>JAEMWC010001008.1:190000-232500 GCA_016490735.1 Pachyseris speciosa | reverse complement strand
AAAGTCAACCTGCACTATTACGGTTACAGCAGTTCAATACCAGTACAACACCATTGAGTGGTGGCACCCTTCCAGAACTGCTGCATTTTTGTTTCTCCAGCTTGAGGGGAAGTTTAAAACTCATTTTATTTTCAAATTTATCCTTTTTATATATTAATTGGTTTTACAATCCATTTCTCTCAAAAATGTTATCCATTCACTTCTCTTTGAAACTTGTGCTCGAAATGTCAAAGATTTGCATGGCGTCAGAATTGTTGTATGTGATGTTATGAAATCTGGTTGTAGTGAAGAAATGTGGGGAATGGCAATTATGCACAACAACAAGTTTGGGGGGCCTCACGCAAATTTAAGTACTTATTTCAAGGGGTTCAAGTAATCTGTTTTTCTGTTTTTCTGTCATGAACGTTAGATTTTCTGCAGGTTTACTGTGTGTGTGAAATTGAATCTTGATGCCCTCTTGAAAATTATGTAATGTTGTGTTTCAATTACATTATTGAAATTTCAGATACTTATGTTCTGTAGTTTAAACATAAATTGTGACAATAGGTCACTCTGTTCCTGTTCACAGTATTACTTTGTTGATATCAATTTATGCCAGACTTTCCTTGTACTGCATATTATTTTAACAACAACGAACACTCTGGACATTCACATCAGGTCTAGTCTAAGAAATTAATAAAACTACTCAGAGAACATTTAAAATGTTTTGTTCCTCAATGTAATGGGGAGCTTTAGATTTGACAACAAGTACAAGATTTAGGATGAGTACGACTTTTTAAATCTAGTTCGCCCATCTTACATAATCACTCCGTACATAAATCCTCTTTCTAAAATCTCCTTTTCTGTTATTAAGCAATAGGGCAGAGTAAGGGATCTGTGGAGGTGACTGATTTGAAATTTGAAAGTCATACTTGTTCTCAATCTCGTACTCGTACTCAAATCTAAAGTCCTCTAATAATTGGTATGACACAACAAATTCATGTTCTTACCAAACTATTTTCCTATCATTTCTTCACCCTGTCATTTCTTTTCAACTCCATTCTTGTCAATTGGCAAATTTTTAACTTGACAGACTCCTTGCTACCCATTTCCCATTGCATATACACTGTAGAGGGTATCGCAGCCCCTAAACTTGATTATTATTGATGAGGTCTTACCATCCCTTCCCCTACAAATTGAACAAATATCGCAGTAGACACGTGTACGCAAATTTGCGCATCTATTTTTCTGCAAGGGGAGAGGGTTAGGAATTTGTACTCTTTTGATAATAATTATTGATATTTGAACAGAAAAAATGATGCGAGGTCAAATCCCCTGGCTATGCCCAACCTCTCCCACCCACCCACCCCTCTGCAGCTTAGTACTGATAAGTACACATGCATGGCAAATGGAATCTATTTGTAAAGTACATCAATTGCTCAACCAAGCCAATACTCTGCTTCATAGGCAAGCCAGACTTTAATTTTTCTTGCCTGCAAGAAATTAATGTAGAAACTCAGAGCTTTTCTTCTTCCATCTCATTTGGCCCCCTAGAGTGGTTTTCTATCTGAATTCTTGAATTAAAGTGAAACTCCACTCTTACAACAAATTAACGCTAAATTATTGGAAGTAATTACTAGATTCCAAATTTTGTTTTAAAACGTGAATATGACATTTACAATATAAGTGTACAAAAGTCGATATCATCATCGCCTGTTGTCGCTTTTAAATCTCCCAGGTGCGGCCATTTTGGATTTCATGACATATTCTGGTTGCCCTATTGTTTAACACAAAGGATTTTCTGCTTCATTTGCTTCTTGACAATAGCTGCAACCAACTGACATCATGAAATCAAAAATAGCTGTGCCCAGGAAATAAAAAAATGGGAAACGGTGTTAATGATGCCCAAGTTTTTGTGCACTTTAATGCTTTTCCCATGTTATAATTAAATAACTAAATTTTGGAGGTTCCCTTTAAAATTTTCATATCGGAGATTCCATTAAATGATTTTCCTCTTCCTTTAGAATATCATTGGTTTGTAAGCTTTTTGACCTCTTGTCAGTTGATGTATGTTTGTGTGTTTCACAAGTGGCAATACAAGTATACCATGCTAATCACATGCTGTATCTGGGCCTGTATCCTTACATTAGTTGGTGTTTTAAATCTTCTCACAAAGTTAATTCTAAATTTTTTTCCAATAATTATTGCAGTCGGACTCTGAGCTGGACAATAGTGCCAATTTACATGCAGAAGTGTTTTCATCTTTGCCACGTAATTTCAAGCTCAATCGTTCAAGGCTCTCAGACGAGTTTGGTGAAACGAGCAAAGAGGAGAGAGAGTTTTGCTTTCCCATCCTCAAGACTTGATGAGACGTCTAATTTGGTGCGCATGAGAGCAAACCCTTCACTGGGAAGCTCTGAGCCCAATCTCGCTGGAAGCTGTGTAAGTGAAGTTCACATTAATTACTGTTCATGTAGCTGTAATCATTTCATGGAAGAGTCAAGTTGCTAACTGTAACTTGGGAGCTCAAATTTAGGCTGATGAGGTATGTACATCCTGAGGACAGGGTGGAGTATATGTGTTCCAAAGGTTATTAAAAATAGGCCAGTAACAAACATTGTAGCATAAAGCCTGTGCATGTACCTTATTCTTATTTTATAAAGCATTGTTATTATTATTATTATTATTATTATTATTATTATTATTCACTTGTAAGGCGCACTCGTTTATAAGATGCACCCTAAACTTTAAAAGACTACTGTGACAAATAAGCAAAATGAAAATTTCACCTAAATATCCTGTTATAAGGCGCACCCAGAATTACGGGAAATTTTGTTGACCACGTTCGTTGTATTTACAACAATTTGCTTCCAAAAGTTACTAATTACGGTGCTTTCATTCTCAAAACAAAAGCGAAAAAGTCACACATTACAAACAATAGCAAAAAAGTCACACATGGAAATAGCATAAAAGTCACACTTCTCAGGAAACAGTTTTTACGTTTATAAACAATACTCATCTGACAGATCTTTCATTCATCAGTTGCAAAGAGTATTCGTTCAGCGTACCATAAATTTTCAGTAATTATGCCAAGCACTTGTCATCATTCCTATGATCTAAACTTCAAGTTGAAGATCGTAGCAGAAGCGGAAGCCGTGAACAACAAGCGTGAAGTTGTTCGCGAATACAATACGGCAAATCAGAATCGATGGTCTGTAAATGGAGAGACCAACAGCATGTCTTGTTCTCCGGCGAGTTAAAGATGACTGCCAAACGTGCCTCGAAGGGCCGCTACCGGCCAAAAGAGTAGACAAGAAGGCCTGGATGGACAAAGAAGGTTTGTTCTTTTTCCTTTATCATTTTCGGAGTATTTAACAGCGGCCATGACAAATTTTTCGAACAATTTGTAGTCACGTTTGCCTCATTTCGTGGGAGCGAGGTTAGGAATTTGTTCAATTGTTTCTGACGTCAATCATTTCAAACATGTGCTTTTTAGCACGTTTGCCCTTTGCTGAAATCAAAAAATCCAAATTTTGTTTTAAAACGTGAATATGACATTTACAATGTAAGTGTACAAAAGTCGATATCATCATCGCCTGTTGTCGCTTTTAAATCTCCCAGGTGCGGCCGTTTTGGATTTCATGACATATTCTGGTTGCCCTATTGTTTAACACAAAGGATTTTCTGCTTCATTTGCTTCTTGACAATAGCTGCAACCAACTGACACCATGAAATCAAAAATAGCTGTGCCCAGGAAATTAAAAAATGGGAAACGGTGTTAATGATGCCCAAGTTTTTGTGCACTTTAATGCTTTTCCCATGTTATAATTAAATAACTAAATTTCGAGGTTCCCTTTAAAATTTTCATATCGGAGATTCCATTAAATGATTTTCCCCTTCTTTTAGAATATCATTGGTTTGTAAGCTTTTTGACCTCTTGTTAGTTGATGTATGTTTGTGTGTTTCACAAGTGGCAATACAAGTATACCATGCTAATCACATGCTGTATCTGGGCCTGTATCCTTACATTAGTTGGTGTTTTAAATCTTCTCACAAAGTTAATTCTAATCTTTCATTCATCAGTTGCAAAGAGTATTTGTTCAGCGTACCATAAATTTTCAGTAATTATGCCAAGCACTTGTCATTATTCCTATGATCTAAACTTCAAGTTGAAGATCGTAGTAGAAGCGGAAGCCGTGAACAACAAGCGTGAAGTTGTTCGCGAATACAATACGGCAAATCAGAATCGATGGTCTGTAAATGGAGAGACCAACAGCATGTCTTGTTCTCCGGCGAGTTAAAGATGACTGCCAAACGTGCCTCGATGGGCCGCTACCGGCCATGACAAATTTTTCGAACAATTTGTAGTCAAGTTTGCCTCATTTCGTGGGAGCGAGGTTAGGAATTTGTTCAATTGTTTCTGACGTCAATCATTTCAAACATGTGCTTTTTAGCACGTTTGCCCTTTGCTGAAATCACCTCGGCCTCATTTACAAACTTGTTCACTGTAGCAACACTCATCGGAGTTGTTTTTCTTTAATAGCATTTGTAGTTTGTTAAATTTGCTTTTAAGCACCTTTGCTTCGCTTCACCTTGGCTTTGTTTACTGCGAGCACCCAGTAAAGAGATGGTGTTACGGTGGATCAATCGAGCATGGAGAGAGATCTCAGTTGATTTGATAACGAGATCGTTCAAGTCCTGTGGCATCAACAATGCTTTCGATGGAACCGAGGATGATGCAGTTTGGGATGATGAGGAAGAAGAAGCAGAAGACGCAGAAGAGCAGATTGACAACGAGTTTGAGACAGACAGTGAAGCCGAGGACGACGAGTAGCTGAGCTCAGCCGAGCTTTTAAACAAGCAGTTCTTTTTAGAGCCACCCTGGTTCTTTTTAGAACCAACAAATCAGATAAAGTCAACGATCAATGTTGTCTGTCTTTTTTTTATTCATTTACCAGTATTTATTTACATACTCATAAAAATAAAATTTTCAGTTTAGCATTAATTATTAGCAAAATTTGGAAAAGTTTTATTTTGTTGTGCGAAAATACTCGGTTATAAGACACACCCCGAGTTTTGAGCAGATTTTGATCAAACAAGCGTATTTTCTCGTTACAAATGGTGCGCCTTATAAGTGAATAAATATGGTATTATTATTATTCTGTAGTATGGTAATTTTTTCAAGTACCAGTACCAATTTTAGGGATTTTCCCAATTTAAAAAAAACTGCAACTAATTTAACTTTTGCTAAATATAGTACATGTACGTGCAAAAATAACAAATTGCAAAATTTAATTATACTACATATTATAATTATTGATAAAAAGTATAAGTCTCTAACTGGTTGTTCTTATGAGACTCGTACTACTGGTGTACAAATAAAGTGTAGTAAGCTTATGTGTTCGCACACAGGAAATCTAATCAGATTTTTTTAAATTCAGTTATGTTGTTTGAAAATCATAATTAATTCAGATAAGAGATGACTTCGTCAGTGGCAGTAATGTTGTTGACTTTTAATTTTGTTTACTTTTCAGACTGATATAACCCGGAGATCAAGGTAGGATCTCAATGGATGAATTGTCTTGCTAGTCATAACTTAACACTTTTGTGCAATGAAAGCTGTAGTAAATACTGTCACTCCCAGCAGTATCAAATTGTAACATCTTTCATTCATCTACCATGCTTAAAATTTACTACATGTACATGTATCTCTCTTGACTCTTATTATGAATGTGCCACTTATCGACATTCAGATCCCAGCAGTATGCAGGACGTTTGTCATTGCACATGAACCTAGTTTAATGGTTCAGCTCCCACAAGTCTTCTGTAGCTTAGTGATATGCATCTGAACTAGTGATTGGAAGGTCATCGGTTCAGCTCTTATTAGGAGAACTCATATTTTGTTTATCCAAGTATATGTTTGACAGTATGTGTTGATTGTCTTTCATTGGTTGACCACCATTAAAAAAAAGAAAAGAACCTTTTCACCTAACTTGACCAGCATGTTGTTTAATCGGTGTCAAGTGTGCTACATTTCTTTGATTTAACCCGGAGCTGCTTGTGTAAATTAAAATAGTCACGTTATGACAGTTTTTAAGCTCTGGATTGCAATTACGTATAGAACCAAGGGCCGTAAGTTTTTCTCACAGCCAAAATGTCACAAGAACACCTAAAAAAAGGTTTTCACTAAAATTGCAATACACAAGAGAAAAACCTGAAAACATTAGTCCAATTTTACAACCATTTTTTTTATTATTTCAATCCTGCACTAGGCATAGCCAAAGAGGCTTCAGTGTCGTCAAATGTGGATTTAAGCGGAATTAAAAGTTGCAGTATTTTGCTTTTATTGCTCTTAAGGTGACTGCCAATTTTGTATTATTTTAATGCTGACTTGTGCAACAGAAAGAACATGTTTAAACCTATAACAATAAAAAGAAAAATGCATTTTTCTTTGGTCACTGAGCATTGTGTACTGTTTACTCTGACTTTGCCATATTTACGTCTATAATAAAACTTTGATTCAAAATAGTTACTATTGACTGAAATAAAGGGGTTGCCTTTCTGAACATCATTAATGAAATGTATACATGTATGTTCATGGCTGTACACTTACAGCTGTATGTAAACTATGGCTTCCTGAATATGCATCTGTAGATTCCAGTTTTTGTGTCATAAAAGTCATTTTGTTCTTAATAGAATTTTATTGCATGAAAACTCAATGTATTTCAACTGCATAATTTCTTTTTTCTTTCTTTTTTTTTCTTTCACAATTTCACATGTAGTGTCATTTCAGTGCTTTGAAATCATGGTACTTTAATCAGTTGTCAGGTTAAGTGTTGTATGCTAATTTTAATCAAACTGAAATACATACATGATATTAAACTAACAATACATGTGTACAAATTGTCTACCCTAAGGAATAATTATTCTTTTAGAGATTCTCAATAATCATCTTTCTTCTGACAGTGGTTTAATTCTTATTTTGGTCACTTCAGAAATGGCTTCACTAGCACCAGTGTTGTCCAGTGACAACAATGTCCGGATTACTTTTATTCGAAATTCAAATCCTGCTTCATCATGAAAAAAAGTGTAAAAAGGTTTGTGGTAAATGTTATTTCTGGTTCAGTTGACAATTTACGTGCAGAGCTTTGGAAATGAATTATAATTCTTTTCTAAGTGTGGGATTGAATCAGCAGATTTTTGACAGATTCTGCCATAAATGCTTAAATTGCTGTTCTTGTGAAAATGCACTTTTTTAAATGCCAGGACTGTGTGGAAAAGTGATCAGGATTCAGTTTTACTGAAATAAATGTTATTTTGTCTTAAGTGACTATTACATGTTCTATTCATTCTAAGGAACAAAAATTACTGACATGAAGAATTGGAATCATGCAGAGAATGTTTTTGACTCAAGAAGTGCATGGCTACAGAAATAGGCTTTCTACAGAATAAATGATTATAGTCCTTCTGTATTGAATACACATGTGCAGGTACATTACTAATTAAGTGAACAAAAATGTTTATAGATCTCTAACTTTGAGTTGCTTCTTGTGTATAAAGTGTTTTACAGTCATGCTGTAACAGCTTACAAAAAGCAGAATAAGGGATATTTTTACTTTTTCTTTTGGTGTGTGAATGGTTTCTGCGATTACCTGAATGTACTGTTGTAATTATGTATAATAATTCAGCTTAATCAAACAATGCTTTCTGCCTTGATAATATCTATGTAGTAGGTTATCTGAGAAGGTACTTTGTGTATTCAGCTTATTGAAGATGGATAAGCCTCCATTTTAAAAAGATTTATTTACCAGTTTTGTGTTCATACCTTTTAATGATTCTCCCTTGATAAGTGAACAATGAAATTTACACTTGTTCCAGACTGTTCGTATGCATATCCTTTGTTAGTCTTCACATAACCATAAATTACATTTTGTTTTATGCATTTCTTTTGAGAGTTACAGCAGACTTCAAAACTGCAGCTGCTTGTTCCTAAGAGAATAGAATTTAAAGAAATATTAAACTACAGTAAGATACATGTATAATAATTTTATTGCATGTACTTGTAACAAAAGGATCCAGGTATTATTATGTCTATGAAAATGGTATTGCTGAGATTACGTTGGTCTCAAATCCAGTAAAAAAAAATCAACCTGTTTTGTTTTCGGCATGTTTTGTGACGCTCAGAGCATGGAATATGAAATTTACATGTTATGCTGCTCAGGGCAGCAATGTCCCACAACTCACAACCCTCAATGTCCCGCAACTGAACAGGAATTTTGAATTAAGCTTATCACAGATCCAAAACGTTGTTAGATTGACTCGAAGTTATTTTGAACTAAAATATTAAGGGAAGCAAACAAATTACCAAGAAATTCTAAGTAAGGCAGGCCGAGATTTCAAAGAACAAATCCAAATTCGATTGGTCGTTGGTGCGTATCAGCGTTTTATGCAAATTCAAGCACAGCACGTGACGACAACACAATGTGAGCTCCGGAGCAAAGATTGTTCGAACATCAGAGTATGTCAAGTTAAGAATTTTGTTGTTCTATAGACGAAATTTTAAAATTTCCCAAGTTGTCCGCGATTTAAGTTTAGAAGGGAAGAAAAGGCCAGCCGTGAAGAACGCCTCAGCCGATCCAAATAAAATTAGCATGCGTCGTCAGAAAAAAACTAAAATTAAAAATTTTGAGGTTTTACCTCATCAGGTTAAAGACATTTGAAAGATATATCTGCTTGCATGTTTTCAGCTCGGTAGGATGCTTTGTTTTGAAAATAATTAAAAGCAGTTTGAATTTAGATTTTTTTACAATGCCTGACATCGTGGTTGCGTCTGAGAAACATATCATGTACACGAAAAATAATATCGATTTACGTTGTGTTTTCGAGTTCTAAATAACCAATTTGTTAAGAGAAGTGTCTATGCGAATGTTTTGAAGTGTAGCAGAGAGAAAAAAATCTTTTGCGAGAGAAAAAGTGAGCTCCAGATGTTTCCAATGGATTTCCGAACGCCATGTTGGGGTTCCTCACAGGAACACGGTGCCAGCATAGCGTCTCCGTACTAAAAACTATAATTTTGAGTAGTACCTTTACCGAATAACTCGAGTTTGGAATATCGCACAACGCTGAAACTTTGATACATTGTTTATTTATTACTCTTCTACACTATCTCAGTTTCTTGACTTAATTTATTGAAAGATAAGCGATTTTATTTTTTATTTGCGTGATACTTACGTGACGTGCAAGCCAAGAATTGGGACAAATGCCGTGCTTTACATGTGAAATACAGCATTTAACCAAGGCAGGCGTTTAACCAGGGCAAACCCCTTAGCGTTTCAAAGACTTCGATTTTACATTATATAGAGGCCGACCGAGTCCATATGCAAATCACGCACAGCGTTATTTTTATGTCCGTAAATCTTTGCACCTTACAGTCCTTCCGCTTTTTTGACACCTGGAATTAATCGTCATTGTTCTTTCCCCGCGGCATTACCTCGTCTTTTCTCCTGCGTTATTCCCGTGGCAAAATTGTACCTCGGTTTTCCTGCGGGAACAATTTTCTTATACCGTGGTGGACGCACGGCCACTACCCGCGGCATAGACGAGGTATCGCCTCGTCCCGATGGGTCAATACTTTCAGGCGGGGGTACTGTAAGGGGGTGATAGAACGAACAAACAAACGAATGAAGCAGAGTTTAAATGTTCCAACAAGCATAGTTGAAATTAGGCTGGTCAATTTTAATATTAAAATTCCAATGAAATCATGATTGAATTACGTTGAGTATTATGATTATACTTTATGATTGTATGTAATATCATACAACTACCTTGTATAGAGCATTTTTATTCCTGTGACAACCAGAAACAAAAGAAATTATTTGCATAAAAATAGAGTTCATTTGGACCCAGAGGCTTAAATTGGGACACCACCATGGCTGCCGTGATGTCATTTGAAAACACTCACGGTAAATTAATTCCTTAAAATATCTTGAAGAGACACTGTGATATAAATTTAACATAGCTATTAAACCGAACTAACTTTCAAATTGAAATTCTTATACACCTTATTCCAAAATGGCGGCCAATTTATTATTCTTTTGTTTGCATGTTAACTAGCCCTCTTTGCCTCATTTTCACTTCAAAATTCTTTTGTATTTTGCACACGTTGACGAGGCAAAGAGGGCTAATTAACATGCAAACAAAAGAATAATAAATTGGCCGCCATTTTGGAATAAGGTGTATGTCTGGTACTAAACAGTCTCTAAATTTAACACAGCAGCTTAAATACATGTACTGACAAAAATGGATGCTCTTTTGAATGCAAAATGCGATTTGAATTTTTAATTAATGGCTTGAAATAAAATAACTCACTTGAACGAAGACAAATTATTTGAATCACATCAGTTATTTATAAAGTTTCACCATGTGATGATAATGCTCTAGAAACACTATTAACAGTGTAATGAAAAGAGAAACACTTTTGAAACCTTGCCTTCAAAGAAATAAATTGCCAATAAACAGCACATCATAAGCACTATTACATAATGAAATTCAGCATTTATAAGACAGAGTATTCTGCCTTTTCAGTCGAATTTGTGTGCCTTGTAGAGTTACTGTTATCACATTTTTGTTTGTTGTGACGGCATAAATTCATAAACAAAAAAGTCAATCATTTGTTCGCTTGCATGACACAATTTCCTTTTGTGATACCTTTGAAATTAATTTCATCTTGTCTCCTTCTTGTCCTCCAGTGTTTAGAACTTTTCACTAGCCAAAATGGCTGGTGAAGTGCAAAATCCACTAGCCAAAAAGTAATTTTTACTAGTCTGTGGCTAGTTGGCTACCATTAGTCTCAAGCCCTGATTGTTATTTGATTCTAATCATGCATAATTTGCATACATGATTTCTCCTTGTGTAGCTTTACTGACTAGGTGGTTGTGTAAATTTCTAATGTTATTTTATTTCTCAATTTTCAGTTCCTTTAATGCTGGAACACGAAAGGCTGGCAGAAGTTTTACCACAACAAGCTCTATGCCATCAGCAAGCTCCAGTCGTCCCTATTCACCATTTTCATCACCATTTTCACAAGGTGCATGTTATATCGGAATAGCAGAAACAAATAATAAAAATAATAAATTCTAAAATTTTAGGGGATACTCCATGAGACTGGTTGTACATGTAGGTGAAGATAATAAGGCTTTACTCTGTTAGAATTCCTACACAGGATCTATAAAATCTTGAAGGG
The DNA here is from genome assembly GCA_016490735.1 of Pachyseris speciosa. NCBI lineage: Eukaryota > Metazoa > Cnidaria > Anthozoa > Scleractinia > Pachyseridae > Pachyseris > Pachyseris speciosa. The sequence continues at coordinate 221,279 of JAEMWC010001008.1, read as the reverse complement.
TTCTTGAACATTTTTGCTCCGGATCTGAAGGTGATTCCATGCATAAGTTGCATGAGATTACCATCACCATGCAATTATTCACGTTTTGAAATGATACACGTTAAATGTTGTGCACCAAGTTTTATTTCAAGGACATAACCTTAAAGGATTAAACATGATTCTGAGATTGTTTAGTGTAAATATTGACACTCTGTTTTCCTCAGGTACTGACAGCCCAGTTGGGAGTCCTGGTTTTTACACCTCATCAAACACTACCTCAGCTGGAGCACATTTTGCCTTTTCAAATGTTAGGAGGTAGGTATTGACTGAAGGTTATGTCTATGTCAATAAAAGTGTTACAAGAGTAGAACAATGCTCATTGTCCGAGCAGGGACTTCTCCCTAAAAGCAAAATAACACTACCAGTGATCCATCTAGAAACAGAGAGTAGTGAATCCAGGGCTCACACAGCCTAAAATTTGTGACCCTCCACGGGAAAACCAGCAAAAAGGTGATGACACAGAGACGCATGCCATGACAAGGCACACTAAGCGTGACATGGTACACACATATGCGCATATTTAATCACTAAAACAAAGAATGTCATGCTAGCTTTTGTATGGCATGCACTAACACGCTAAATCTTTTCTTTTTACGAGCAAGTCAAATATCACGCTGTTTAGCATGCAAAAACACCGGAAATCATGCGAATTGGCAAGCCATGGCTGACAGCCCTGCGTCCATCCATCAGGATTGAAGCTCTTGGTTGGCTTGCAAAAAAATTCCTGAACACAGCAACAAATTTTGCATCTTTCATGTATTTAATTTCAAGCAAGTCAATAGCGATAATGTAAGCCAAACATAAGCTTAGTTAGAGTACTGTGCAAAAGAAATGAGAGCGAGGAAATACGTTAATCATTCTTGTGAATCTTCGGCGAAATTTTGCGCAAAATTTCGTATAGCAAGGTGTTTAATTTTGCAGATGTGGTGGGGAAAATTCACCAACTCTTTTCAAATTTCAAAGAAGGTATGTTCGATTTTTTGAAGTTTTGACAGAGCGAATTTTCGTGGTGGAGAAAAGAATAGCCGTGAAATTTCATAACACATCCTAGTCAAACACGTGGTTTGTGTTTTGTTTACACTACGGTTAAAATAAAATAGTGACATCTCTGGTTCTACATAAAGGCATGCACTGCAGAGACGATTAAAACGGCAAAATATTCTGTCTCCAAGGCTGAAATTCTACAGAAAACTGTTTATGATACACCACCTAACCCGTCTTACAAAGAGCAATTTCTTTGCAAGCAAAGTCTGTTGTTATTTTTAGCATGCACTATCGAGTGTGTGTGAATTTCAGTGTCACGGCAAACAGAAGTTAAAATAGTGATATCTCCGGTTCTACAAGGTGTGCAGAGACGATTAAAATGGCAAGGCTGAAATTCAATATAAAACTGTTTATGATGCGCAGTCTAACAGAGAGCAATTTCTTTGCAAGCAAAGTCTGTTGTTATTTTTAACACGCACGATCGAGAGCGAGCATGTGTGAATTTTCGGCATCACTGTAAACTAAAGTTAAAACATTGATATCTCCAGTTCTACAAGGCGTGCAGAGACAATTAAAATGGCAAAATACCCTCTTTTTAAGGCTGAAGCTCGATATAAAACTGTTTGTTGCCCTGTCTAAAAAGAGTACGGTAATTTCATTGTAAGCAAAGTCTGTTGTATTGTTATTTTTAGCACGTATGATCGATCAGAGCGGCGGGTATAAAATACAGTTCAACATACAGGTCACCACGCTACAGATAAATAAAGAAAATCTGCTTATAAAATTCGCAGCACACTTTGAAAATTTGCATGACTATGAACGAAATTTTGTGTTGCTGGTCAAAATGTCTTGATCGAATTTTCGTAAGAAGTTCGAAATTTAAAACAATGCGGCTGTGAAAATTCGTTCGAAAATTCTCTGAAATTCGATTTGGCATAAAACTTCGCTCATTTTTGCTGAAAAGTTATGAAATTTTCCGAATTATGGCTTGAAAAGATGATACTGAACTGTATAAATACAGCCGAAATACATGGATAATTGGGGAAAGGTTCAGGTCCGTATTGTTGCGTTACACTGATCTTATCGTGCGCCACTACTGTGTCGTCAACAAGGCATAACCAAATTCTCGCACTATTTTATACTGCTACATGTTTTTGTTGAAGCTGCAAAACAAAGAACAATATTTGAATATATTTTCAAACAAAAATAATTTGAGTATTGGGACACAAAGCAATACCCTTCGGTACTGCAAATGGGGCTTTCTCAGTTTCTGTGAATTTAACAGTGGTCACTTTTTACACCGAAGAGTACAATATGACCTTCATTATTATCTTTTTTTATGGTACAGCCTACCGTGCCATTTCACTCCCGAAGAGTCCGATTTTGCACGTCCCTTTGCTTTCCAAACCTGACACGCACCTTTGTTCAACTGAACAGGCTTAATTGTTTATATTATGTGACTGAAAACAATGGAAATTTTTAATGAGGCGTGTATCATTACATGGTGCTTGCGTGTTAACGGAAATTTCTTTTGTTTAGCGTGCTAAAATAGCGTGCCCATGTCATCACCTTTTTGCTGATTTTCCTATGGAGGGTCACATTTGTGAGTCCCAGAGACAGTGGGATGAGTCCCACACCCTGGAATTTGCAATTGAGTTCTGCACCTGTCAAGGGATGTGCTGCGCCATTTCATGAATTACCCGCTTTTTTTTTAATCGTTGTTTCGTCCGTCAATCGCCCGTAGCCCACTTCGCTAGAGGAAGAAACAATGACAGGAAACAATTACCAGCGATGGGGCTTTAGCGTGTGACCCTCAGATCTCAATTCCCATAGTCTGCACCTTATCCAAGTGGGCCACAGTCTCATCAGTTGTAAATGTTAGCCAGAGAATTTTGTAATAATTGAAGTGAGTGGTCACCAAAAACCGCACAAAATATGCGAAGAATATTAAAGATCTTCAAAAATAATTTGTTTACCATCAATACACTTTGGACAGGTAGATAATCATTTTTTACTTATCATAGTGTAATAAAACAATTTGTTACGAATTAGCTAACTTTTTTACCATCATGCGTGGCTAAACTGCAAACAGCTTATTAAGTCATTCTTGTCTGGCTCTGTAATTTATATGGACCAATGCTTTGAAAACCTGCAACTTCACAAATCCCAGCCCACAGTTGAAATGAACCAATGTGATAGCCAAATGCTCAGTTTTTTTTAGACATGGAATATTACCATTTATTCTGTTGCTAACCAAAAATGTGGCTTTGAACGCCCTCGGACAACACCGAAAATTGCAACTTTGTCTTGAAGTTTTTAAGACAAAAAAATCCTCTTACAGCTAAAAGTCTACATTGGCAGCAAACTTCGACTCCACTTCTTGCAATCTGTTTGACATTTTTGTGCTCACTTGTTTCGTGTGATGTGGATAACGCTATTTGATTTCAGTTCCTCTCACTTTCTGTAATTTTCACGTTTGAGACCCAAAGGAATTCTGGGATATTGTTGGATAGCAGCTGCATAGGAGTCCACCAATTTCCATTTCAGATATTTTTTAGAAGTGTCGAGCCAGCTGGTCCTGCTGACAAAATATTGCACAGACTGCATTATTTACAAGTCAAAACTCGCCAAAATTGCCATGCGAGGTTGCGGAATCCACTCAAAGAACGGCTAGGAACGCAACTCACTTTGCGAATCACCAAAGCTTGATAGAACAATCTTGGCAGCCCACTTTGTCTGAAATTGCTTCTCACCTCTGTTTTCCTCCAGAGATTGCCTTTACCCACCAACCCAGCTTTAGGTACGAGTGATAGTGCACATGCTGCTCTGTGTGGCGTTGTTTGAACGTAACTTGCTTTGCAGTGTTGGAGATATCGGTTATTGTTGAGAAACTGGTCAACAGGTCTAAGACGCCGCTTTATACCAAAATATTAATTCTTCTTTTTCTTTAAAATGGTCAAACAAATTGCCAGTATTTTGTCAAGCTTCACTGGCAGTTGGCCTTGGTTTCTTGAGTAGCAAATATCAATAGAATCGGTTTACCCATTTCTGTGTTAAGTTGCAAAATCGGTTTTACAGCTTAAGCATTGACAAAATAAAAAAAAAGAAAAGCAAGTGAAAAGGAAAAAAAAAAAAAAACAGATTAAAAAAAAACTTGACTCTGTTGAGGCTTGAACCACTGACCCTACTAAGGGTGTTCATTAGGCATCGGAGATTGGAGAATACTCAGGCTATTGCGCAGCATTCTCCTGAAAAATTTCACTTCCTCCCTGAAAGAGTGTTGTCCTTTCATAATAAATTCTCCTGTTACTTTACACTATTCTCCTGTTACTACAATTCTTAATGAAACCCTGCCTACCATTGCAGTACGGTGAGAGCACACTAAAGCACTGGCCAGCAAACCTTCCATAAACACATTGCCAAAGTTCAAAACAACAGTAGCAACAGTAGTGGTAGTGGTATAGGAAGTGGAAGTTTTAATTTCACCTGAATTTGATCTTGACAGTGTATGGTTGTCTTTCTGTAGAGCTGATGTTGGTGGAAGGCGCTGGTCTGTAGCATCACTGACATCATCTTCTGGATATGGAACACACACTCCTTCTTCATCATCTTACTCTGTGAGTTTTGATATATCTGGTCTTATTACTTAAAAATGTTTGAGCACTGACAGTGTTAGCTTGGTTGTACTTCTAAGAAAAATAAATTTAAGACTTTTATTAACTTGTATTGTGATCCTGTCAAGAGTGTGCTTGTTCTGTCTGGATATAATTAAAGAAATCTCCCTAAGTTTAATTTAGTAACCTAAAATGACTTGGATTGCCATGGCAGTAAAGAAAAAAGCAAAAATTGTCCCGTTGTTTTTCTGCTTTACTTAGTTAGCATGTGCAGTGATATCTGATCACGAGTCACCAACGAGTCACCATTAATTTATTTTTTGAAACAGCGTGTTTTCTAAGAAATTTCTATCGCAGCAGTTCCAAATGAAGACTGCTAGAAAGAGTAGCAAACAAAGCAGTCGAAATACCATAAACACTCATGTATAAGTCACACTTTTTTGCCGAACTTTTGGGCTCAAAATCGAGGATGCAGCTTATATACAAGACCATTGCTTTCAAGGCCTTGCGCACGGTGTTGGTTACCACACGCGTAACAAATTAGGTGTGACACTAGAAAACAGCCCAAAGCAAGAAACGTAGAAACTATCTGGAAACTTCAATAACAGAAACTAAAACTAAATTTTATGTGCATGAACCTGTATACAAGAAATTATCAAGAAAACCTATCATTTCCTGTGAAAAATTTAAAAAACTTAAACGCGTTCGCGCAAAACTGTTCAAATTCGGAAGAAACAAGGTGGACAAATTTACACATAAAATTGCGGCCTATTTTCTGGCCATAAAACCTTCTCTGATGAACTGTTGCTCCTTGCGTAGGTTGTGGACAACTAAAAATTTAATTAAATTTCTTGATGGTACAGTGTAATCATTAAGCTGCAGCTTCCCTTCCTTGTAAGGTTTGGTACTGTTGCAAACATTACTTTGTTTGGTGACAGAAAAAAATGTTGCTGTTAAAATTATTTTTATTCAGTGTAAGTGGTAACCCATGTGGAGTACAGATCAGGAACCAACTACTGGTATCTCTCTTTTTTTACAGTTACAGATTGGATTACCTTACAGTGATGAGTATAACTATGGAGCACATTTCAGGTAATTCAAATGTATTCCATACGGTACTTAGTGGACCGCCGATATAATGAAGCCCATTATACAGAATCTCTGAAACATTATGGCAAAAAGTATTCTTCAGCCTGGCCAGAGTTATGTACAAAAATTATGTGGAACTGAATCCCATCATAACAAACTCAGGTATAACAAATTCCCTGTCACAGCAAACACATCTCAGAAGCCTGAACTTTATTTTACCCTAATATACATGTACATGTTACAATAAATGTTACCATGGAACTGAAATTTGGCTGTACAAGTGGAAGCAGACAAATACAGTGTAGTATGAATGTTATTTGATGATTCAATACCAGATCATAACTGCTTGATTGTACCAACTGGTAATCAAGCAGTTATTACTTTCTATTAAAGGTGATTTCCAGTCCGTACTGCGCAGTCTCAGCATCCCAATGTTTTTGAGTCTCACTCGTTGGAATTCGAATCGATGTTATTTGTTACGAACCACTTACCTTATGGTTGAGGCATTTTAAATTCTTTTCCCAACTTTTTCTTTGATTTTTACAACTACGAAGTTGTTTTCTCTGGTGATATCAGAAAGAACGAAACATAAAACTTTGCATCCACAGTGGCGGTTGACATGAAACTTTGAATTTACTTCATGTAAGTGATTGCGAAACATTACATTTTGTGACGTCTTACATGATCCAAAACAAAAAACGTAAACAAACTCTTGAGACTGCGCAGTACAGACTGGAAATCACCTATAAAAGTAGCACTGAGTGGTCTAATGTAACACTTTTAATTTCCAAGACAAGACATTTATTTATTTATTTATTTATTTATTACAATTTAATGGCAGTACCTAAAACTACAAAGAAAAAGGAATGAAAGCATATTGCCATAAGGATGATCCACAAAAGAGTCTGAGACCCCAGATCTCCTAAAGATACACTAAATAATAATATGATAATAAGGGTAACAAAAGTAAAAATAAACCTAAAAGACATTTAAAAGATACATGCAATTCAGACAGATTGAAATACTCATCAGACTACTACTGAAAATCTTCAAATTAACTTAAAATATAATGAGGTTTTTGTTGTTTTCCCACAAATTCATTTAACAGTGTTTCTTTTGTAAGATTCCCTGTTATAACAAACTCATTTTACCTGTGAAAATTTGGTTTATCAAAGGAGTTGATAATGTAAATTGACCACCGTACAGGGATTCGATTAGCTGACGTTTCGAGCGTTAGCCCTTCGTCGGAGCCATTCGGTCCGACGAAGGGCTAACGCTCGAAACGTCAGCTAATCGAATCCCTGTACGGTGATCAATTTACATTATCAACTCCGTTGATAAACCAAATTTTCGTGTTTCACTCCCCACCGACGCAGCACCACAGTTTCTTTAGAAACTAATCCCCTTTATTCATTTTACCTGTGCACTGGGACATTGTTCTCCCTGGTTCCACTTTAGTGGCTGTTTGTTTTTCTGTTGTTTTAGTGCAATGTATCCCCATTATTAAATTAACTCTTTACACAATAAGTAAATCATTGTTTTTGACTTGCATGTAAAACAAATCATTCATAGCAAGAAACCTCATAGCCCAGTTTTCCCCAGAGTTGATTATGGAACTGGATATTAATTAACAAGACAAGAATCAACCACAGGCCCTTTTCAGAATTGGAGTATTACAGCTCTTCAATAAGCTGTTTGCATTCCTTGTAGTGCTGATAGTGATCATGATGATGATAGTGGAGGTCGTAGGTCACCCAAGCCAAGACAGAGGTCAAGAAGTCTGAGGTCAGTAAGGCAAATGTAATCACACCCAGCAGTGAAACCTGGGATGAGAGCCATCTCATTGTTGGTCTGAGCATCAAGTGCTGTTACCACCGATAAATCATCTTTAACTGCTTACGTCTTTAAATGGGGCAATAAAAAACCAACCTCTTAGCAAGATTTTACAGGCAAGAGTCTGGGTAATCTTGAAAAGTTGTGAATAATTATTACTTGCACTTTCTCTGCACAAAGTATAGGATGGCAGGGGTTTCAATAAGTTTTGAAATTGCTGTCTGAGCTATCTAAAGTAGGCGGCAACCTGATGAATTTTTTTTTAATAATTTGAGTGAAAATGTGGACAAAGTAGGCCACATATATTGAGTCTGATGATTCTTTCTACTGGTGTTTTGGAAATGTCTGTTAAAATATGACCAAAATGTTCTTTGTTGGGACTATGTTGGTGCGGATGCATTAATTAACCAACTTGAAAGCCTTTTTGTAGAATATGACTAATTTTAATTAATATATTTATATAATAAGCAATTTTGTGTTACAGCCCTGGCAGATCTGTTCCTGTTCCAGGGAATGAACTCCAGTTGCTAAATAACCTCTACAGGGAAAGATTTCCTAGAGTAAGAAATTTTAATTTTCTTAACTTCATATACAGCTATCAATCATCAGCATGTGCACCTGGCAGAAGAATAAATTTAAGAAAAAACTGTTGTGACAGTCAATCCATTAGTCTTTAGAAAGTTTGAACAAGTTTTTTTTTTCTCAACTGACTTTCAGCTCTTACTGACAGTATTCTGTTACTCACTCACACTGTTTTTGCCATCAACTAATGTAAATGTTAAAACCTAGAGCTCTGTTTTTTGAAATTTCAACCTTGAGTAGTGTTTTTTAAGGTGTCTGCTGTTAGTCCTTTTTTGATTGTCCATGTGTGGACATAAGTTTCCAGTTGTACCTCAGTAATTATAAGTACAGTCATGTACGTGTAACTGACTACTTTGTGTTGACAGGATGATGATTGTACTTACAAGTGGTATCCTTTACGAAAGCAATGCATTGATTGTTACTGTGAACAATGTTAAGTATTAAGACCAGGTACTATCGACAGAGCCAGTATAAGATCAATAATTAATAAGTGAGTGTTGCTTTAATTGTACTGATTTTATTTAATTATTATTAGCAGGCTATTACACAGATGGAGGAGAATTTAAATGTAAGTAATGTAGCTACAGGAGAAAAAGTATTGTTTAAATAATAACAGTGATGATGATTGTTATGATGATGGTGATGATATTGATGATGGTGAAAAAAACGTAATTTTTCACAGTGTTAAAATTACGGTCAGTGTAATATGTAGACTGCAGACTGCAGACCAGGGGTAAAATGCAGGCTGAGGGTAAAATAAAATATTAATAACAGAAAACATGAGGATCAAATCCGGATCAAATGAAGACTGAAAGTGTGTTTGTACGTACCCGTAATTTTTTTTCCAAAATCCCGAAAACTCAATCCAAAAGGCGTTTCCTAGCCTTAGTCAAACATTGTATTATCAACCTTGAGTTGTTGAACTCCCCATTTTGTTGAACCAAGCTGATTACAAGGGCCTGAACTAATCATAATTCTATGTATCTCACCTTTGTTTACATGTCGGCCATTTTGAATTTTGTTTACGCAATCAGGTCTGGGACAAAGTCTTAATAACGTTTAAACCACTACATGTCTTAGTTGCTTCAAATGGCCTTAGAATTGTTCGAAACACAAGGCATTAGCAAAACATGAGAGCACAATGACAGGGAAAGCTAAATTTGTAGGTATCAAGCCTAGTTTGTGTAAGACATTCAATCTTTGTACTTGACTTTAATAAGTATATATCAAGAGATTTGTGAATTGATATTTGCTGAAAGGTGACAGTCGGCTATCCAAGCACGAGAAATTATAACATTTTGGCATTCTCAAATAATCATTAGTATGACCATTTTGATGGAAAAGATGCCAAAACTCAACGTGTACAAATTTCAACTTCATTTAATCAATTAAAACATCAGTAAAATGTAAACCATTCCAAAGCAATGACTCGTGTTTTATTATTAATATTTTATTTTACCCTCATGCAGTCTACATTTTACCCCTGGTCTGCAGTCTGCAGTCTGCGTTTTACGCTGACTGGTAAAAATTAATTAAAAGTTGAAAAACTCGGACATGTTTATGCAAGTAACATACCGGTAGTATGAAAATAGAAGGACTTTTAAGATATTAATATCTCAAGCCTATTCAAGCCTATTAGCCATGTGTTTGGAGGGACTTTAAACTGATAATTTCAGAACATAGTTTTAGAAACAAACAGGTGTTAAACAGTAGCATTGTATGTGTATTCATAGGAGCTGATACAAGAATTCTCTGAAGAAAAATCCCTTAGTCACAGTCACTGTGATGGAGTTTTGAACTTTGTTTGGAATCAGGTGTGTATCCTTTTAGTTAAACAGTTCTGAGAATTCGTGGAGCACTAAATCCATGCATTCCATACACTTCACAATCAATAGCTTGTTACCTGTACAGTGTAAAGTCAAAGGGCCGTTCAAAGTTTTTGGTTGATCATTTTTAAGGGTTTTCTGCAGACGAGATGTATAATAATTACTGTGATTTGGCCTGAAAATCCAAATCTCTCTCAGTTTGCTCTACGTTGGCAGATTTGTACTTCGATGTACTCTTATTTTGTCATTTGAAATTAGATGGGAACAGCAAATTAGGGTATTACTTAAGCCTAAACTTGAAGCTAGGTTTTGGAAATAGAAAGTCAAAGTACAAAATGTGAATTACACACCAAAATTGCTTGTGAAAGAAAGTATGATGGATAAACTACAGTATATCAATTTTGGTGACTGTTGACTTGCTATGACATTACATGTATTTTGTCGGTACAGATTGTGGAAGCAGCGTGTGACCTTCTTAAACAGTCCTAATAGGGCTACCTGACCAGTTTGAACTTCTACGACCTGTCAGAGATGCTGGATGGGCTGCTATTTGAGGTAAGAATAAAATGCAATCAGGGAATTGTTGGTTATGGCTAGAATTGAACATATATAGTACAAATTTGTGCACAGTGGAGCTCCTAAAATCATGATACAATTATCTGCTCTTGTTTTTGAAAGTCTCAACTTCCTAGCATTGCTTTCAAACTTAAGGGTCTGCAGCTGTTTTGGCAACTACTTTTCTCAGCTACCTGGTGCTGGTCTTCAGTGGTGTCCCATGCCAACTAAGTAAATTGTGTCGCTGGGGATTTATTTTGCCAGGGCATCACTGGGCATCTGATGAATAGGGTCCCTTTTTACAGTGCTCTTCTGTTTTCAATTACTATTTTTTGATGTGCAAAGGCTCACCAGAAAACTGATTTGGACATTTCACCTGTTAAGAGGCTTGTGAGGAAGTTGTTGATAATTGTGTCCAGGCCTGCACGACTCTTGGAATGTCTTGTAAGTTCCATAGCTTAGCCAATCATTGTTTGGGTATTTTTATGAATTGAGACACTGGCTAGCTTACTGTTGGCGGACTAACTCACTGACTTACAGGATGGCTAATTAGTTCACAGTAATAGTGCAAGACTGGCTAACTGACTGGCTAACTGGCTCCCAGTGTGGCCAAATCTCAGACTAGCTGACTTACTGAGAGACAGATAGACAGACAAGCTGGCTGGCTTACAGGCTGACTGAATGACCAGTCAGCAGGTATACAGGTTGAATGGCTGGCTGTCTGGCAATTCATAGACTAGTAGACCCTTTAACTGAGAGGCAGACTGTGAGGCTGACTGGCTGGCTGATTGACTGACTGACTGACTGTTCGATGGTTGTCAGACTTGACTGAATGTGGGCTGGTTGACTGACTGATGAACTGACTGGCTGGCTGGTTTACTGAGATGACTGGCTACAGCTTTAGCTGATTAGTGGGATGAGTGGCTGGCTGTGTGGTGACTTGCAGACAAGCTGACTGTTTGACAGAGACAAACTGACAGGCTGGCTAACTGGAGGCTGGTCTGAACAACTGACTGAATGCATGACATGATTGGGTAGCCGGCCATCTTGTTGACACAGCAAGTTGACTGGCTGGTTGTCTGACTGGCTGACTGTCTCATAGACTAGCAGCCAGTCTGTCTGACTGGTTGGCAGGCAGGCAGACAGACATACCGCGTATCGACATAATGACTCACTGGTATGCAGACTTTTGAACAGATTGCTTGATTTTTAACAGGTAAAGAATAATAATATATGTGTAGTAGTGTGAATGATATATGAAATGAATCATATATATAAACGGCGGAAATGAAATCAAATGAATAATGATCCTAGCAGTTGTGAACGCAATTTATGCAATTGCGAAAAGAAGCCTCAAAAAAATTCAGGACTTCAACGGGGTTTGAACCCGTAACTTCGCGATTACCGGTGCGATGCTCTAACCAACTGAGCTATGAAGCCACTGACGTTGGGAGCAGGTCAATTGTGGGTTCATATGTTCCCGTGAAAGAAATGAGTGTGAATGATATATGAAATGAATCATATATATGAACTGCGGAAATGAAATCAAATGAAGAATGATCCTCGCAGTTGTGAACGCAATTTATGCAATTGCGAAAAGAAGCCTGAAAAAAACGTCAACGTGTAGTATGTGTAGTAGTGTGCGAAATTGAACATTTTCATGTATTCACAGGAATTTAGCCCTGAGGATTTCTATAATCAGTTAGAGGAAGAAGGAAGAGTGTTGGAGAAGATCCCTGACAAGGCAGACATCACCAAGTATGTGAAAATAAAGCTTGGACTTTTACAAACTGAAGAGTCTAGACCAGACTCACCAGAGGTAAAATATGCAATTCATATGGTCATTAACAAGCTATTGAGCAAGATATTTCAGCACTCAACAACATATGTTGGTTCTGTTAATTTCTCCTAGATCCACTATCTCTGCTTCTGTGAAATATGATTCTAGAAATGTTCGTATATCTCCTCTGAAAAAAATCCCTTCTTTTAATTTAAGTTATGATTTCTCTCTTTCTTCAAACTGTCACTTGATGTATGTCGTTAGTTCTGGCAGATTCTTGTGGAGGTTTTAATTGTTGACACCCAAAATGGAACTGAATTATTGGCCTTAAAAGAGGGCACTCATGCATTCCATTGTTCAGGCATGTAAAGCGGTTAACCCTTTTGCTCCCAAGGTCTGAAAGCTATTTCTCCTGACCAATTATCGTACATTTCTTTGTTCCTGAGAATTTGGTGTTATGCCAAGACCTCTGAAAGCTATTTCTCCCGACCGATTATCATACATTTCTTTGTTGACTATTCCTGAGAAATTGTTGTTATATCAAGACCTTATCCACTCATTGATTATTTTCTTAATTCTCATAACCTTTCTGCTTGACAACGTACTAAAAATTAATTGTAAAGAGAATTATTTTAAAAGCTGGTCACCCCTGGGAGTGAAAGGGTTAAAATAATTCATTTTAAAGTAGTACAGTTAACTCTGCTTGTGGACACCTCTCACTCCGCTGTGGACACCTCTCACATCGTAAGCAGACACCAACAAACCATGGCCACAGGGATGTCTCCGTTGTCTCTACATTTGTGACCTCATGTAAGTGGACACCTCCCATAAGAGCAGACGTCTGTGTTTGGCCCAAGGGTGTCCGCTTACAGGAGGTTTGACCGTAATTACACACTGGGCTTACCGGTAGTTACAGTAAAAACCCGCTTGTAAGAACCTAGAAAATTAAGAACCTCCTGGCAGAAATTTGCTACTTTAATACCCCAAAATATAAGAACCTGTTTAGCCAAAAAAATTCCAACAGGTTCTTATGTGTGGGGTTAAACTATTTTATTTATAATATTTTACCAAAAAGTTTGTCTTTAGAGATCAAAAAATTGCACAGTGAAACTAAAAATGCACAATGTATGTTAAATGTGAACTGTTGTCATAAAACAATTCTGCTACAATAAAAAGAATGTATCATTTGTATGTAATCTTGGTCTTGGTTTAAGTGTTCCGTGCCTGTAAAAATTAAGAACCTAATTAAGAACCTACTTAGCCTAAAATGCCAGTAAGTACCCCAAAATATAAGAACCTGTTTTGCCAAACTCTAAAAAAGTAGGTTCTTGCACGCGGGTTTTTACTGTATTTGCCCTTTTAAACCAACAACACCACAACTGAGAAGCTATAGGAACAGAATGCAAATTAATTAGTCTCTATCGCGACTTTGGTTTTGACTTGAGTTTAACTTTTGTTCGAAAATTTCAACTGCCACATGAAGATCGAGAGTGGGCAAACTGCTATAATTGTTTGTGGTTATCATAAATGACGTTCTTTAATATTATTGTAGTTATTTACTTGTTGTATTTAGAAAGATGACAGCACCCCTCCAACGGTGTTTGAAAACCAACGGAAGACGACTTTGAATACATAAAGCTTATCAGCAACAGAGCATATGGGTGAGTGCATGTCAAACAGTTTTTTTTTTCCAGTTAACTTACATGTACATTAGGGTTCCAGATAAGTTTTTAAGGCAGAGTGGCAACAAAGAATTCCAAAAGGTCGGATTCCCACTGCTTCCACCAAACCATTATAAATTTTCTATTGATTTGCTGGGTCATGTAGCTGACCTTGTAGGGTTTTTGACTTGAGAACCCCCTCTTATCTGGAACACTGGTACATCTGACATTAGCGTGAGTATTTTTAAGTATTCTATTTATTATAAGAAATGATTTGGAAATACATGAGACAAGAAATATAAGTGACAGAAACCGACGTTTCGGTGCATCTTGCGCCATTATCAAGGTTACATGATTAATGATAAAAAGCGATTTGTGAAAAGGCTAAGGTGAAGCGTATTTGCATAAAAAAGGGCCAAGCTAATTACTTGAATACTTTAGCACGAAGAGAATCAGACTGTACATTCAGTGCTGGTTTAAGATCTTGAATACAAAGCATTTCATTAACAAGGCAGTCAAATTTGTTCGTGCATTTCTTGATTACATTGAAGCGTGCTAAGAAATTGTTCGGAACAGCAGTGTTATGTTCTTTGGAATAATGCTTGTAAATAGATGACGCCTTTTGACAGTGTCCCTCAACACGCGTGTGAAGGTGGCCCTTTGTGTACCCGATACAACCTGCATCAGACAGGTCACACTTGAATAAATAAACAACGTATTGCTGGGTTACGATGTTAGGTTTGGGCTCACATACAGTAGGCGTAGATCTTGTTTAAGCTTGCGGCTAGAAACACGGGTTGGATGGTCTTTCGCACCTTGCTGCTGAGATCTTTAAGTCTCGTTTAACAGACACTGCAGCATCCTGATCTTTGTAGGGGATAACTACCCTGATGACGTCATCGGTATGCTGTTCAGGCTGGTCCACTACGACTCTCGAGGTAATAAACCTATTGATGCCGGAATCAATAAGATGATTCGGATACCTCAGCTTACGGCAACTCCTCTCCAGCGTTTACACTCTTCTGAGAAATGCGCCCACGATGATGATAGCCAGTGAGTGCGATCAAGCGTGGTAACGAGCAAACCATGCTTGTAGCAGCTGTCCACATGGCTATGATAGTGCAGGAGTAGCCCTGTGTTTGTCGGCTTAATGTAAACCTTAGTTTCAACACATGGCGCGCTATTTAGAAGCTTTACCCCAAGGAAAGGGAGCATCCCATTTTCCTCTACCTCCATAGTGAAACTCACCGCGCTATGGGTGTGGTTCAAGGTATCCAAAATTGCTGTAGCTGCCGCCAGATCTGCCATCTTGACTAGAGTGTCATCTACATAGCGGCGGTAAAATTCTGGGAGTTTTCCTTGACTTTTTAGGGACTCTTCAATAGAATTTTACCGCTCCAATTGGAGCTTAAAAGGCTCTTTGAGTTTGCTACCAAAGAAACTCACTTCCTGTTTAAAGGTACTTACTACGATCAGGTGGATGGAGTGGCCATGGGCTCCCCCCTAGCCCCTGTTCTTGCTAATCTCTTCATGGGACACCATGAGAAGATATGGCTAGAGCAGTACAGGGATTCAGAGGTATAATTCTATCGTCGCTATGTGGATGAAACATTTTGTCTATTTCACTCTGAACATGATGCCATGGTTTTCTTTAACTGCATCAACAAGCAACACCCTAATATACACTTTACAATGGAGCGGGAAACAGACCATGTTTTGCCCTTCTTAGATGTTTTAATCAATAACTCCGACCCACACCAAACTGTAACCTCCGTTTATCGCAAAAAAAAAAAAAAAACGTTCACAGGTTTGCTCATTAGCTATCTAAGCTTCTCCCCCTTAACTTACCAAATGGGGTTACTTAAAACTTTGGTCGATAGAACTTTCTAGGTAAACAACACCTGGATGGGTTTCCATAAGGACCTTCAGAAATTGTCTGCCATCCTACGGAAGAACCTATATCCAGAGAACCTTATAAACAATTGTATTTCTAAATATATTCTGATGTCGGTTAAGGGTGTGAAGGCTCAACCCCCTTCTTCAGTAGAATCTTAGAAAAAATCCAAGTTTTTTTTAAGATCCCATATCTTGGACACTTCTCACTCTTAACACAGAGAAAGATATGCAAACTTGCTAATCGATTATGTAAGCCTATTGATATTAAACTAGTCTTTACTACTTTCAAAATCAAAGATCTTTTCAGTGTGAAAGATGCCATCCCTAAAGGGCTCCGCACACGCGTGGTGTATAAATTCTCGTGTGCAAGCTGTAACGCTTGTTATGTCGGCGAAACATTCCGACACTTCTCCACGCGAGTGCGCGAGCACTTATTATCGGATGGATCTTCGCACGTTCACAAACATCTGCTGAGTTCAGAGTCTTGTCAAGCATCCTGTTTAACGGATTGTTTCCAGATTCTGGACTATGCAGCTACATGTACTAAATATCAAGTGAGGCTTAAGGAGTCCATGCATATCAAATGGGAAAAACCCAATCTCAATCAGCAGGTAAAACACATAAACCTGACACTCTCCCTGTAAGTCGCTCTATGTCTATAATTTAAACTATTTAGCGCGCAATATTGTAAACGCAATCTAACAAACCTTGTAATTTCACGCACGTTATGAATTTAACGGCGATTTTAAAACTGTACACTGATGATGACGGATGCACCGTCGAAACATGTCTGGAAAATTTAAGAAAGTTGTATTGTTTCTACGACTATCGAAACAGGAAGTTGTAATGTTCCATTTACGTTAGACAGTCATGTACTGTCCATTAGCCAACACCCTCCCCACCCACCATCAACACTAACATAACCTGAGGACAAAATTCACGCCAACTGATTACTAACACACCATTCTTAACCGAAATGTAAACCTAAAGCCAACAAAATAGGACACACATGAACTACATACTGAATTTTCCAGAAAAAGTTGAAATGTCGAAAGACTGTCAACTGCAATTATGTAGTTCAGAATGTAAAGGAATTGACAACCATGCATTACATCATTTTCTCTTAGTAGTCTGTTGACAGTGAAAGAAAATATTAGGGCTACTACTTAGTGATAGTAGCTTGAAAGGTTAAGTTGTGCACGTTTATATTAAGAAATGCAACATGATAGAAATGCATATAACATCAAATGGAAACTCGAAAAAAAAATCCGAGTTCCAGATGGGATTTGAACCCACGACCCTCCGCGATCTAGACGGACGCTCTAACCACTGAGCTACTGGAGACTCTATGGTGAGCAAAGGTGAAATGTGGGCTTTTGACTGGAACCGCATCACGCGGTCACATAGCCAAATGATGACCAGCACATATGACTCATAACTGCATCACGCAGTCACATTAAGGCATATCGAAGATGCAACCAACCAAACCTCCAAAGTGAGTGAATTAAGAAATAAAACATGATAGAAATGCATATAACATCAAATGGAAACTCGGAAAAAAATCCGAGTTCCAGATGGGATTTGAACCCACGACCCTCCGCGATCTAGACGGACGCTCTAACCACTGAGGTACTGGAGACTCTATGGTGAGCAAGGGTGAAATGTGGGCTTTTGACTGGAACCGCATCGCGCGGTCACACAGCCAAATGATGACCAACACATATGACTCATAACTGCATCACGCAGTAGCATTAAGGCATATCGAAGATGCAACCAACCAAACCTCCAAAGTGAGTGAATTAAGAAATACAACATGATAGAAATGCATATAACATCAAATGGAAACTCGGAAAAAAATCCGAGTTCCAGATGGGATTTGAACCCGCGACCCTCCGCGATCTAGACGGACGCTCTAACCACTGAGCTACTTAATTCACTCAATGTGAATGATATATGAAATAAATCGTATATGAACTGCGGAAATGAAATCAAATGAATAATGATCCTCGCAGTTGTGAACGCAATTTATGCAATTGCGAAAAGAAGCCTGAAAAAAATCAGGACTTCAACGGGGTTTGAACCCGTGACCTCGCGATTACCGGTGCGATGCTCTAACCAACTGAGCTATGAAGCCACTGACGTTGGGAGCAGGTCAATTGTGGGTTCATATATTCCCGTGAAAGAAATGAGTGTGAATGATATATGAAATGAATCACATATGAACTGCGGAAATGAAATCAAATGAAGAATGATCCTCGCAGTTGAGAACGCAATTTATGCAATTGCGAAAAGAAGCCTCAAAAAAATTCAGGACTTCAACGGGGTTTGAACCCGTGACCTTGCGATTATTTTTTCAGGCTTCTTTTCGCAATTGCATAAATTGCGTTTACAACTGCGAGGATCATTCTTCATTTGATTTCATTTCCGCACTTCATATATGATTCATTTCATATATCATTCACACATTTTTTTCACGGAAACATATGAACCCACAATTGAAAAATTTGAAAATCAATGGCATTAAACTAAATTGATTCTCATATGAAAGGGTATCTCAAAATAAGTGCTTTCAGCAAGTTTGAGCATGTTTGGTCGAAAAGTCGCCAGTTGACGTGCATTTAGATCTTCAAGAGATCCCACACAAATGTCTCTAATTTTCACAATTTTCAAAAGCTTTTGTTTCAGCTCCAATTCGACTGAACAGCATCAAAGTTGGTGACCATTTTTGAAATACTCTTTTATGCAGTGTAAATAATGTTTTTCTAATCGATAAATTTTAAAACTCATACCCAGGCCCTCATTCGCTTAGAACATGGCCAATGAGGCCTTCCAAGGGGTGGTCTGGTGTCGCTTTGTCGCTCGTGTACAACTGTCTGTCTCTTGCTTCGTTAGAGGCAAATGTCGCTGTCGCAAAGAAAACAAACAGGAATGGAAGTGAATTGTCCCTGTCGCAAACTGTCGCGCATTTTGTGCCAATTTCTGTCGATTGTTGGTGTTTTGGGAGAAGATTGTCGCCTATTTTCGGAGCCCAGCTGTCGCTTGTCGCTTCTACGCCTTGGAAGGGCTCTTCAATGAAAAGATTCGCGAGCTTTATTATAAAGATTAATAATAATTGATAAAAGAGGACAAGCTTGAGCAGCAATCTTTGTTCTTAAAACTGTTGCGTCAAGCTATCATTACTTAGAAAGTAAATTGCGATATTTTGCAAGAGGTGTAGCCGTATCCATGCAGTAAGGACACTTTAGTTCAGTGCTTGCCTTGAAAACTTATCAACGTTTTGTTTGACAAAGGATAACCATTTTCTTTCACATGAATTTAAAAACATATACTCTATATCTCGAAGTTATCAAGTATACTGATAACTATTGTAAGATTTCCATTGTATTTCCCATGAGAGGTTTTATGTTAGTTAAGGCTTCTTTGAGGCATATCTAATGAACCAAAAGCAATTAAAGAAACAGTAACTATTGGACACTGTTTTCTTGTTACTCTGCCCAATATGGACCAAAAGCCTGCTCATTTGCTGTTGTCAACAAAACCCTGCACATCTACTGTTGTCAAAACAACTCTACACATTAACGGTGAAAACGTAAAGCTTGTGGGATGTGGCTGGAGTGACAAGGATATCTCACAAGTTAATGTGATTTGGTAAGCTTAAGCCACTCTTAAGGCACTAAGGCCACATGGCTCAGGCTCAAGTACCCACATATCACTGTGGGTACTTGAGCCTGAGCATTAGCTATGCCACGCTGATGAGGCCTAACAAGGCCGAAACAGCTGTCCATGGCTGCTAATGCTTGGGCTCAGTTCTTTGCTTTGGTAGATTTAAGGGGTAATACCCGCTACCATGTGGCATTAGTGCCTTTAGAGTGGCTTCAGCTTACCAAATCACATTAACTTGTGAAGTATCCTCTACACATTAACTGTTACCAGAAGCAGTGTTACTCTCCAAGAAAACTGGCATTGAAAATGATGGAAAGGGTTTTCAGGGCTTCGAGGTTGTAAATGGTTTGCTAAACAATAAACGCTAACAATTGTTGGGTACTGTTTTTCTTGTTATGGACCTGTTATGGACCAAAAGTCTACTCATTTGCTGTTGGCAACAAAACCCTACACATTTTACTGTTTTGTCAAAACAACTCTGCACATTAACTTTTATCAAGCAGTGTTTCTTCTGTAAGCAAACTGGCATTGAAAATGATGGAAAAGCGTTTTAGGGACTTCAGGTTGTAAATGGTTTGCCTTACATTCTGATCGTTAGCTTGCTGTTTTGTCCGGCAAATTTCGAATTTCACGCTTAAGCTGATGTGTAAAGAATCTCCACTATTCGAAAATTGGAGGAAAACAGACACTGAATAATGGAAAAATTCAGTCGTATTTAAAGTTTTGTCGCAAACCTTTGGGAAAATGTTTCAGTGTTTCGCAAAAGGTCTTTGTATGATCTGCTGTTTTTGTATTTACATTCCCTTGCGCAATGATTTTGGTTGACATACTTGGCCACTCTCGTCAGTTTCCAGTACGTTGCAGCCCTTGTACTTTCACGGATTATTACTACCAATCGTTATAGGGGGATTCATGCTGACGTCATTGTTTACATTTTTGCTCATTTGCATACGGCTTTGCTTACAGAAGGAAACATGTTACATTTGATTTGACTCCAGGCAGCTAAAGAGCTAGTGAAATTTAATACATTGTGAAACTTTTAACTCTTTAGGTATAGTATTCAAGGAGATATTGTCTTTCAAAAACTGCAAAATTTCTGGGTGGCAAAAGCACTAATGAGCTCATACATTCTTTGCAAAATTTTGAGTTTTTAAACCCGAGTTGCACAAAAGTATTCAATACATGAGGCTCATATTCACTGGCAGAGTTATTCATACCACGACCTTTCAATATTCAGAACTGATTTATTTGTAGCTCCATCAGAAACTAAACTGTTCATGCTAATGAGGCAAATATTGTAAACAAGGATTCGCCTATAAGCTGTTATTTTTCTGGTGGCATCAAACAAATGTCTAATCATTGATGAACAAGTTGTGAACTTTTTTGCACTAGCCTTTGTGCTATAAATACTACCGAGGGTAAATAAAGGTTATTATTATTATTATTATCCAATAGGTTACCATAGTAACACTATAACCTGTTAAAAAGACCCCTAATTTTGGCTTAAAGAGAAAATAACTAAAGAACGAGCTCGGTGACCCCCAATTTTTATTGCTGAAAAGTAATAAGTATGTCAAGATCCAATATTTTGAAAAATAGAAAAAATGTAGCAGGGGATTCAGAGTCACCTTAAAATTTCATACATTTGCAGTGGTTCTAAATCTGCTCCGATATTTTTTGAAACTTTGCAATAAGTTGTATTTTATTATGTTATTTCCCAACGATAAAAAATGGAGGTCACCGAGCTAGTTTTTGAATTATTAACGTTTAAAGCTATTAATTTGGTTTTTAACAGGTTAGAGTGTTGCTATGGTAACCTATTATGTCGAAAACTATTTTATAACTTGTTCACCAATGACTGGGAATTTCTTTGATATCACTATTAAGGTAATAATGTAGAAATATTGGTAGTAATCATCCATCAAAATAAAAGTGCTGGAAAGTAGAGGGGTCAAAATGTCCTACTACTGCTAGAGTTACCCTTGCAGTAGGGTCAAAGATAGCCCGGGTTTACAAGCAAAATTTTACAGGTAGGGCTACCCTACCACCCATCCGGGACAACTTCAGATGCCACGCACCTCTCAGTAACCTATTACATTGGTTCTTATTACCACACAGCTCCATTATTTCAGGGATAGGTCCATTGTTTCTGTTGTTTGTTTATTGTTTTCTTAGCCAATCCTTTGAGCTGTTCCGAGAGCTGTGTGGCACCTCGACAAGTTAATCGCATACAAAATGGCCGACAAGAGAAACATTCTGTCAAGTACTTCGATTCTCCTTTCTGTACTGACTGTTATTGCTGCTTTCTAGTGTTATGGAATGCTGTTAATTGTTACCCTATTGCTAGACAACGACAAGTCGCAATTGTCAAACACGGCCCTGGTCCAGTCCGGTTATTTGATTTGACTCATGACTCGGTCTAGAAGAAGCTAGAAATATGAAAGGATTTACCGACTTTGCACTAGAAATATTTTCCGTCTCTGAGAGAGAAGGAAGATTACATCCCCCCCCCCCCCCCACCCCCGTTGTACTCGATCGGCCATGATGGCCGTTCAGGTTGTCATGATGAAAAAAGAAGAAATGTAGAGAGGGTAACCCTCCTGCCAGGGTAACCCTAGCACTTGGGTCACCCTCCCTGCTTATAAACAGGGCCTTAGAACTCCCGCCCCCTCTGCCCCCTGAATTTTACACAGATGTTATTGCCCAATTACGGTATGTCCGCTGCAACAGCGGTCAAACAAAAAAGATGAGTCCAATAAAGAAAAGCTTTTTACTTTGAGAAGTAAAAGCTGATAAGTTTGTTGTCAGTCTGTGAGTTTACTACATCATTTACCGTAAATCCTCTATTAAGCCCCCTCTCAAATAAGGCCCCCTTTCTAATAAACCCCTTTTTTAGAGGAAGAAAGGTTTTAAGCCCTCCTCCCCTACCCCCTTATTCTTAATTAATTAATTAATTAATTAATTAATTAATTAATGATAGAGCGGTCTTCAATTGAGTGTCGTATAGCCAAAACCAAAGCTATTACTCCAGCCAATCACAACGGACTGAAACAGTGCAATAAGCCAATCAGAATACAAAGTAATTACATGCAGCCGGTGCAAAGCGCTGGAAAATGCGCGCGTGCAAGTCACGATTGGTTTTGGTTTTGCTCTTCATTGGTTGAAAAAGTGGCGAGAGTTTTGCTGGCCAATCGCAGAGCGAAGTAATGCAAAACCAAACGAAACGCAATTTACTTTCGACATTCAATTGAAAACCACTCTAGACTGTATATATGGGTTATGAGCCAAGCGTGAGGTCAAGATGGCGGGATATTGGCCAAGTTCGTTTTTTGCGTGTTTATGGACCGAGACGAAGTCGAGGTCCATAAACACGCAACAAAAGAACGAGGCCAATATCCCACCATCTTGACCGAACAAGCTTGGTCAATAAAGGATTTATTATATGACTGAAAGGACGCCATCAAGAGACAGTAAAATGCGGGACGAACGGGCATTCCCGAGAGGTCAAGATGGCTCCATCTTGACCTCGTGGGTAGCCAATCTGCAAGAGCCAGTCATATAATAATAGTTATTTATCATGACTGCAACACTTCATGTGGACTGATCCGGTATGGTTTATTCGTGTGCTGAAAGTTCGGAGTATTTTTTAGTCTTCGGGTAGCGGTAATGCGTTGCACTACATTAAATAAGTCTCCCCTCTCAAATTAGTCCCCCCCTCTCTATCAACCCCCCCCCCCCCCTCCTCCCCAAACATGCTTAAAATGAATAAGCCCTCGAATTTACGGTACTAAAAACTTAGGGACCAATTAGGCGAATGGGTTTTCCGGAAGTCAGGCAATCAAACAGAAAATAAAGACACGGCAATAAACAATCAAATCAATCAACTATTTAATTCATAACGTTGCAATTGTTAAAATTTTTACAATTTTTTTTGTTCCTATACATTTTATAATTAGAAATGTCTCCCGATGCATATAGTTTGTTCTCAATCCTAATGGCCACTCTTACGCCCTTAGTTATCCAAGGCTTAGAAAGTTGCTTTACTTTTCGTTTACAAAGCGTTTTCAGAGGCGCATGCTTGTTGATAATCAAAAAAAGAAAATAAATAATCCACATCACACGCGCCTGTTGCAGCAGGTGCATTCCAGCGTTAAAACAATCAGCAGAGAAACGTGAAAAGTCTCGCAACTTGACTTTCTTATTTATCTTAATTTTGTCCTTCATAGATTTGAAAATGCAGAATTGTGAAAAATGATCGCTGATATCAGAAATTATATTTCCGCAGGCTACGACTTGGTCAGGGTTATTAAGAAATATGTTATCAGTAAGGGTGGCAGAGGTTTGGCGAACACGTGTTGGCTTGTCAACAGCAGGAATAAGGTAGCAACTCTGAAGAGAGGAAAGAAAGTCATGGCTATAAGAAGACGTGTGACATTTAAGAAGATCAATGTTGAAGTCGCCCATGATAACAACATGTTTCCCGGACGAGACGAATTTTTCTATGGTTTCATCAAAATATTGTTGAAAACGTTCAGGTGAATTATGCTGTCTGTAAAAAATGCCACAAATTACGTTTTTCTTACTGACAAAGGAAATCTCGATCCATAATGCTTGGAAAGCTTCATTAGTAGTCTTTTCTAAAATTCGATAATTAAGCGATTCATTAATAAACATACTTACACCTCCTGACGCCAAAGGTGTCGGAACGCACTCAAACACATAACCCGGTATTTGGACAGTACATGTATGCAAATTAGAATTAGTAATTTTTGTTTCAGTGACACCAATAGACCAATCCAAGGTTATCGACGCCATTTTGTAAAGGGTGCTAAACCACTCGGGCGAGCGCGCGGCCAAACTAATGGCGGCGATTTAAAATGCATTGACAATGCCAAAACACGCGCGTTGTTGTGTAGGATTTTGTGATAACGACAATCGATTTGCTAACTTACTGGTTGTGAGATCTCACGTAAAAGAATTGAAATTCCATAGGTGGCCAAAAGACCCAAATTTAGCTGAATTGTGGAGGAAACAAGTCGTGAAAGGACGAAGTGATAACTTCAATCCCGAACCTGGATCGGAGGGCACATTTGTCTGTTCAAATCACTTGCCTGAGGGCAAGAGAACTCGCCACAATCCAAGTACAGATTATCCTTCGGTTTTTTTAACATTAAGCGACTTTCTTAACAAGCCATCGCCAAAAAACGCAAAGTTAGTGAACGTTTGGCCAGCGAAGAAAACAAAGACGAAGTAACAACCGCGGAGGGGACTGTGGAGCCGGCTGACAATGAAGATGATCTAGATAACGGTGACTTACATTTAAGAGTCCCAATGCGAACTGAGCAAATTTCAAGGAAAGCAGATGTGAAAACATTCACAGGCCTACCTTCAACAAAGTGCCTCAAATGTATTTTTGATCACCTCCTCCCCAAAACCCAACATATGCAGTACTGGTGAGGACCAAAACAGACAGCGAGAGAAGCATCTCAAGATCATTGAGACCCTGGCATAGTTTTGCCAAAATGTCGCCCAGGACCGGGACGAAAGCTAGACTTAGAACAAGAATTCCTTTTGACAATGATGAAGTTGAAATTGGGTCTCATTAACGAAGATCTCGCATTCAGATTTATGGTTTCTTCGACTACTGTCAGCAGTGTATTTATTACATGGATTAAATTGATGTCCAAAGAGCTGTCAGTCTTAATCATCTGGCCAAACAAACAACAAGTAAAAAACACTTTGCCAACTTGTTTCAAGAAACTATACCCAAAAGTGAGATGCATAATAGATTTTTTTGAGTGTTTTACAGAAACCCCTAGTGGTTTGAACCTTGCTGCTGCACTGTGGAGTGAGTACAAGCATCATTACACATGTAAAGTACTAGTAGCCATCATTCCAACAGGGGCAATTTCCTATGTTTCCCAAAGCTATGGGGGGAGGGCATCGGATGCCTTTATTGTCAGAGACTGTGGTTTCCTGAACATCATAGAGCCATATGATGAAGTAATGGCAGACAAGGGATTCAAGATAAAAGAAGACCTAATGATGTCAATGGATACATTATGTATCCCACCTAGCTGCACTGCCTCTATGCAAATGTTACTCTCAGATGTCAGAAAGACCTCAAATATTGCAAATGTTAGAATATATGTTGAACAAGCTATTCCAAGAGTGAAAAGGTTTCATATTTTGAAAAATGAACTAGCTAGGTTCTTTTTACAGAATAAGTACACTTAACCCAGCAACAAAATGTAACAGCTATGCGTAATACTCAGATGCAGAAAACAAAATTAAAGTGTATTTTCATGGGTTGTGTCTCCACTCTGGAAGACAAAACAAGACTGTTATTTATTCCTGACCCCATTTCTGTGTCTTTAAATAGAACAACTAGCCATTCAGTCACAAAAGAGTGTTTTCATCTCATTTTATGGTTGACACCGTTTACATACTAAGTCCGATGATCTGGTTATGTCTTCATGGTTGCTGCACCATGCATGAACAGGCTTGTAACAAATGGTAAAAATGTGTTCTTGACCAACAGGGATACTCTGAGATGAACATACACTGCATAACAGAACAGGGTCAGCCAGTACATGAAATTGACTATTAGTTTGTACAGCAAATTATCCACAGTTGTAGTTACGTTGTCTATTAAATCCATTTTAATGTCACAAGAAGTACAAGTGGTAGTCACGTCATCAAAATCACTATCACTGTCAGAGTCACTGTCTGCAACATCAACCAGACAACTATAACACATCCATGATTCCAGTGATTCTGCAACATCCTGTGAGAGATTAGCACATGGCAAGTGCCACCATGTGCTACAGGTATCACAACAAATGCTATTCTCAGCTGACATGTCAGTGATTTCTGGCTCCTCCAGTATAACTTTGTCACACTTTGGACACTGGTAGATATCCCTGTACCCCAACAAACTTGTAGGACATATGTTTTGTAGAATAAAGTGATGTTGTTTAGAACCACACTAAAATGTTCTCTGTTAAACTCCACTCTTTCATACAATGGCTTGTGTCCCTTTGTCCAGACAATAAAGTATCCATGACTTGTTCCAGTCATCCACATTTGAGCCTGCATTTGAGTGTAGTACTTGTGAGTGTGCTTTAATCTAGGGCTCCCATCTACTTCCTCCAAAAAATCAACACGGTTGTATGTAGCTTTCAGATTGATATTTTCGTCTTTGACTGAGAAAGGGCATTTCACTTCAAGTATAGCTGGACTGCAACAGTCACAAACAAACAAACCATCTGGTGAGGCAGCAAGGAAAGCATAATCATGTATTATAAACACACCACATTGTTTAAACCCATTCATCCCATTTGTATGTTTGGATGCCACATCAGACAAAAATGACTTAATTGCATCTTTCTCATTTTCAATCTCCCACTTAATTTGAGGTAAGTGAGAAAATAAATGTCATCACTTTTGTTCAAAATGTTGAATACCAGAGGGGTATATGTAGTTTTGCTCCTTTTTCTGGACTTGTAAAATGCATTAATAATTCATAAGACTAACGACCAATCTAAGGGTAGTATTTGAGTCACTTCTATACCTCTATAAACCCCAATAAAAATCATTAACTTTCATAAAAGTGTCCTGCTCCGCTAATTAGTATGCATTAACTTTCGTACAGATCTCTACTGATTAACATTACAAACACGACAAACACAATCTATCGTTTCATTTCAGGTCTCCCGCTCATATTTTATGTATTACTTCAAAATTGATTCCATCTTCGTGTGATATGTGTGGAAGTTTGAGGCAGTAATTCTGCCTTCCCGCTGATCAAACCACATCTTATTACCACTTTGTCCTCTTGTTCCAATTTCCACTCTCTTCACCTCATCATTTATCATCTGACAATGTTCCAGAAACGGTGAAGCTATTTCTTCACATGTTTTGCTCTTGTTAGTTTTGACAGACATGAAGGCTAAGGCTTTCTCTTTAAGTGGCAGAGGAAGGCCATCATCTTTAGCATGTTCAATGGAACTGAGGACACAAGAAGATGGCTCACATTCTTTGATCTTTCTAAGCAAATCAGATACTCTTTCATTTGTTAACACTCTGTTACAAGCTTTCCTTGGATCAAAGTGTTCCCTGAGTTCTTGCTCTGAGGCAGGATCTCTATTAGTGTCCTTTCTTATCTTCTTATGTTTAATGAATTTTAGATTTCTAATTTGGCCTGGTGCCATCTTCTTCTTTGTTCCTCTGTTCCAGCCCTGAGGGATGCTTGTACAGGCTGGTGAGATGTAGTCTTGAAAGCATAATTCACTTTATATAACAAGGCAATTAAATAATTGCATACCTCACTAGTTCCTGCAATAAAGGGGCACCACGATGTAAGAATTTTCGATTTATCCTTTGGTCCCTCGGTGCAAACCCACACATGATGTGGGTCATTGTTTAGTCGTTGCGAAGGAGAGACATAAGCTTTTAAAAACAATAAGTTGTCATTGCATGAAGCATGGTATACAGTATCTACAAAACCACTAAGCCAATAAGAATATGCCTTTTGGTCTTTATATTCACCAATGTAATCTAAATCCACTGCTTTCACTCCTAAGATGTAATGAGCTAAAAAGCATTCCATCATCTATATTTGGCCATTCATGGACGTTGTCCTTCCAGTCTTCTTTCCGAATAGAATTGGGGTCGGTGTTTATCCGATGTTTTTTTAGTCTCTGTTGGTACTCTTCTTTTAATTTCCTGTCAATTTCTTCTTGAGAAAACTTCTTAGGTGCTTTAACCTCGTAGGCACCGAATGCTCTCGTCACAAGTTCGGCTTTTTCCCTGTCTATTTATCCTCGAAGTGCTAAAAAATCTTTCAGCGAAGTCAGAGTCCAGTTCAAAAAGTCTTGATACTCAAAGCAATCTATAACGTAGACTGTATATTTCTTTCCCTTTTTTTTTTCGAGTTTTAACATTTGACATCAATAGAGTTTCAGTTGCAATTTTTTTTCTCTTTTTTTATTTGAATATCATACCTTATTACAATACGTACATACATAACTTATTAATTGACAAATATTAACTGCTATTTCCAATACGCAAATAAAAATAACGATACAGCAATTGTACTCACGATTCTTGAGACCAAAACAGAGAGGACAAAAACGGAAATAGAAACACACACACACGTGTACATGTCGTTGGGTACTGTGAAAAAGTTGTATTTATAAATTAATTTGCGATTTGCATTTACTCTTCTCTATAAATAATTTGCTTTTAAGGTATGCAAGGAAGGCTTCGAAGTTGTAATTTTCTTCATTCCTTGAAGCACAATAGAATCAATGTAATACTTGGCAATTATTAAGCATAGGTTTAAGCCGAGCTGTTGTCTAAAATCATTTGTAGAGCCGTAGATTATGGTTTCATCGTTTAAGGTGATAGAATCGTCATTCTTAACATTCCACCAGCGAGAAAAGCTTTGCCAGAAGGTCTGCACATCCGAGCAAGCAACAAAAAGATGGTTCAGGGTTTGCTTTTGGTCACAGAGATGACATTTATCATGTTGTATGATTTTATCTCTGAAAAGAGTGGCATTGGTTGGCAAGATGTGATGCACAATTTTAAATTGAAAAATGGCGAGTCTTGTATCCTTGGTCACTTTGAAGGGAATGTTATAAATAGTGCTGATTGCTTGCTCGTCTAGGTTCCCTTGCAACATCCTTCTCTCAGCTGTAGGAGGCTCAAATTTCTGACTGATAAGAATTCGAGAAGCTTATTTGCAGGAAAGCTTGCTTAAAGGTATTTTCCCCACGTATTCTAAATTCGTACGTGTGCTTGCGTTAGATTTTTTTAACAAGCCAATCCATTTGGGGGGAATTGAATTGCATAATCCGTAATATGTGAGGAAATTGGTTTTGACAGTGAACTTGAAAGTTAAGAAGTTGTTTTCACAAAAAATATCTTTGATCCTGATCACTCCTGCTTTATGCCAACTTTGGTAATAGACAGAGAACTTCAATTTTAATAAAGCGGTTATTCCACAGTATTTCGTTTAGTCTTTGCTCTTTGTTTTCTGGAATATGTTGGTTTATCGTTCGCCAGGTATACAAGATGTCTTTGTAAAATTTAATGGGGATAGACACTTTAAGACATTTTAGATCATAGTTGTATTCGAAGAAAAACGAACCTCCTACCTCTTTTAAAAGCGAAAGAGGTATGTGGCTCCAACTTGCATTACCGCTACTTTCGTATAGTCTTTTTATCCAAGTGACGTTAAGGGCGTTGTTCATTATTTCGAAATCTGGCAGGTCTAAGCCATCTTTAATTTTCGGACCAATCATTGTGGTGTGTTTGATTTTAGGTTTGGTATTCCAAACAAACTCAGAGATAGCCGTTTTAACCAAAGCTGCAAATTCTAAAGGGACGGTGAGTACAGATGTATTGTAGACTAGCTTGGAGAGAGCAAGGCTTTTAAGAATGGTTATTCGACCATACAATGTAAGATTTCTTGTCCCCCAAAGATTTAGAAGTTTCTTCATTGAGATTAATTTTTCCTCGAAGTTTTTTTGGAAGGAAATGTGTTCATTATAAGTGAAATAGATTCCTAGTGCATATATAGGTTCCTTTGGAGCTCGATTTTAGGGTTTCGAAACACTCTTCCTTCGTCAGTGGCCTTTCTAATTCTTCCAGCTCGACTTCGTTCAATTTAGGAAGGTTTTGGTTTTCAAAGAACAATTTATCATTTAGGTTTTCACGAGGTACAGCCGTGTAAAGGTTTTTATAAAACAGCTTTTGACATTTTAAAATTTCATCTGCATTCGTTATATCAAGACCATCTTGGGTTTTAAGTTTCGAAATATATGTCTTGGCGTTTTGTCGTTTTTCTAAATTCAAAAAATATTTAGTATTTTTTTTCACCTTGCTCATGCCACCTTGTTCTGCTTCTAATAATAGCACCATTAGTTCTGTGCTCGATGATCTTATCAAGCTCCGATCTGAGCCTATATAATTTAGTGATGTTCTCTTTTGACCTATTTGTAGCAAGAGCTTTCATTAAAGCATCAATTTGATCGGAAAGATCTTTCTCTATGTTCCTGCGTTCTCTATTTTTCGTTTTTGAGTACTGCACGCAGAAACCTCTCATTTCCATGCACAAATCACTTTGGTCAACACCACCATCACCATCACCATCACCATTAAATCATCATCAGCAGCATAATAACACCTTTATTGAAGTGTTGATGTACACTGTATTTAGTATTTTACTACTAACTGGGGACAACAAAAACAAGTTAAAATTATTTACAATTAAATTAAAATAAAAAAAGTGTGTATACAATCAGTCAGCAAAATGTATAATAATTATTATATAGTCGTACATAAGACAGTAGGCATATTATAGGTAGTCTTTAAGAATTACAAAGGTTACAACAATTATTGCATCATACTGTCGGTGAGACTGGCATGAATTTAAACAAACAACTACAAACTTGACACAGGCGAGAGACGAGAAATCTTGATATCAACAATGACAGTCCTTCTCAGGACTACATTCGCATTGCTTACAATTGTACTTCACCAATTTTTGTTCTGTTTCCATTTGTCTTGTTTTGTTTGCTTATTAATAGTTTCTTAAAACTAATCCTGCACTGACACGTTAACAAGTTAATAGGGACCTTTACATTATTTTGAGTAACTGAGTACAAGATCGTTACGGCTTTCAGATTTCAAACCAGTTGCCACCCCCGAACCCTCACTCTTCCTTACAGCAGATAAGGAGATTGTAGA
>JAEMWC010001008.1:157500-185000 GCA_016490735.1 Pachyseris speciosa | reverse complement strand
CTGATGGTGAAATAATACATAAAACAGCCTTTTTCAACAGTCCACCTCAAACAATTATAAATAATCTCCAGATCAGTGAATCACTTCAAGCGTCAAAACAAAATATATTAAATAAGATTGCAGTTTGGATTTCAGAAGGATCTGGCTGGGTTGTGGAATCAGTCGACAAGCATTTTCTAAATGTTGTAATATATCAGCCAATGAAAGGCTCATCATATATTAAACTACCTCCAGAATTAATGAATGCAATGAAGGGATTGATTAACATAAAGAATGATGACAATGAATGTTTCAGATGGTGTCATATCAGGCACTTGAATCCACAAGAGAAGAACCCTCAGAAAATAAAAAAATCTGATAGACAACATATTAATACGTTAGATTATTCGGGGGTTGAATTTCCAGTCACAACTAAACAGTATAACAAGATAGAAAAACAAAATGAGATCAACATCAATGTATTTGGTTATGAAAACAAACAACCATATCCAATTTACGTTTCAAAAGAAAAGTATGAAGACTGTTTGAATCTTCTATTGATTACAGAAAATGAAAACAAACACTACGTTTTAATCAAAGACTTCAACAGATTCATGCGCAACAAAACAAAGCACAATGAAAGAAAACACTTTTGCATGCACTGTCTACAATGTTTCAGCTCAGAAAGAGTCTTGAATGATCATGTGGACAACTGCATACTGGTTAATGGCACACAAGCAATAAAGATGCCAAACAAAGACAATAATATTCTAAAATTCATCAACTTCCATAAACAACAGCAAGTACCATTTGTAATCTATGCTGATTTTGAGGCTTTAACTGAGAAAATACACGGTTGTCAACCCAACAATGATAAATCATACACTGAAGCCTATCAGAAGCATACTGATTGTGGATATGGTTACAAGGTTGTTTGTTGTTATGATGATAAATACAGCAAGCCAATACAAATATACAGGGGTGAAAAGGCTGTATACAAATTCATGGAAGCTATGTTAGAGGAAGTTAAATATTGCAAGAAGATTGTTAAAGAATTCAATAAACCATTGAAAATGACTGAGGATGATGAAGAGAAATTCCAAAAAGCCAAAGAATGTCACATTTGTGATAAAAAATACACTGAAAAGGATATCAGAGTACGAGATCACTGTCACATTACTGGCCAGTATAGAGGATCAGCTCATCAAGAATGTAACCTGAAACTTAGAGTCAATCCAGAAGAAGTGAAGATACCTGTTATATTTCACAATCTAAGAGGTTATGACAGTCATTTTATTATGCAGGAGATTGGAGCTATTGTCAAGAAACACACATTCACAAATAAAAAAGGTGAAGTCTGCCAAATGAACATCAATGCTATCCCAAATAACATGGAGAAGTATATGGCTTTCATGCTTGGCAATCACCTAACATTTCTTGATAGTTTCCAGTTCATGAGCTCTAGTTTGGAAAAACTTGTAGGCAATCTACCAAAAGAAGCCTTGAAATACACCTCACAAGAGTTCAAGGGAAAGGATCTCAATCTGATAGCACAGAAAGGTGTTTATCCATACGACTACATGGACAGTTTTGATAAATTCAATCAGAAGCTGCCCTCAAAAGATGAATTCTATAGCATACTGAGTGATACGCATATATCAGATGAAGACTATACACATGCTCAGACAGTGTGGGAAACATTCTCTTTGAAAAACATGGGTGAGTATCATGATCTGTACCTTAAAACAGATGTACTCATGTTGGCTGATGTATTTGAGAACTTCAGAAGAACATGTCTCGAGTACTACAAACTGGATCCGTGCCACTATTTCACATCTCCTGGTTTATCATGGGATGCTATGCTGAAGATGACTGATATCAAACTGGAATTGATGACTGACATTGATATGTTCCAGTTCATTGAAAAGGGTATGAGAGGTGGTATCAGCTATATTGCAAATCGTTACGGTAAAGCTAATAATAAATACATGAAGAAGTATGATGAGAAGGCGCCCTCAAAGTACATTATGTATCTTGATGCTAATAATCTATACGGTTGGGCAATGAGTCAATACCTTCCAACAGGCGGATTCAGATGGATGACTGAGAATAAAATAAATAATCTCAACCTGGCTAAATACAAAGAAGACAGCAATAAGGGTTTGATTCTGGAAGTTGATCTGGAATACCCCCAGGAGTTGCATGATCTGCATAATGATTACCCGCTTGGACCAGAGAAGGTGAAAGTAACTGGAGACATGCTTTCAGATTACTGTAAAGACATAGCAGAGAAATACAATATATCGACTGGTTTGGTACATAAACTGATGCCAACATTAAGCAACAAAGAGAAGTATGTTCTGCATTACAGGAACCTCCAATTATACACAGACTTAGGTTTAAAGGTAACAAAAATCCACAGAGTGCTAGAGTTCAAACAATCACCTTGGCTGAGACAGTACATTGATTTCAATACACAGAAAAGAACTAATGCCAAGAATGCTTTTGAGAAAGATTTCTTCAAGTTGATGAATAACTCAGTATTCGGCAAAACTATGGAAAATCTCAGAAAGAGAGTAGATGTCAGATTGGTGACTGATGAGAAGAAGCTATTAAAATTAGCCAGTAAACCAACTTATGTTAGCAGTAAGATATTCAATGAAAATCTGGTAGCAGTGCATAAGATAAAAGAAACACTAACTCTAAACAGGCCGGCATATGTAGGAATGTGTATTCTTGATCTCAGTAAGACGCTTATGTATGATTTCCATTACAACTACATTAAACAAAAGTATGGTAATAAGGCTAAGCTGCTCTTCACTGACACGGACAGTTTGACATATGAAATTGAAGCTGAAGATGTCTACAGGGATTTCTGGAATGATAAAGATAAATTCGATAACAGTGACTATCCTGAAAGCTCGCCATTCTCCGATGAGACCAATAAGAAAGTGATTGGTAAGATGAAAGATGAGGCTGCTGGAGTCCCAATATGTGAATTCGTAGGGCTGAGATCAAAGATGTATAGCTATATTAAAGATGATCAGAAAGGAGGAAAAACAGCAAAAGGAATCAAAAAGAACACAATCAAAAATGAAATCAAGCATGAAAATTATAAAGACACTCTATTCAATGACAAACAAATGTATCATAAAATGAAAACAATCAGAAGTGAAAACCATCAATTAGGAAGCTATGAAATCAACAAAGTATCACTCAGCTGCTTCGATGACAAAAGATATTTATCAAAAGACGGAATCAACAGTTATGCTTATGGCCATCACAAAATAAATAGCCAGGAATAAAAATATTCTTGGCTACCAAAATAGCAAATACAGTATAATACTGACCTCTCTCACATATATAGGTTAGATAAAAGTTAGTCTTTTCTTATACGTGATAAATACAATTTGCTTTCTTCCATGTGTTTGGTTATTTCAAAAATTAAATCTTCAAAACAATTGCTCATAATGTATTTGCACTTGTTTTTCTCATACATTTGCTTCATACTTTTTTGTTTATCAGTCACTTGGTATACACCAGTGGGACTTTTGAATTCAAGACATAGAGCATTGTATTCTTTTGTTGGATTCATTAACATTAAATCACATTGTCCGGACATATATCCTTTGTTGTAACTTTTGATTCTCATGTTTGAGCTTATTTGATTCTCACCTAAGCCGGCTATCATTAATGCGTCTTCATATTTCTTTCTGATGAATGAAACAATCTTGCAGTGTAAATCATTTTCATTTTCAATCAATAGCATGTTATTGTTTCTGTCATTGAACTGTTTTTGATATATTCGTTTTCTGACTAATGGTAAGACCTTTTTAGTAACCCAATGTTTAATTTCTTTGGCTTCTTGTTTTTTGGATGAGAATAAAAGTGAATGAAATCCTGTTTCATTTATAAAAAAACATTTGAAAGTTTTTTCGATTGCATCAGCGAAAATTGACTTTGTTTTGGAATTTATGGACAGTTTGAAGTCCAATAAGATTTTATCTTCAGAATCAACATGATCTCTGATTGCTCTTTGCGGATTTTTATAGTTGAGAATAATGGCTATGTCTCTTCCTCTGAACCATATATCGTTTTTATCATCGAGATAACAATCTATTGAAACGTCTAATTCTTTATTATCGTAAGAATATTTTTGCATCTACATGTATGTTAGATAATTTTCTTTAAATCCTTGATCGGTATCCAGCTGTTGAAGTCGTCACTGTAACCCTTCCACTTCACCAAAGCTTGTTTCTTCTTGTAATCTCTGCGAATGACTTTATCAATGCGGAATACATCCTGTTTAGCTTTTAATAACTCAGGTTCATAAAAACTCCCTTCAATTTCTTCATCGTTGTGATCTTTTAGTTTGTATGTTATTGGATTAGTGTATTGGATTTTATCAACTATAAACACTTCTTCTGTCCAATTTGGTGTATAGCCCTTGTCGAACACAATCCGTTTATACTTGGATATTCGGACCTTATCACCTATTTTAAATTTTAGTTTCTGTTTTAATGGCTCTATATCACCATAAAGATTGAAGTAAACAGTTCCTTCATTCCTCTTATCAGATGCTTCAACGGGTGTCATCTTTGTGCTTGAATGTTTGGTATTATTATACTGTTTCACTAATTTTG
This sequence comes from Pachyseris speciosa, assembly GCA_016490735.1. NCBI lineage: Eukaryota > Metazoa > Cnidaria > Anthozoa > Scleractinia > Pachyseridae > Pachyseris > Pachyseris speciosa. Next base: position 180,378 of record JAEMWC010001008.1, on the reverse strand, counting down.
GTAACATGTCTAAATACTGTGTATTACCTTGAACAGTGAACTGCTTCCACATTTTGGATTTAATTGTCCTATTCCATCTTTCAACTACTGATGATTTCTCTTCATTCTCAGTTGAGTACATCTGTACACTATGTTTCTCTAGCAAGTCCTTCAAGTGTTTGTTGTAAAACTCTTTTCCCTTGTCGACCCATAAATACTGTGGTTTTCTACCTTCCTTGAATATTGATTTGAATGCTTCAGTGACAGATTCACCTTTCTTATCCTTCAATGGGACAATCCAACCATATTTGCTGAAGACATCAATAACCATAAGAAGATATCGATAACCTTTATTCCATTTACTGAACTGTTGCATTTCAACTAGATCACTTGCCCATATTTCATCAATTTTATTTACAATCACACGCCGCCGAGTGAAATTTCGTTTTATGGGTGCATGTAATTCATCAGCTAGTTTTTCTTGCCAGTTTTCTTCACTCGACGGCTTTTTCCGTTTTTTGAAACACCGAGACCAAGTTTCTGTTTTTTGTCGATTAAGAATCTAGCTGTTTGACCCCATTTTGGCATCTCACCATATGGTATTTGATCTAGTGACTCGACCATTGTTCTATCACATTCACCTTTATTTTTCCCCATATCATAACAAATATCATGGTAAGCTGCTATTTCATCCACTTTGTTATAAGGTTGTACATTCCATTTCAAGACCTCGCCAGTATTTGGATCATATTCCAACTGCTCATGCAATGGATTGTATGGTCCCATATATTTATATTTACTTGGTGTCCAACCACTTTTCGGTTTAGGAAGCTTGCCAATAACCTTATGAATGTCAATAGCACCGCCATAATCTAATCCTTTGATATCTGTTTTGTAACGAATATTTGGTCTCACTTTTGTTGAGAGTTGTTTCAAAGCTTCTGACCCAACCTTTGTGATTGCAGGCTTTGCGAGGGAAAGTCCTTTGTCAATTAATTTCTTTTGCAGCTTTGGATTTCTCATTGCTTCTGATGCATAATATCTACCCATTTCAACACCCTTCTTCGCTAAATAAGGGACTCCATGTTCCAAAAATCCTGTTAGTGCCATATCTGCTGCCGAATCTAGTATGCCCGCCCCTTCAGACGGGCTATTCAGTTTCCCCGATTTCTGACGAATTTAGTCTTTGTATTCCACATTCAGCACACTTGCATTTCATCACAGTTCGACCATTTTTAGTCTTTTGATATCTTTCACTTCCTGGCACACATTCAGTGACTTTCTTCTGTTTAACACAATATGATTTCACCATTATACATATAAGTTAGATATTTTCTTTAAAAACTTGTTTCACTTCACATATTATTATAACATCTTCGCCGAATTGGTTCTTGAGTACTATCATTATCTTGTCATTACGAACTACAACAGGCGTTCCAACAACTTGCACAATAATTGTTTCCATATAATTTGGTTAGATATTTTTGAAGTAGTCTATGATGAATCTGTGATTGACTCTTATGTCTGTTGGATCAAATTCAGCATTATGTATTGTATTAAGAATGGATCTGCCTTTTTGTCTCTCAAGAAGATAGTACAAACACCAATATCCACATAATACTGATTCCCTTTCTTGTATCTCATCACCAGAGTATTCAAGTTGTTTACCGCTTGCAGCCATATACATTTGAACTTCTGTTGGCATCATTAAACCGAAAGAGTCGAAGTATTCACAGTATTTATCATTTTTGAAATTCCTATAACAACCCAGTGAGTACCAGGTCCAATTTTGGAATCAAGATTGACTATCCCACATTCATTCTTTTTTATTTGTCTAGGAAGATTGTCTCTTGAAAATACTCCTCTAAAATGTTTTATTCCAAGTTGTTTAACCCAATTGATTAAATCAAAGTTGGATAAGGGTTTGTTTACAAAATGGTTCCTAGTATGGGGATTGAATTGAATGGACTGTTTTTGCCCAGTAGAAGTCCTTTTCCTTTGGTTTTTTTTTTTTTCATTCCCATACCTATTGGGTTATTCCATGTACCAAAAACAGGAGGAGATTGCCATGGAATCATAGCATGTTTCCCACCTTTCTTTCTGGGTACAATGTCATCTGGAACATGAACAGGTATTGACCGTCTTGGACGGCTGCTTTCAACATGCAAACCTTTTCCAGTTAATTTTCTGATTGCTTCTATAGCCAAAGGAATTCCAATGCTGGCGAGTATTGTTCCAATACCCTTTCCAGTCTGCGCTTTTGTTGGTTTTATAACAACGTCTCCACCATACTGCATTTTTTGGATAACATCAGCCATCTGTCTCGTATTCAATAAATTTCCTACATTAAATAATTGGGATAAATTGGCATTAGGAATAAGAAATCCTCCTTTTTGTTTCTTTCCAAATAGTTTATCAATGCCGAGACTTGCTAATGAAGAAAGAGCACCTGTAGCCAATGCTGGAGCCGCTTTAGCTACTGCTTTACCTGCATAAGGCAATAGTCTTGTTCCAAGTGAAAAAAGACTGGACCAAAGAGAACCTCCTTCTTGGACTGATTTTCTGATCTGTGCTTTGGATATCTTTACATCAGCACCTGTTCCATTTCTCTGTGATTTGGCTAATTTTTTTATCTGTGTTTTTGTCAACATCATTTGATCACCTCCAGTGAGATCTCCATGTGCGAGTCTCAATGTTACCGGTGAATTTGTTTGTATAGCTTTTGCAAGCCTTTGCTTCTGACTGTTTGAAAGTCTTACTCCATGAGGATGATAAGTAGTCATATAATATATGTTTATACTAAATTGTATTTAATACAAACAATCATTTAATTTAATTATTCAATTTATTTAATACAAACAATCATTTAATTTAATTATTTAATTGTTTTATTTAATTATTTAATTTATTTAATTTATTTATTTAATTTAATTAATTATTTCCAATTAATTATTTAATTTACATTGATCTCAGAATTAATTTTCCATCAGTTTTTCTCATCTCAATATCCTGCTCATAGAGGACCAATGCATACACACTGTAATCATTATCTGCTGTAGCACTTAAAGTGTATTTGAAAGTCAGTTTTGTCATTCCATCTTTAATATCCTTGTTTCTGTTTTGTCAGATTAAAGTAAATGAAAGGGAATATTGTACCAAAGTTTCCTCTTGTGAGAAGGGTACTTTCACTGAATTCATTTACAGCTTCAACATATTTCAAAACATCTCTAAATACTCTTGTTGGTTCTGTTGATGGTTTATAATGAACCTCTGGATAATCATTTCCATTGCCAACTTCAAGATAACAATCATTCAAAGTTTTGTCATCACCAACAGCAAAAGTGTCATAGAGAAATTTATTGGCTGTCTGAGATGCATCATTAGCATCATTGATGATGAATACAAAGACATGCCTGGGTTTGTTTATTCCTGTGGAAATACGGAAATTGGCAGTCTGCTGTCTTGTTGAATTGCCTCTCTCAACCATTTCTCTCATGTAAGTCCACTTTCTGTTGTCAAGATACTTGCTCATGTATAAGGACTTTCCCGCAGAATTGAAAACAATGCGAGGAACTATTAGCTGGAATTTAGTTAGTATCACACGGCAATTATCAGAAGCTTGCCAAATCAAATTGGCATCACTCTCAAGTGTCAATTTCACCTCTATTTTTGAGTTAGGCATGAGTTCATCCCAAAAGCTCTTGAAAAAACCGTATCTGTTCAATGCTATCTCTGCATTTACTTCACCACCATCATTAAGCAAAGCTTTACGATCTGAGAATCCTTTGTTATAAGCAGCTTGTGCCACTCTGTTTTCAGCACCTCTGCTGGTGTCAAGATAGAAGAACTCATTGGTTCCCTGACTTACAGCATAACCCTGTGAATACTCAAGCAATGACTTAATATTTGTGGCTTGGTTGGCATCTCTGCACTCATAAACATCAAGACCATTCATTTTTACATTAATGGTTTTAATAAGAGCGTGAGCTGAATTAACAATACCATTTCGATCTGCAGCAGCAATGTTAGCTCCATCTGCAAGCTTGTTTACTTTAAAAATAACATTAAAACGGGCATTATACCAATCAAATGGTGTAGTTTCTCCACTGTTATCAACAACAAAGCGGTAGCCTGTTTCACTCTGATGAGCATTGTTTGCTACTACAGTATTAAGTGCTGTCTCTAGTTCGAACACTACATCTTCATATCTTTCGATATATTTTGAGTCACGATAGTTTGACATATATTATTGTGTTAGATAAAAATTATTTGATTTTACGAGGTCGGCCTCTCTTTCTTTTGATTAAACCACCAGTCTGGCTCACACTCTCAGTTCCACTCTTTCTCTTTTTCAAAAGTTCTATGATTTTGTCGCCAGCTTTTTTGCCAGCATGTTCACCAATTGTTGTTGCTGCTTTTTTTCCAGCTGTTTTGATCATATCAGTCACAATACCTTCACCACGTTGTTCATATTTTTTAAACTCGAACCGTTTCATATACTATTAGGTTTTATAATTCCACACTTCTCAAGAACAACTCAATATACCAATCTATCCCATTTAAATCGACTGGAGCTCTAGAAGAATCAGTGACATAAAAACGTATTGAGCTGATTATATGTGTTGAGACAGGATTCCATGAAAGAAAACGAGGTTTGTAAGTGAAAGGTAAACTTCTAACGAGATCTGTGACAGGAATAACAGCGATTGTATTTGTGCTATTTCCATCAACAATGCTATCTGTCACCAAATCACAATTGATATAAATTTCATCTACACTTCTTGTGATATCAGGTAGATTTGTTCCATATTCTGTGGCTGGAACTAATTTTGAATCGAAACCGATAAGTTTTCTGAAATTCTGATTTCTCAGATCCACTCGATAGTTTTCTTTAAGTTCGATCAAAATGCGATATGTTGACAAAACGAAATAAATGTTAATACCATACTTGTATTTTTTTTCATCTGTTTCATCTGGATTAAGTCTTTGGTTTTTTTTTTCCATGAATTTATGAATGTAATCATCGATATCGTCATATGAATACATACCATTGACGAATGTCACTGTAAACCAGTTTGCACCTCCATCAATACTGTATTTTATTTCATTATTGTCATAAATATCTCTGATATTGTACCAACTGTATGTCATATTGATGACATTCACAGCCATTTCATATTTTAAATCATTCGTTAATTTAAGAGGTGAATTAAATCTTTTTTCAAAATCATGACTCTTGCTGACACCAATTTTGTCTCTGTTTTTACTGTTGAATCGTAATGAAATTTCTGTCATATACTTTTACATTAGATATTTCATCATTATTTTATTTAGCTCACCGGTTTTCAGGATTCCCAGTCTGTTCAATGTATGCAATATTTTTGTGAATTCATTTCTTACACCCATGCTGTTGTTGCCGGCTGAAATAGATCCACCAAGCAACTGTAGTCTTGAAAGCATGTCACCCAAAAATGCATCCCTTGAACCCATTCCTTTCCCTGTTTTGTATTTGTAAGAAGTTAATATATCATCAATCGTTTCTCTGTATTTCTTCAAAGTTTGTATTTCTCTGCCTATAGATTCTTTATAATTTGCACTAAAATCTTTTCTTTTTTTCTTTCCTGCTAAACTACGACCTAAAAATAAAGCTTTTTCCCTTTCCTCGTCAAGTTTTTTGGGCTGACTTGAGTTAAATCGAATGGTTTCAAAAGATTGTGATTTTTTAATATGACTCTATCATCTTTATTGAAATTGTTATCGACATCTAAAAAGCTGATTTTCCGATCCTCTTTTTTAGGTGCTTCTTCAGGTGCTTCTTCAAGTGCTTCAATGGCTCCAGGAAGTTCCGTTCCCATTGTAATAGCTCTTCTATTAGCTTCAATAACATCATCAAGTCCTTTCGTCAAAGCCTGTTGATTCTTTTTCAACTGTTTAATAACTTCATCCTGTTTTTCGTCGACACTCTTCTGGACATCAATAGAGGGTTTCAGCAATTCTGATGTTGTATCATATGCATCTTGTTTTCGTATTCATAAGTCTTGATAACATCACGAACTTCTCTTATTTTGTTTCCAGCTTCAATTCCACTTTTAAGAAGCCTTTTCATTCGTTCTATATCCATATACAATTGTGTTAGACTAATCTAAACTATTTACATATGGAAATCCCTAATTATGATATTCAGGGTTTAAAGAATTCATTCAGACAGTTGTATCCGTATATGCCAAAAGACACTTTCAGGATGCTGCTGGCTGGTAATTCTGGATCTGGAAAGACAACATTGTTCATGCATCTGATTATGGAACCGTTGGTTTATTATGATCAGATACATCTTTATGCAAAAAATTTAGATCAAGACAAATATCAATATCTTCGGAAAGTAATGAATGAAATAAGCAGTCACATTGGATATCCTGCCTTGGTTTGCAGTCAAGAAGAGATATTGCCAGTTGAACAAATAAAAGACACAGATTTGCAGCGATTGGTTGTTTTTGATGATTTTGTCACTGATAAAAAACAAGATCAAATCATAAGCTATTTCATTCAGGGGAGACACAAGAACTGTTCAGTCATATATCTCACACAATCATTCTATGGCTGTCCAAAATCAATCAGATTGAATTGCAGTCACTTCTGCCTTTATGATTTCCCATCCTCAAGAGAAAGGAACTTGATTGCACAGGAGCTTGGAATCGACAAGAAGAAATACATTGAAGCAACTAAAAAACCATATTCCTTCTGTTATGTTGACAAGCCGATGAAAACAATCAAGAGAAATTTTTATGGTGCTGTTTAATCTAATCTAATATTATATGGCAATCAATAATTTCCAAAATGTTGAAAAACAGGAGAATCCAAAAACAGAAAGAATCGAAAAATTAATCTAACAAGATGATATAATGGGAGTTTTTAATGCTCAAATAAATCAAGATAAAACAGAAACTGGTACTGGTGAAAGAGGCCCAGCTGGTCCAGTTGGTCCCAAAGGTGAAAAAGGTGATAGAGGTCCAAAAGGTAATACAGGTGCAATTGGTCCACAAGGAGCTACTGGAGCTGTTGGTCCCAAAGGTGATGGATTTAGATTAACACAAGATGGTAATTATGACATTGAAAATAAACGTTTGATAGATGTTGGTGATCCAGTAAATCATTATGATTCTGCTAACTTGGGATATGTTAATGATGCTGTTTTATCAATTGAAGGAACACGTGTTAATCCATTCAAATTTCTTCTTGAAGATACATCAAAAACAACTATTCTTAGAAATGCGAATAATCTGCAATTGGAAGATTTTGACAAAAGCCCTTACTCATTTAATAAAATAGCCTTGTCTTTTGTTATTCCTACTGCTGGTCTTACAACTGTTCTTCGTTTTGATCTGACACAATTGGAAGTTTCAAAGTACACTTTAGTTGTTGAGTTTTATACTGATGGTAGCCCAAATAATGCAACAGTCGATGACGACAATCTGTCATCTAATTTAATTGAAAGAAAGGATTCAATAAAAAGAGCATTTCCAAAGACTCATCTTGTTGATGGTTATCTTAAGAGAATATTCTTCCTTGAAAAAACAAGTCATGGTTCCACATCAATGGAGTTATTGTTGATTTCGCCATATTTACAAAATAATAAAAAACATTATGTTATAGTTTATGGTGTTTACGGATTTTCAAATATTATCTTATCACATATTCACGATCCTGCTTTTGAAATAGAAGAAGGAAGAATTGTATTTAATAATGAGATTAAAATGAGTTTTCATAGGATAGTCAATGTTGGACGCCCTATACTTCCACAAGACTGCGCAACTAGAAAATACGTTGATGATGGTGTAAGAGGTAAAGTGAGTACAACATATCTCAATAATAACTTTGTGAAAAAAGATGGAAGCGTTGCAATGACTTCTGATTTGAATCTTGGAGGTAACAAATTGACTAATGTAGCAGCGCCAACAGCAAACAATGATACAGCTACAAAGGGGTATGTTGATACTGAAATTGCTGGAATTACTGGCATTGATGTTTCACCATTTCTTAAAAAAGATGGAAGTGTTGCAATGACCGGTGATCTTGTCATGGGTGACAATAAAATAACAAATGTTGGATCTCCAAACTCTGATAAAGATTCTGCCAACAAAAAGTATGTTGATGACCTTGTTCTTTCAGTATCTGGTACTCAACGCAACCCATTCGCTTTTCTGTTGAAAGATATTTCCAAGTCAACAGGGATACAAAATGTTAATAGCCTCCAAATTGAAGATTTTAACAGATCACCATATCATATCAACAAGTCATCATTGTCTTTTTTGATTCCAACAAGTGGCAGATTTACATCCAAAATTCGTTTTAATGTGACATCATTGAGAAATGGACTGTATACATTTGTTACAGAGTTTTACTCACCATCAGACCCACAACAAGTCACAATTGGGCTTGATCTTCGCACATTGAACATACGTGAATCCGGACAACCGTTTCAACAACCTTTTCTTAGAACCCAGCATGTTGATGGTTATATGAAGAAGGTTTTCCAAATCGAAAAAACTGGTGGTGGTCAAGCGTCAATTGAGGTTATACTTTTAGCCACAGCTCCATCTATTAACATCAAAACACATATCATCGTTTATGGGGTATATGGCTATCATACCAATTTATCTTACTTTGTTCATGACCCAGCTTATGAAATTAAAAACGGTCAAATTGCGTTTGGGGGTAATGTTGACATGAAATTGAACAAGATCATCAACCTACAGGATAACCCCTCAAACCCACAAGACGCTGTAAACAAAAGTTATGTGGACCAGAGGTTGCAAACCAAACTCGATACGATTGCACAACAAAATCTGAATATGAACAACAATGCCATTACTGATCTTGCTCCACCCGTCAACGCAGACGATGCGGTTACAAAAAGATATACTGACGAATATTTTCTCCGACGAGACGGTTCGACTGCGATGTATGGAAATTTGTCGATGGGTGGAAATAAAATGACGAATTTAGCGGACGTGGTGAATGAAACTGATGCAGTGAACTTTAGAGTTTTAAATCGAGCTTCACAAACTATCAGAGCAAACACTTTATTATTGAATGGAACAAATGCGATGGCAGCGGATATGAAACTTGGAGGGCATAAAATCATTGACTTAAAAGAAGGAACAAATAAAACCGATGCCGTAAATTTAGATCAATTAGAAAAAAGTCATATTTCATCTGCTTCTCATCCAAAGAATGCTTTCAAATATTTGATGAATGATATCGATGAAATTAGCACTGAATATGGCTTGACAGTTAATGGATACGTCAATTTACCTAGTTCACCACATTTGATTTCAAAAAAGGTCATTGATATAGACTTGAATAAAGAAGCTAATCATATTTACAGAGCTAGAATTGGATTTAATATGTACGCAATAAAAGATGGAAAATACACTTTCATTCTTGAATGGCTATTTCCTGATTATGAAGGAATGAGTCTTAGTAGTGTAACATTCAATGCAACTGGTGGAATTACAATTCATAAAACTGTAGGGAGAAAATTTGACAACAGAAATGAAGATCATTCGAGATATTTATTATGGATTGAAAAACCATCAGCAAGTTCACCACCTGAATATTTATATTGTACGATTCATATTAATGCTAACCCAACTTATCCAAATAAGTACAAAGTTCATTGTGTTGCATATGGTATTGATTTTGAAGCTGTAGACGTTCCATCAAGTGTTTACGACTTCTCTGAACCTTTCAAAATCGTTAATGAAAAAATACAATTACAAACTGATTTAGATTTGAATGGACATGCCTTGATTAATAATTCATCAAACTTATTTGATGGTCAAAATGATGAATTGACAATGCTAAATAACATTAATATGAACAGCTTTCTTATAAGTGAGGCTAAACTTGGCGGTGATTTAAATCTGAATGGCTATAGAATTCATAATAATAGTTTGAAACTATTTCGTTCAAGCGTTACAGGTGTAATTATGGAAACAGCTTTCGATCTTGGAGGATTTGCTCTCTATCAGCCAAAATTAGGAGGTGATCTAAATTTGAATGGAAATAATATAATCGGTCAAATACAATATTTAAATTGCTCTGTCAAAGCCAAACAAGGACATAATAAGAATGCTTTAAAGCCTGTATTGATAAATGGCTCTGATTTTTTAGTCATTCATAACAATAACTTTTATATTAAGAAAATGTATATCATACAAGGAACAAAACCCGGAATATTCTACTTCAAGACAAAAGCTGAAGGTGGTGGGCCTTTGCCATTACCAGCAACTGTTTATGAACACAGACATAATACTATGAGTAGAAACATCACAACGGTTAACGTCAACAAATCATTATCGAGAGGCTATCTTATAATTGATTATTCACATCCTAATACAGGTGCATTTGATACAACATTCACACTTGAAGTGGTCATGAATTAATCTAAAATAATATTATAATGGGTGTATTCAATCATTCACTAAATCAAGACAATAAAGGTGATAAAGGTGATAAAGGTGAAAGAGGTCTCAAAGGTGATAGAGGTGATAAAGGAATTGGTTTTACATTAACTCAAGATGGGTATTATGATCTTGGAAACAAACTTTTAACAAATGTAAAAGCTGGTAATGATTCTGATCATGTTGTTGTCAAATCACAAGTTTCTGATATTGTTAGAGATAGTTTTTTAGATTTGTGGGTTTCTGAATTCATCAGATTATACTCTAAATGTACTTATCAAATCGACAGAGCGAATAATAATTTTCTAGATATGAATGCAGACAGAAAAGTTGAAACATTGTACGATCTCTCAAATGAAGAAAATAATGCAACGCAACCGACTTTGAACATAAGACCCACTGTTTGTACCAAGGCTGAGAAATATAATGGACGTTATTATTTAGACTTTAATGGATCACAGAGAATGATAAGTCAAATCAATTTAAATAATAATGCTGTTAATATCTTCATTGTTTATAAATTAAATTCAAATACAGGTGGAAGTCCATGGAAAAATGGTCTTTTTGGTCATGATAATAAAGGTTATGATAAGTTTGTCAGCTATTACAATGGTTCAAATTTAGTTATAAGTGGTGTTGATCAATCAAATTGTGTGTATTTCGGTCCAGCAGCATCTATACAGAACTTCAGAAAGATATCTGATTATTCCTCAAATGATTTGGCTCAAATAAATGTTTGGCACTGCTTGTCTGTTCACTGGGATAATTTATCTTCTCCAAAAACAAACACAAGTAAAATCTATTGGAATAAAAAACATATTGGAAGTTTTACAGCGGCTAACAGAAGTGGTAGTCGGCAAATGACTTTTGGTGATTTGAATCCTAGCTCCATGGCACCTCTTGACGGTAGTGTTATTTTTTTCTGTGTGTACTTGGATTCTATATTAGACGAAAAAACAATTTCAGATCATCATCAAATTTTAATCCAACGATATAATATAAATGAACAAAATAATTAGATATGTGAGATGGTTTACTCGGGATGCCGAACGGAAAAACCCTGGTGTTGATAAGAGGATTTTGAAATCAGCTTTGGTTTATCAGTTTCTATATCACAAACATTTTAACAAGTATGTTGAAGTGAGAGACATTATCCAGGAGCATATAGGCATTGGATTAATCGGTCCCGGTGAAGGCTGCTTAACACATTTTTTGGAGCATACTCTTGGTTGGATTGATACATTACAGACACATGGCATATTACACGATGCCTTCGGTAGGTTTTATGTCAAACATTCACTTGACAGAGGATATTCTTATGCTCTACCGTCTTTCTTGACGACTAAAATTAGTAAGTTATCACCTCTAAGTGGGCAATTGTCTGGTTTGTGGTACTGTGTGTTGAACAGAATCGTTATATAAGCATATTGTATGAAAGAGCGAAAAAGCATATTCAGCTGGAACCATATTTCAGGTGAATTAACAGAAGATCAGGTAAATGAATTAAAATCCTATTACCGAACATATCACAGAAAGTGTTGGGCTCATAAACAGGCTGTTAAACGGTTCAAAAAATGGAAATTACTGGGGAATTCAGCATCCATTATATTTGCAACTGGCGGTCTTGCCGCAAGTATTTCGACTGGTGGTGTTAGTTTAGTTGCCATCAGTACAGTATCACTTTTAATACAAGGTTGGATGAAACACAAGAACCTTGACATGAAAATACAGAATTGTACATATGCTTATCAAAGCTACCAGCATCTTCTCAATACAATAAAAGAAACCATGAGAAGAGGTAATTTTGATAATTCCGGCATACACAATACAATGAAGAACATAGACGATTATGTTGTTGATAATAGTCCAATTATTGATAAGTACCTACAGAAATATGATGAAAAATTCACTGCTTGATAATACGAATAATCTTATCAAATATTAACAATAGAATCTCAACCCAATACTGATCATAAAATTTCAGTGTTTTCTTTGAGTTAGTTAATATGATATACTCATAAGGCAGATCCATCATCATAAACAATTGTTTCAGAATGAATTTGGTGTTTATCATTCTTTTACGATTCTTATTCACCGAAGGGATGATAGTGTCTATCTCCTTGAATATTCTTAATATTTTACCCTTATCTTTTACTGAAATTTGAAATCTATTCTTGCAACATATACCATTTATCACATTTTCAATATGGTACTTCCGATGATATATAGATTTCCGCTTTATTTTATACATATTATTATGAAAGTCAACGTACTCCTTACAATAATCATAACCATGGACTGAACCACAATTTGTACAAACATTTTCACCATTGTCATTAATCATTTTCTGATTATCACAACATGGTTCATTTTTGACACTATGTTCTGCTATCTTCTGATCACATAAAGGACATATTAGATATTTTTCTACTTCAACAAAATATTCGTGAATATCTGGATTACAAAAATCATTTACCATCTGGCTACCTGAAGAGGGCTTTTCCAAGGCCCGGAGATTTCTTTCTTCATTCTCCATAATAACCTATAGCGACATTTCTTTAAGTGTTTTTATATCATAAAGTACTTAAATAGATGACCTTGACCTTGGGAATTTTGGTGACCTTGACCTTGGCAAAAAGTGTGCTGGATCACGTGACCTTGACCTTGGCAAAAAGTGTGCTGGATCACGTGACCTTGACCTTGGCAAAAAGTGTGCTGGATCACGTGACCTTGACCTTGGCAAAAAGTGTGCTGTTTTGAAAAATTGCACAATTTTATGGAAAATGTGCTAGATCACCCATGTACTATACTACTTGCACAGCACCTAAAATTGTTTTTCGCAGCTTACAACAGACTTGGTTAACTCTGTTATTTGTTCTTCTTTGCTCTGTCGTTCTCTCCAGTTGAACACTTGAAGAAATTAAACACAGTCCACGGTTATCGCTTGAATCACACCACGGGATCTGCAAAAACTCCATGGAATTCCGAACTTTAAACTTTGAACCAGTCCTCACCATAGACACCCCGGCCTAAATTATTCAAAATAGCCCCTTGAAGAACAAGACTAAAGCAATCAACCTTTTGATTATGTTTCACTCATAAATGGAGTACACCCTGTTGTCTGACGAGAATTGCAAATGAGGTTCAATACCTGACCCTAGCCAAAGCACGCCATATTCAAGTTAGCCGAAAGCAAAAATCGGACCGTGTAGGCCTACTAAAAGCAGTACTTTCGCTTACCGCTATCGCACGGCATTTCATTGGCGCGTCATTTCATCGATGCTCGTCATATTCAATAACATCATCATCATCATCATCATCATCATCACTACTACATGCAGGTGTATACCATGTTGCATGACGGGAGTTGCTTAAGAGGTTTTACATGACCCTAGCCAATGCAAGTTAGCCGAAAGCAAACATTGCACCATCTCGGCCGATTTTTTTTAGCCGTAGTTTTGGTTACCGCTATCGCATGGCGCTTCACTGGCACTCGGTGCTCGTAATATGCAAACAATCTTATGCAACTCTCGACATTCAAAATCGCATAAGCTTGAAATTTTCGTCGGGTCTTCAAACATGTTTCAAGATCCTACGAAATTTTATAATGCGGATTTTATTTTTTTTTTTAATTTTTTTTTTTCTTATATGTGCGATAATGCAGATAACATAGTTGTAGGTTTAATTATAACTTGTATCAAACAATTCGTATCGCAGGTTTATACTCCGCGTGTCCCGTACAACAAACAAGTGAAGTCTAAAGCCGTAACTCCGTAGAAATTGCTTATCTTCATCTTAAAACCACAAACATATTTTTTTTCAACATCGTAACAGTCACTATATTATTTTATTAACGTTTGCCTGAACGAAAAGCAAGGAGAATAAAGGAGTTTGAACTCACAAACAACACTGTTGATGAGCTTCTCGATACATTTTTACTGATCATTGATACCTATTTATCTAATGTTTTCTTTAGGTTATGTTAAATTTAGGCTACGATGGAACGAAAACATAGGAAAAACTGATTCAGTTTCTCGAGTGTTTAGGTTTTGGCTTTCAGATGATTATCAATTGCTACAAAAAGCACACTAGAATGAAAAGGTTGATATGTTAAGTATAGAGTGACGTTACTTCACCTTCAGGGATGCAAGAAGAAAAATCGCCAGTAGAAAGTTGGGACGTGACTGCAATCAGGGAAAGCTGAGAAAAAATTACAGATAAAGATATGAAATAAGTCTTCATTGGCTCGGAGAGTTTAGTTCATTAACAAAAAAAAGAAACATTACACATTTCGTACGTGAAGCCAAAACGACGCCATTTACGTTGAGAAATAGTCTTTCCCTTTCAGTACTTAGGGTAATAAAATAGGCACAAGCTACCATTTTGCTTACTTTTGCTGGGTTTTTACCTTATGGACTGAGAAAGGTCACCTCCGACGAAAATCAATAACGGAGGCCTCCTGCTTCGCTCACTTATAAAAGGAACAGGCTTTCTCATTGCGTGCGGGCTTTCAATTGCAAATAGTTAAAACAAAAACTTTGAGTGTAAGCAATGTAAAAAAGTTCGCAGATGTTTAATTTAAGCGCGTTCTCTATGAGCAGCATTGAATGTTGTTACGAGCCGTTTAAGTTCTTGTTATCGACAAAAGCGTATTGCTCGCTTTTATAATGCACTGCACTAGTGTGTGAAAGGATACAATCCCGACAGGGTATAGCCAGCAAGCCAGAGTCTTTTTTCAAGCGGGAAGAGCGCGTTCTTGCATGCTTTTAATTGTCGATCAGTGCGCGAATGTTAGCCGAATGAAAAGTTTCGTTTTTGCAGACCGTTGCTAAGGGTATCAGTTAGTTCATATTTCTGGGATGGAGCCTATTGTCAAGTTATTCGTGACTCAAAGAAAAAGTTAGTGTTGTTTATAGTTTTGATGATTTGCATTCACAGCAAGTCACAAGTGCTCATTTTATTATCTGTCTGAAATCCCATCTCCAACGACGCTTTTTTGTGATTAGCTTCCCACAAAAGTGGTAAAAAATTTATTTCTTTCATAATGGTATAACACTGGCTCCTTTTGTAATTGCCTAAAGATCTGTCACGTTTCACAATTTCCAATGCCATTACTTTTTTTCCAATTGCACTATATATAGAACATGTAAAAGTCCCATTTTCGTTTTAAAATTAAAGGAAGATTTATGACATCTTTAATAAGAACGCAATTTTTGACTGCATGCGACAATATTCGAAATAAATAAAATTCAACAAGTACCTATTCACAGATAAGTGGATAAGTGCATAAATGAATGAATGAACGAATGAAAGAATGAATGAACGAAGGAACGAAGGAACGAAGGAACGATCGATCGATCGAACGAACAAAATTAAGAACGAACTGTAAGACACATTTTGCCAAGCAATGACATGTTCATTAACTATGATTTTGTGGAATAAAGATATGTATGAGCCAAGTGGGTCGCTCGATGTGCTTTGAGAAGAACCAAACCAATAACCACTGTGTACTACTCTAGCTCATTAGTGAACAGTATATATTAACTACTAATAAAAACAAAAATAATCAGACAATGCAAGACCAGTCAATAACAAGCGGATATTCCCTCCACGTGCCATTATGGGCACTGTACGTATGTTTAATCAAAGAAAAATCTATGACATCTTCAATAAGTACGCAATTTTTTAATGCATGCATGTGAGTATAATTATTCAGTTGAAATAAATAAAAATCAACAAGTATATATTCACAGAAAATGAATGAATGAATGAATAAATAAACAAATAATTAAACAAGTACATATCTAAATGAAAGAACGAACGAACGAAAGAACTGTAAGACATATTTTCCAAGCAATTACATGTTCATTAACTATGATTTTGTGCTATGAAGAGAAGTATGAGCCAAGTGGGTCGCTCGAGGTGCTTTGAGAAGAACCAACCAATAACCATTGTGTACTACTCTAGCTCATTAGTGAACAGTTTACCCGGGGGGGGGGGGGGTACTCCCTTACATGGGCTATACAGGTATGTGCGGCCCTGAAGGGTATGGTTTTTAAGCCGTTTTGGTCTGAAATAGGGTATCGATTTTAATCATTTTCGTCTGAAATAGGGTATGGTTTGTGCACTCTTTCTGTGAATTGAGAACGTTTTCTTAGAAGAAGCTACTTCTTCGTCATTAGCAAGAGAAAATGAATTCTCTTGTCATTAGGCAATAAGACCATCAACAAAAGAGTCACAAAAGCCCTTCTCAAATTATGTTTACGCCAACCACGTACGTGAAATAGGTCTGAAATAGGGTATCGAAGTTTGGTTAGGTCTCAAGTAGGGTAGGGAAAATCGCAGATTTTGGTCTGAAATAGGGTAAGGGTTTCAGGAAGCGGGCCGCACACCCCCACCCAATTTTTCTGGGAGTAACCCCCCCCCCCGGACAGTTTATAACTATCAATGAAAACAAAAATAATCAGACAATGCACGACCAGTCAATAACAAGCGGATATTCCCTCCACGTGCCATTATATGCACTGTCATTAGGTTTAATTACATTAGGTAACATGTTGAGTTTCTTTTGTTTCTGATTGTTTTTCGACTTTTGTTTATCAACAGATAATAGAACTGCAGTGACGTAAGTAAACAAGAAAAACCTCTATACTAACGCCAAGATAAAGGATCTATGACCTTTCCGCGACTCTCTGTGACAGTAAGTTTGGCTCGGATTGTTTTATTTCAAAACGTTTCTTAGAAACGTAAATTACGCTGTTAACAAGAGAAAGAGATATGAACATCTTACCTCCACCAGCGAATCAACACGGCAACAATTTCAATGTTTCCCTATTTTTACGGGACAACGTCGTGATATTTACAATGTCAAATACTGTTTTCTTTAAGCAACATGACAGTTTCAACTATTGTTGCAGTACAATTTTAATTTACAACCTCTGTAAAACAGACATTATTCATTTAAATGTTAGTGAAAAAGAGAGCATTGTTCAAAATATTTTTCATAATGAACCAATTCTGGCTGTTCTTCCACCACATGAACTAAAATTTTTTTCAAACAAATTATTTCAACGAAGTTGATACGATACCCACAGCTTCTAGCTTATTTCGCCTCTTTGGCTTGGAAATGAGTCCAAGCATAGAAATCCTTGACAATTTTTTTAATATAATTTTCACCATTTTGCGCCTTCCAATGTAATTAAGTCAACGTTATGAACGGCGATAGTTATGCACCTCAATAAAAACGAGAATTATTTTGTGGTCCGGTTTTTTCGTAACCGTTTCAAGCAAAACATACAGAGAACTATTAAAGCTCTTATTTGCTTTCAACAACGGCTCGAAACAAACGCAACTCACGGAAATACAAACTTAACAAAGCTCTGCCGATCTGTAGCGCATGGAGATTCTACACACAAAAAAACCAAACTAAACTCTTTAGCAACATTTGTATGACTTACCAACAATATTTCCACAATACAGAGGAAAGAACACATTCTATTCCAGGGTCAGTAGCTGGGATCCGAGGGCTCCTATAAGACAGAGACCAAAGACTCGAGCTGTCACACACGAGTTTACACGAAGCGAATACTTTGAAGTTGAATTAATTCATACTATTCACTGTTTGTTATGGCAGTTTTGATTGGCTGGCAGCGACATGCAGAGTATCCACTCTTTCTGTAGTGTTCCGTCCGTATTTTATTTACATTTTTCCTTCGCAGACAAAAGTAATTTCCGCTCTCTGATTGATATCAAGAAAGACCGCAGCAATGCTGTTTCATATCGTCAAATATATTTACTCTTCAATATCAGCCGTTGTTAACTTTAATTTGACTTAATATTGCGAATATTGCCAGGTATAGATCTATTATTAAAACAAGAGAGCTGTAAATTTTTTCGAAGCTGAACAGGAATGAATTTATTAGCGTGAAAATGCAAATCAAATATTTCATGTTTTATACCAGTCGAGCACAAAGACAAACACTTGATCATAGCACGTCTAACCACTTAGCATCGTGTCAAGCTTCTACTTATTTTAATATTTAAAATGTCCCTTGTTTTCAAACAATTGTCGAACCATACTTCTGCTGAGAGAAATTACATCAATCAATTTACAGCTCACACAAAACCTTTATCTTCTATTTTTATCTAGCAACGCGAATCAACAATGCTCTTGCGCTAGTGAAATATATCCCAACACTTTGCAAAGATAAAACGTGACAGTCTGAGGAGCAATAAAAATGGCTGAATAGTAAGATAAGTATTGTACATAGCCCAAGGCTATGATTACTGATAACTCCTTTTACAAGTAAAATGCAGCTGTAAGCTAATCAGTATGCGTTATATTCATTGTCACAACGATTCAAGACATGTTGGTTGAGTGTTAGGGTATTTCTGGAAAGAATTGCCGTTATTTGTCGGGGAATTATAACGAAGAGAAACATGAAATAAATTTGGTAGGTTGATTGGTAAACGTTAGCTTGAGGCAGTCATTTCCCGTAATAATTAGCCATGACTGCGAGGATTGTGATCTTAAATCTTTTGTGAACTATGATTCTGTATTCACTGTCAAAGAAACGTTTGTGAAAAAGATCGATTGGAATTGAGGAGGAACGACTTTTCTAAGCTTCCTAAATTATCTAAGTTGCTGCAATGCGTCTTCATTATATTATTACGGGCTTCAGGAATTGGATAACCAATGCGTTGTAGTTAGAGCCGCGCTCTCTACGGGAATTTATATCCATAATTTCCGCAAAATGGAAGCTTTGTGGGATTTCAATAGCCCTGTCATCCAGCTTTAGTTTTAGCTTCTAGAGCTAAAAGACTTTCAGACCAAGTGAAGTTAAAACTGTTTCATGTTTCCTTAAATTTATTCTGCTGCTGTTCTTGTCAAAATACGCCCCGGAGTCGGAATGACCAGAATCAGGAAAACGCATTGTTGAGAGCTAAAAAATTGGATCACATTGCCACCAGCAATGCACCCAAAAGAAAAATTCAGCAAACCTTACCAAAGGTTAGATAGTTTTGATATCTAAATATTTCAGAGAGATCATCGACGACTGTAGCCTTAACAAACACCACATAACCAAACAAAAGCGAGACAACAACAATACAAAATTTGACAATGTAATTAAAACAAAACTTCGACATACCTTACCAAAGGTTTGATATTTTCCCAATCAAATTGCTCCAGACAGATAGTTGACTTCCGTATGGCGACATGCAGCCTTCACAAGAACCACAAAAGCAAACAAGTGAAAAATAGCTTGACAAAATTACAAAAATTGACACCAATGCACTGAGTTTAAAAAAAAATTCGACAAACCTGACCAAAAATTAGGTATCTTTACCATCTCAGCGCCACTGAGAGATTGTTAACGCTCTTGGCATTCACAAGTACCGCAATACCAAACAAAAGGGAGAAATAACTTAGCAAAAATGCATTAAAACAAAATTCAAGAAACGGCATAAGTGAAATTAAGGCAGCTTGGCAACTGATAATTCGACAAACCTTGGTATTTCTGAAATCGCATTAATGGCTGGCTCGCTGGATGGCTGGGAAACAAACCACCCTCGGAGTCTGAGACAAACATGGGTAAATACGTTAGGACCGTTTAATTCACACAGTAAGGAATAAGTGGTAACGGTTCCTAAGGGATGAGCCATTACTCCATAAGTTTTTCTCCAAAGAAATTAATGCAAATAGAGTGTCGAAAGTGGGAGTTAGGTTCCTTTCATAGTGTTTTGTCGCGTTACCTTTCTTCCTTCATGGTGATCATCACCTTACAGAGTCCCACTGGAAAAATATTTTGTAATCACAATAAAGTTACGTTTCTCTTGGGCCCAAAGCCGGTAAGTCAGAGTAGCGTGCAAGCACCTGTAAAATGCAATATTGTGCGCCAAAGGAAGCCCCCGCTGTTTGTATGACTCTTCTTCAGAGTAGTCGGGCTATGTATTAGATAGTTACTGAGGCCGGCAGCAATATGTGATATATTGCAATGAAAACGTAAAGCTTGTGGGATGTGGCTGGAGTGACAAGGATACTTCACAAATTAATGTGATCAAGTAAGCTGAAGCCACTCAAAAGGCCTTTTGAGTGGCTTCAGCTTACTTGATCACATTAATTTGTGAAGTATCCTTGTGATATATTGCAGTCAGCTGAGGGCGTAGCCCGAAGCTGACTGCAATATATCACATATTGCTGTCGGCCGAAGTAACTATCTAACATATTTACTATTCAACACCCAGTGCCATTGTTCTCTCTCTGCACTAAATCACTGATTGCAGGCGCCTCTTCCGCTTTGTTCCTGAACGCACAAAAGAATATTATTAGCTCAACTGGGAATTGGTGACTGAGACGCCTTACATCCCAATAAAAGCAGTAGCGTTTGAACATCTGATTGCGTTTCGAGTATGTGTTGTTGTTTTCAACATTTTTCAACAAGCAGGTCTCTGAACTACTGCAAAACAAGTTGCAGTGTGAGAAATGCGGCCCGTTTTGCACTTATCATAGTTTTTTCTGTAGATGCCTTTGTTTTGATTGTTGATTTGTGTTGTTTGTTTTTGAGCATGTGATGTTTTCGATCTAGCGGGTTTGCTGAACAATTGCCACTAATCAGGGGCACCCAACGAGCAAAATCAACCAAAAGCTGTACAAAGGCATTTTTAAGTACCTTATGGTGTTTGAAGTCTGTTCAAAGTGATGTTTTCATAAGCTAGAAGAAGTTCATCTGTTCGGATTCCCTAGCTGAAATTTTAAATGACTTGTCCGAAAATATTAGGGAACAAAATCTTTCCTTGAGAAAATGCAAGCTGAAATGAACTTTTCAAGAACTTACTAGGGAACTATTTTCATTCCGAAAATGATAGCTGACGTTTTTAACTGCCAAAAACAGCAATTATGACCTTCCTGAAAACCTTAGGGGCTATGATTTCTCCATTGCGAATCTTTTAGGCCACGTTTAGTTTCGAAAATCCGAGTGCACTCTTTAATCGACGCCGAAAACCCAAGGCGAATTACCCTCCACCGAACAGATATCTACCGAAACTTGTCGTTGGTTGCCCCTGACTAATGATAATTTCAATAGATCTCTTTGTCCTTCTTTGTTTTCCGGTAAACCATACGGAAACAGTAGACAGTTAGATATACCGTGGTATTTTCACGTGCAGAGTAACTTTTTCCTTCAGTTGTGGCCAGACATGAAAGAAGTGTACGACGATAGCTTCATATCAGACGAGGATGAAGAGGCGATTTTTAGAACACAGCAAAACCGAACTCGAAATACTGGCGGAGATTCACCTAAAGCTGGTGGTTTGGAGAACGAGGGTAAGTTTCATTAGCCCGTTTAATTTTCCTGCTTTTAATACATTTAATTGTATCACGCCATGGCATTTTTATTAGTAATGTGTGGTGTTTAATTTTGCTTCAAATGAGCGCTTTGTGAGAAGCCTATTAGGACAACCGAGTTGGAAGAATTTGGAAGAAGTTGGGCCGCTGAAAACAGTCGGAGGAAGTGGCACTGGATCCTTAAAGTATTTAAAGATTGGCGTTTTTTTGGCTTAAAACAAGGCAGTTTTAAAAGAGCCATATATACTAAGCGTCAAAAAACAAACGGGCTGCAATATTAAAAATATTGCAGCCTGTACTCTGCAATATTTTTTAATATTGCAGCCTGTTTTTAATATTGCATGTTTGTTTTAGCACGTTTAGTATATATTACCCCTGAGAATTTCCCTGCTGACAAAAAGGACCGCCCCCGTTTTCCTGACACACTTGTTTTAGCATCTTTAAAGACTGCAATCAGTGATTTAGTGCAGAGAGAGAACAATGGCACTGGGTGTTGAATAGTAAATATTTCTTATTATGCACCTTCATGCACTTCCTAAGTCAAGTTAACTCTTTGCACACGGCTGAAGAAAAACTAAAC
The DNA here is from genome assembly GCA_016490735.1 of Pachyseris speciosa. Classification (NCBI taxonomy): domain Eukaryota; kingdom Metazoa; phylum Cnidaria; class Anthozoa; order Scleractinia; family Pachyseridae; genus Pachyseris; species Pachyseris speciosa. The sequence goes on along the minus strand of JAEMWC010001008.1, from coordinate 158,012 downwards.
AATACACTTTATTGATAAATTAAACCAAACACTTGCAGACATACGCGCAAGTTTACATTCAATAAAAAGAGGAATTATCTATAGAGCATTTTCATTCACGTGACCACCGGCCATATTGGTTTACTGAAACAAAAGAAAGTATTCACACAAAAATAGAGTTTAATTCCCAGAGATTTAGTTCGAACACCAACATGGCCGCCGTTTCTTTGTTTTGGGACACCAACATGGCCGCCGTGACGTCATGTGAAAACACTCTCTAAAGCATTATTTTCCTTACAAGCATTAAACTAAATAAAGTTAAAGACATCTATCTCCAAAGCAACCCTTAAAGCGCTCTGTGCGAATGCGTGGTAGTATATAATCATGACCACGTTGATGTAATGATTGGAAGTAATATATCAAAAACGAATGCAAGTGTTTTATCAGGGGTTCCAAACACCGAGAAACAGATGAAAGCACGACGCCGAAGGCGGAGTGCTTTTACTGTTTCGAGGTGTTTGGAACCCCTGATG
>JAEMWC010001008.1:135000-152500 GCA_016490735.1 Pachyseris speciosa | reverse complement strand
TTCAGAAGTGACAGTTATAAACAAGCGTGGGCGAATTTCAAAACGTAAAAGCAAAGTGCTGGTACAGTAAGTTAAAAATAAACTACCAATATAAACAGTACTGAATATATATTAGTATATTATTTATATTAGTAGATGATTTTTGACCTCTGTACCAGTACTTCGCTTATACGTCGTTTCAATTCTCAAGATGTATGTTGTAGCATATGAAACGTCAACTTAAATGAATTCATTTTCAACCATGCGTGGTTCGTGTCTAATATTTATAACTGCAGTTTGTTTCCAATTTCTGTTAAATCTAAAATGGCCGAAAAATAAGAGATTATATGATAAGAATACAAGTCCGATATTATCATGTACTGACTTGACAGGGAGGTCATATTTACTGAAGTTTTTTTTATTATTATTTCTATTATTTAGTAAAAAAAAAAACCATGAATTAAAAAAAGAATATATCGGAAAATAAAACATAAACTCATGAAGTCATTTGATTTTAAAGCTATGTCTGAGTTAGGCCTTACTATAAACGCGAGGAAAAGGGTTCCGGCATTAAATATGCACGTTTTTATTCTTTAAACACTTAAGTACCTATATTAACAATTCGAACGCTTCAGTTGACAAATTGGCATGGTTATGAGCAAATGGAAAGAGGAATTTGGTGAAAGAAGCTCATCCTTAGTAAAAAAATGTTCTCACAGACTTAACAGTCAGTGAAAAGATCACCTTAAAGAACCATCATAGAAGGTAAATTGTTGCAAAGAAGTAATCAGCTCTGCTCTAAGTAAATAACTTAATTAAAAGAAAAAATAATCACACGCATGAAAGGCAAAGTTTATGAGCGAATTGAACGAAACTCGACCACTGTAATACATTATGTTTAAAATAATTGCCTTTCTGTTCCTTTGGGGAAATAAAAATCTTCAGACGAAAGAAAACAGTGAAAAAAGAAATTTGCAAAAGCCGACATCATCTAGGTTTTGCAGAGGAAAAATCCTCTTTCCGGCCGACACTTAATTTTGCCAGTTTCAATAACAGTGTTAGGAAAATCCTCTCAATTGGTTCTAAAGGAATAGAAAATGGAATCCGGAGTTATACGAATTCTGTTATATACGAGTGCAATCTTTTGTATGATATCACTGTGATAAATTTTGTACGGCATAGACGGTGTATGATAAATCACGTATGATGATATTCGAGCATATTTTACCTGTGATGTTTCCCATACATGATAAATCCATCCACTGACTCTGATAAGATTCATATCAGGCTCACACCGGTCATCATTCCCGATGGTATTTAACTCACAGATTTTACCAGGAGGGAAATAGTTGTAGGAGAAGCAGGATTCGTTTTTATGGCACTCTTCAATACACTGAAGCCAGTCAAGGGATCCAAGCGTCCTAAACACATGGCCTGCGAGTAAGCTATTGTAAACGGTAAAGCCATACGAAGACCAAGAAGACCAGTAGCTGGTGATCACGATGAATATTAAACTCAGCGGGGAATATAAGCAAGTCATTGTGTGGTCAGTGCAAATGAATCGATGAAATTTCAGATGATCAAGAAACGAATTCTTTACGTGCACTGTAAAGATGATGTGTAAACGGACTGCGTACTTGGCTATACAGTGGCAGATGGAAAATCGCTTAACAGCTCAATTACGACATTTCAGGGAGATTTCTTTGTTTATTATTAATCCCCTTGCTTTGCTGACATATGTAATAATTCCAATATTAAATTTAATTTCTATTTTTCCTCTTACATTTAGACTTATAATATTATCAATTCTTTTTTTTTTTCAGGAAGACTGTTTGCTATTGCAGAAAAACCGCCAGTATGTAATGCAAGTCAAGAATGATAAGTAATCATGCAAATGTGAATTTCAATGTAATCAGCGAGGGGTAGCATATATGAGGCCTTTTATCATTAGCCCCAAAGAGGTCTCCAAAGAGCTCTTGCGGACAGGTGGTCAGCCTAATCGCCCCTCGACATGAGTGTGAGGGCAGAACAACACCAGTAATTACGTTTACAACTCTTTTCTATCAGTGTGTCGGTTCTTTCACGTCCCGGCCTTAGTGTTAGCTAGCGGTAATTAACAAGCTTTCGCACAACAGCACTCTGGCGTTGTAATCCTTTCAGAGCGTGCTTGCAAACAGCAACAAACTATAATTTTTCCACAGGTCGTGAATACCGCTCATCTGCATAATTCTATGACTAAGAACAATACCAATTCTAGATTTGAAAAATACACAATAGCTTCAGTAAGCTCAGTCCAACAATCTTCTAAAATCGACATACAAATTGCTCCTAAACACTTTAAAAATACGCAGTTTCTGTTGTTAGATACTGCCTCCAACACCTGCTTCTTAAAAATACAGTTCAAAAGAGTAAACACAAAACACTCAAGTGACAAGAAGGAATTTTTTTCTTTTTTCCCCTTGCATTGTGAAATTAAATAACTAAAGTTCAGACAGCTGGCACTTAATCTGCGCAAAACAAAACCGAATGCAAAATTTAAAACAAAACAAAACAAAAAAGCAACTTTGCAATAAATCAAAAGTAAAATATAATAATAATAATTTTACATATGCTAACTTACACCCGGATTCGGTGGCATCGCTACACTGAGATGTAAAAGCGACTCAAGGAAGGTAAGGACCCACAAAAGACAAGAAAACAGGCATCAATGAAACCGTAATGAGAAATTCAGGTTTTATGCGAACCATTCTCTCTCCAGAGGAGGCCAACCACTATGACCCTGAAAAAGCTTTCTTTTCTCTATCGTGCCAGTACACAGCACTTTTCCGTAGCAGGCACATCGTATGTTTCTATCGAAACGTGATTCACGGATCAGCATTTTCTCACGGAAACGCTTCTTGCGATTTGTGGCACTATCACAAAACTTAACACTTGGGTATTACATATAGACGCGATACAAAGAGGGTAAAGCAAATAAACCACTTAACAAAATCACACTTAAGCAATAGAGGACTTTTTCCGCGTTTATATAGCCTCATCTAAACACGAGGGGGTTGGGAGAATTCTCGAAAGTTATGCAAACCCTCGACTGCGTCTCGGGTTTGCATAACTGTCTCGAATTCTCCCAACCCCCGAGTGTTTAGATGAGGCTATGTAAACCCGGAAAAAAGTCCTCTATTACTTTTATATAATATTTCTAAAAAATAATTTGAGAGATGAAGGGAACATTTTTAGCTCATGGATGACGTAGTCATGCCATGAGGTATAGGAGGCACTCGATGTCACTCACCCACTCACTCACTCACTCACTCACTCGATTCTGATTAATTTATTCATTAAACTTGGATGAAACATTTCTTCTGTCCCTCCCCTGGTAAGTATTGTATTTGTCCCCGGAGTCCTCTTTGCTCAAGGTTTGCAAGTTTCAGGGGGTAGTAGCAATGCGTAGATTCTTGCTCGACTGTTTATGTATCATGAAGTGAATATGAATTAATGACGTCGATCAGAGCATGTGAAGATTGAAAAGCGGATGATTTTTCGTCCTATCCTCTTGAATATTCTTTTGGGAGTTGGAAAGTGGAAAGCTAATACGAGTACGTACACAAGCTGCGAGAACTGAAGATGGAAATCGACGAAATTCGCACGCTGGTATCTCAAAAGCGATGATGAAATTGCTATTCCTATCGGCTTGTCACCCGGAGAAAGACGCAAGGAGGAATGAATGTCTTAATGATCAAAGCAAGTTATTTCGATATCACTAGCACTGAAGGGCGCGGTTGGAGTTCAAGACAAGAAAACAGAAAGAAAACAACGCCAAAAGCATGTGTTTATATAACAAAACTAGGCATGCTATGGCCACCGAGTGTTTGGAAATAAATATCCTGCGACCGTAAGTAAGGAAATAAGACACTCCCTATCCTCAGGAGCTTTAGACAAGGACCAAAAGCAATTAATTCGCTTGAGCAAAGGATTGGAACATTCAACAATGAATTGAACCCCCATCGCGTGATGAGTACTGTGTGTTGTTGCATATCAGGTTAAACGCAACATACATTCACGCCGCAATCGCTACAGAGAATCAAATATAAACAAAGGGCGTTTTCCATTTACCAAAAAATTCTGGAAATTTCGATGGGAAATGACCATCGGTGAAGAACGTGTTCCATTTGACAGACGTTCCATTCATTCCCAGGCTCCACACTTTTCCGCTAAACTTCCAAATGGCAACAAAGATGTCTTAAACGAAACTGTAGAGTTGTTTATGTAAGAAAGTCTTTTAAATTGAGAAGAAGATGATGACACTCCTATCCTCGCAGCGATTGCAGCTTATATGAGGCGCGATCATCGCCGAAACGAAGGGTTTATTAAAAATATATTGCCACGATATTTCATCGATGAATATTTACAAGCCACTTCAGGGCAACTCGAGGCGGACCCTTGAATCTTAGTGCAGGGAAATGAAGCCACTGGAAGATTCCTCAGCGATACTCTTATTGGTTGTATGGCAAAGCGCACTTAAAACGCCTACTGTGAAAGGAAAATAACGAAAGACATTGTTTAATTTCAGATGCAAAGTATTACGTGGGAAACAATCGGAATAAGCTTACTCAAAGAACCCTCGGGCAAAATTTAATGTTTTCTTCAATAAATTCTGCTTGCGATTGGCATACATCACACAATTGTGATTCATTAACGTATGAAAATCGGGTGCTAGTCCATGACACACGGGGCATTCGTATAAACTATTCGAGGTGACCGAAGAAGGAGCCGCCATCTTACCAAAGATATGGCCGTGAAAGACCTGGAACTGGTGAAACCTTGTGAATCTCGTAAATGGAACACGCATTTTCCATCGGAAAGTTTCCAACGGAAAAACAGGACTACCTTTTCAGAAGTTCCGTTTATTTCGGAAATTTTCCATTGGAACGAACCAAAAACATGTGTTCCATTTACATCCCAACAGGAATTTCCGGAATCTCTTGGTAAATGGAAACGCCCAAAGTAACCAGCAGACCTTTACTACCAAAAAAGTCCGTATTTAGACATGCAACGCATTTGTTTTGGGAGAAAAATATGATCGATTTTACTGCTTAGACTGAGACAGGTACGTGTTGGATTCTTATCGATCTTATCAATGGTATGTAAATGAAATGGCCGCGATATTCTGAAATCTAGCCACTTAAACACCGATCTTGTTCAGAGAGTCTATATCTTTTGGCTTAAATAAACGATCAGTAAAAAATTACTTTTGAAAGTATTTCAATATTGTGGTAAAAAACAGTTACAATGCTGTAACATAGCTGCAAATTTCTTTAGGTCATACGTTTTTCGGGGTGTCACACAACGCTCTCTTTGATGGGAGGTTGCGTCGAGGGCGGGAAAGAGGTTGCATTACTTGTCAAATGCAAGTCGCAATTAGTGTAGCAAGATGCATCCATGAGCTAGCTCACAGGAGCCTTTGATTTATTTACTTCTTGATTGAAATAGATTTTCTCAATACACGCTCTGAACAATCGTATTTTCCACCAGCCAATCATAACGCGCAACAGGCAACACATGAACCAATCAGAATTCGTGTTATAAAAGTCAAAATCAAGTTGACGCAGTGTTGATCAAAGCGATTTCAGCTTTGATTTCTCCGAAATGGTGCAGAAAAATACCGAACGTTCGGCGTGAACCAGAAGAAATGTTCAAAATATACGATTCGGTAAGGAAAGAACTTCAAGATGAGAAGTTTATTTAAGCTGGAAATGAATGTCACTGTGCTTGGCCGCTTCTGAACATGCCCGAGAACATGGTTGAGAAGCTGAATCGTTCATCGTGATATGTGAAGTTTTGCTGGATAGGAATCATAGCCCAAGCAGCGGATCCAGGTTGTAGTATATTTTTAAGCTGAGAAGGTCTCAGAGAAAATACATTTTACGCTAATTTGACAGCCATAACACAGCAGCCGATCGGCCGCGCAAAGTTTGATTTGAAGCATTTACAGTCTGTCGCAAATAGTTTGGTGTAAGTTTTCGTGTACACTTTTTTTAAATAATGAATGTCTAAAAGAGAATTTTATTGCAGCACTTAATGTAAAAATTACCTTCAAAAACGTTTCAGTCGTTTAGCTAACGATCATGGAGGCAGGCAAAGCGCTGTAGTTTTTCTTTTCCTTTCTTTCCTCGGGCTCACGGGGGAAAAGATAGCTAAACCCGAAATCGAAATTTAGCATTTTTTCTCCATTTCCTTAATATTTGTACTTGAAATTGCTTTATGAGTCTCGCGAAGTCTTTGAAATGTTTTCAAATTGTACCGGGAAACGCAAACAGCGTGACGTCACAACCGTGTTTACATAATCTCATCTAAACACATCTATTAACCAATGAGCGGGCGCGTACTATCTTAAATATTTTATAAAATATTACTGTTAAATAACATTAACCATAAGGACAACTGCGAACACTACACGGCTACAATGCTTACTGATTCAATAAGAAAATATGTTTGCATAATAATATGTGTCAGCTATATTTCCTTTTTGGTGTTGGTTTGTTAACAACGTATTCCAGGAAAAAAATCTTATTGACGTCCTCAACTGGCTCAGTTGCCAGCACAAATCTGTCTGCTGTTTCCCAATAAAAACAGAGTATAAGTGGAGTGTGCTTTAAAGGATCAAAAGCCACGGCGTAAAAATGTGTTGACCAAGGCGAAAATGAAAACTGTTCATTTCCGAAATCTGAGTGCCGTGCACAACAAGGAAAAGAAGATGTTGCCGAAGAAGGTAAAGGAAAATTAATTCCATCCAACGGCATGACACAGCTTTCTGTGTAAGGATATATGGGTCAAGTAGTGACTGCTGTCTGAGGTCTCCCAACACTCGCTATTTCCTTTTTGTTGTATAGCTCCTTTTTATTTTTATTTTTTTACCTTCATCGTGCAATTTGGAATATTGTTCTTATTCATAGTCTTTGTTGTATTGGCACCAACTTTGCTACATATTATGATTCTCTAAATCGGGACGCACTCACTGTTGGGACTTTCTGCAACGAGATCAAATCCGGATCACAGGCTTCCAGGGGAGCATGCCCCCGGACCCCCCTACAAGCTCGCTCCTCCGGCGCGAGTTGTCCCTTCTCTACCTACTCCTCGACTTTTGCCAACCTACTAAGATTCCTATTGAAAGCCCTGTATAATACCGAAAGCTATAAAGGAAACCCTTCTCTTCAAGTTTACATAAACAACTATGTTGGAACTTGTATTGTTTATTTTTGTTTTCTTACATTAGTTTAATAAAGGATAGATTTAGAGAAACTGTCAGCTTTTTTAAGAGCTGTACAGATCAGCTTTTAACACGAACAGAGTTCAAACCGGCCTCCTGTAAACAAGCTTAAACACCTCAAGACGATCTGAAACTCTATTGATCTGAGATCATACCGGCCTCATGTAATCAGGGCCTAAAACACAACAAGGCTAAAGGATCAACTTTCTTTGAAAAATATGACCATAGCATTGATTCATTGATTAACTATGACACATACGTCGGATTAAAATGAGGTGTTCGCCTCGATCGCATACACTGTCTCTGTACTAACCTTTTCAGTTTTAGTGCGGATCATTTCTCTTTTCACACAAGCTCTGTCTTCCCTTACACCGGAAGATAACGCCTTTTTGCAAAACATCTTCCTCAAAATTTAACAGTTTTTGTCTAGTCTTCACTCAGCTATACTTATTATACTTACTATATATTAATAATTCATGAAGGAAATACAAAAGAAACTAATTATTAATGAGTGTCTTTATATCTGATAAAGACACGGCTAAAATCTACATCCGATTTTCTAGTCCAAAATAACCCAAAATCTAAATTTTAGTGTAAGAATGGATAGTTGTACAGTAAAGCTTTTTAAGCCGTTCAATAAATTCGCAATTCGTGGTTTATCAAGTCCTAAAACACTCAGCTGCGCCTCGTGTTTTAAACTTGATAAAACACTCCCGCTTATTTATTAAACATTACATCTGCGGATATGTCAGCTGCAGGAAAGTTTTGTTCCTGAGGATCTCGGGACGAGAACGCTTGGTTTTAGCCGCCTTTTGAAAATTTCTCTGACATTCGAACTCAACTGCGCATGAGCAATAGTTTATTTTAGCAACACACGTGCCCGGAGCAAATATCCTCCCCAAGGGGGCCCGGCAATTTTTTGGCATGATAATGCTGTTGCCATTCACTTAGAGAAAGCATGGCCACTTCACAAAGGAACATTTTCCAAATTCCCAAATAAAATGGAAAAGCAGAAACATTTAAAAAGGTATCCTCACTTGGCACCTGAACTGGCGATTCACCACAAAATGTTTCCCCTGATATTTATTCAATAGGTTATGCAAAAAAGAAAGTCTTAACTGAATAATTTGGTGACAGTGTTCACCACCTAAAAGACATTTCTTTGAGCTGTATGAGTACAAAGTGGCAGTGGACCAGGACTTAATTATTTTATTGATTATTAGTCAAGAAAAACCACAGTTTGTTTATAAGCTTGTAAAATAGTTGTCCAAAATTTTATTTACATTTTGATTGTGTTTTCTCTGTTTCAACACATAGTGTGAACCTGGTATTTAGCAATGGCCCAGACATCGGTTTTGCACTTCAGTGAGAGAGAGCATGTTGTCATGCTGTTGATCAACAAGTATCCATTGCTTAAGGGGTCAATTGGTACAGGCCATGGAAGTATTTTTATAATTACAGACCTTTAACCTTTAGCCCTAATGTCACCGGAGAAATTTTCCTTTCTGGTTTCCATAAATTGTTTATAAAAATAAATTAGACTTTTATTTCTTTGGTGATGATTACCTTAACCCTTTCACTTCCTGGGTAATTTAATAATGAAGAGTTGTAATTTAGTTCCAACATTTGAGTATGTGAACGGAATCCTGATCATTACCTTGGAGGACAAAGCCTTTGGCTGAGACACATTCCCCAAACATTTAACAGTTTCCATCAGACGTAAAGCTTTGCCAACTGTTCAGGTTTGTGTAGTCTTCACTCAATTGTCTTTATTATCTGCTGATATATCAGCTGTAGAAGAGTTCTATTTCTGAGAGTGTTCTCCAGTTTCTGATACTTGAGATATGCAAGAGATAATGGATTATAACATTAACATATTATAACCAAGTTTTCTCTTTAAATTTCAACTTTCAACTCTAGCAAATCTGGTCAAAAAATTATGAACCGGATGACGAACGTAAACAAACGCGCCTCCCAAGACAACAAGCAGCTGTATCAGTCAAGAGGGAGAAACAGAGAAATTTTAAAGGGAAAGCCAGGTCTTAAGAGGAAAGACACAAAAGCGAGCATCACTCACTCCTCCTACCCTGCAGGAACAGAAACGACAATTACAAGAAGGTTGCTGTAAAGGGTCACGAGACCTAAAAGCGTGTCATATGCTGATGGACGTCACTTTTCCTTAAATGAGAAGTGACATAATAACCAATTAGGTAAGAGTATCGTCCTTTAGAGAATGGCAACTGTAGTGAGGTGAGCCTTTCTTGATAATCATCTGCAGAAGAGAATTTTAAAAGTACTTTACACTTTTGTGTGTGATGGATGTGTACGCATGTAATCATAATAGAAAGTTTAGGATGTTTATAAAATATGATAGCATAGCCATGGGTGACATACCATGAATATTCATAAATGGGTGAAACTAGCCTGAACACCCACGTATGGCGAGAGTGACTACTGTTCTGGTTGCCTGCCCTTATGTGTAAGGGCAGTGCATAAGTCCAGGCTTGATAATATTGGAGAAAAAATAATTTTTAATTTATCCTTGCATCAGTACTGCCAAATTCTGGCATATATTTGCAAGTTGAAAAGACAGCAAGTAACAGATCATGTTGTACATATAAAAGTTATCAAGGTGTCTGTTAGTAGAATAAGAAAACATGTGAGACTATAAAATGTTTGTTTTTCTGTTTGAATTAATATGAAATACAACATGATAGAAATGCATGAAACCCCAAACGAAAACTCGGAAAATAAATCCGAGTTTCACTCACTTTGGAGATCTTGAATTAATATGATAATAAATTAATTTTATCACTTTTAGAAAACGAAAACCGTTGCATTATGGCAGCAATGCCCCACTAACTAGGGGAAAAGAAACTGTAAAAGATCAACCAGGTGTTCACTTCTGGTGATTTGTGCCTCTTTCTTTATTGCTTAAAATAAACAAGAAACATTTTGTATAAATATATAAGTATCCATGTCTTACCAAACCCTTGTCACATCATGACAAAATAGTGAATAATTTGTAGTTTGAGATTATAAGTAATATCCAGGATTTACAGTCACAACGACTCATTTTTCGTTAATAATTAATAATTTATTAATTTCTATAGCGCTTATTAACATAAAAAATGATCAAAAGTGCTTTACGATACTAAATATTGAGTGATCGATGATATACAGTCACCGGTGTTGGCAGCCGAAGGAATGGTAGTCTGCCATTTAATAAAAATCAACATTTTAAGAGCCTTGAAAACTATTATACCTTCAATGCTGACTACCCAAATGGCTTGGGTGGTCATAGCAAGAATGTTTATTTATTTATTTATTGAGTATATTTTACTGGTAATACCCGAGTCAAGAAGGAGCAATCATGCACTGCCAATAAGTGTTGACGCAGTGGTAGGAAAGATGAATAGGATGGCATAGAAACCACTCCACTTTCTGATGTGGGTGCAGAACATAGGATAGCCGCAACAACAGCAACCCTTCTCATTTCGACGGAGGAAAACAGTTGATGATACCTGTCACCGGTGTTGGCAGCCAAAGGAATTGTACTCTGCCGTTTCAAAAAATTCAACATTTTTAGTGCCGTCACATTAATTGAAAGCTGTTATACCTTGAATGCTTATTACCCAAATGGCCTGGGTGGTCATAGCATGAACATTTATTTATTTCTTGAGTATATTTTAATACCCAAGTCAAGAAGGAGCAATCATGCACTGCCAATAAGTGTTGAAGCAGTGGTAGGAAAGATGAATAGAATGGGATAGAAACCACTCCACTTTCTTTCATACACAGTTTGATATTTAGTGAAGAACATTGATGTTTAGGAAGTTTACAGTGAAAAAATGAAAACATTTTGCGTCATCAAATTGACTTTTAACAGCTGAGCTGAGAAAGTGACAAAATGCTTATATCCAGCAATTCCTTCTATTTAACGTTGCCACTTAGGTTTGAACAGAAAAAACTAGTTTCAATTATTCAGTTTATTATGTGAGCCCAGAAGTGGAAATACGTGTACACTACAGTATTCTTAATATCATTATGTAGTTACAATTTGTTTATTATATGAATGTTAGCAGACAAAAGAAATAGAAGTATTCCCACCGATACATATATAAATGAAGAATGATCCTCGCAGTTGTGAACGCAATTTATGCAATTGCGAAAAGAAGCCTGGAAAAATTCAGGACTTCAACGGGGTTCGAACCCGTGACCTCGCGAACCGATGCGATGCAATTTCGCAATTGCATAAATTGCGTTCACAACTGCGAGGATCATTCTTCATTTGATTTCATTTCCGCAGTTCATATATGATTCAATTCATATATCATTCACGATACATAAATACTTGCAGCTAAGGTGTGATAGTTACTTTTACTTTCTATGACGCCATTTTTACTGTATGTATACATTTGACTGCATGTACATTCAATAAAGATGCTTGTAACCAAAACTGTTTGTCAATATGGTCCATTTAAATCTGTTATTTCAACTCTTTTACATAGGTTAAATCAACATTGCAATTTCCCCTTTATCTACCCACTGGTTTCTACCAATGGAAACTGGGGAAGCCAAACATCTCGCAGTCCCTTTAGCCAAACCCTTGACAGGCACAAAAAGGCGCTTTAATTTTCACGACAACCAGTGTGGTTCATTCACCAATGCTCTTTATCCCAGGAATTAACCTTTTCAATAGATACCACTCCCACAAGCCTGTATTTTCAGATCAAAAATCCAATTTCCGTACATTTTAGCATAAGGGACCAGCGTGCCGCCTTCTATTGTTAAGAAATAGGGACCATAAGATACGACGACGGCGAATGTCTATGACGGCGAGCGGAAGTTAAAAATGCTTGTTTGCCGACTTCCGGTAGCCGTCATGGAAATTTTTCCGCCGTAGCTGTCTTGTCTGCGACGTCAAAAGGAACAGTTTGCCGTTTTGTCTAAAACGTGAGTACGTTTCCGTCATTTCTAGAGCAATTTTAAAGGTATGTTCGAATATTTTCGACAGATTGTGAACTTATCATATTTTTAGCTAGTTTGTGTTAAATATCTGTGGTTGCAGAGGTGATTTTAAAGGAAAAACCTAAGTTTCTTTCTGTTGCTCCGAACAGGTCGCCGCTGCAATTCGTTGCAAATGGAAACGAACTCAAAAAAGACAATTCAGTAAGTTCTCTACATTTCGTTTTTTAGTTTTAAGATATAATTCACGCTTAGAAAAATGAATGTATTGAAACTGAACCAGAAAATCCTAGATAATTCACTAATTCCTGGAAGAGTTCTCGATTTAGTACCGATGGTGTGCTAGCTTGAAGAAAATGTAAACAAGCGTCATGAGCGAAATCGAAAAGTAAGCTTAAATATTGTTTTCTTTTAGGTCGAATATGGAGTGGACCGAACAACACGACCACTGTTTTTGCCAAGAGATTCTAGTCCTTGAACCGTTCAAGTTCAAGAAAGGGAGCATCGGAAGAGGTCTGATATGGGAAAAATCGCCAACGATCTGAACGACCTTCAGCTTCCCCGATTTAGGGTAACCAAGCGTGCGGTCAGAGAAAGATACTCCTTGTTAAGCGAGAAGTTCAAAGCAAAGATGCGACAGGAGGACAAGGCTAGTGGCATCGAAACAGATGTGAAAGGGAAACTCGGCAAAGCACTCGCTGTCATCCATCTCATTTAGGTCGAACTTTCCATAGCAGTCATAGGGAAAATCTGGGTTTTTGGAGGTGTTAGCATCGTAGAGAAGAACAAACTCGTCCTCTGATATATTGTTGTCGTCAAAACTTTCAAGGAGAAGGTTACGAATCTCTGTAAAGGATGCCATGACTTCAACAGGTCGAAATTTTGTTACGGAGCAGTTCGCGCCTTCGACGGGTTTTCTTAAGGTTATTTTTCACGCCTTTACGACGGCGACCTCTTCCCAGTCCCCGTAGGTTATGACCGCCGTCGCAGACACTCGCCGTCGTCGGATCTTAAGGTCCCTAATGTCTAGACTTAAAGGAACTGGTTACCAAGAGATTTTTCGACATTTAAGCCATAATCAACTGGCTCACGCTGTTATGCAGATGGCTAGTTCAGAAGTGGTTCACCCGAATTCACCCGAGAGAGGGAAAACAAATCAGCATGACGAGAAGTCCGTCTGTTTTCGATGAGTATCTTGAAAACAATCCAGGGAAAAGTTGCATTGGCGTGCGTGGCAAATATTACCAAGTGCGGAATATACCCGTGGTCGGTCGTCGAGTTGTTGTGTAAACACATGTACAGCAGGTAGACATGCTTCCGAATTTCAACATATAAATCACTTTTGCGTCGATCAACTCGGTTATGTTGATTCTATGGAGGCTTGTAAACATCAGCAACACGTATTTTCAAGCGAGATAAACACCAGCGAAAAAGTATTTGCACGCGAGATATTTTAACAAGTCGTTGTGTTACGCATCAGACGATAGGATTACATTTCAAATCTTATGCAAATATTTGCGTTTTGAAGCCAACAAAAATAGTGAAGTATTTTGTTCCAATTTTTTCCCTGTCGTCATTTACGTTGATTTGTGATACGATTTTCATTCCACTGGTTCCATTTGACGACAAAAATGAACCCTTGAAAATCGTTTCAAATGACCAAAGCACGCGAAACGCCAGTCAAAGCTCTGTTTCGAACCGGAAACCGACGGGAAAAATCTCTCTTAATTTTGCCCTTGTACATTGTTAACTCGAATTTTCGATGTTACTCACGAACAGAAGTTGTTGCTATCGGCCAAACCCTATCTTCAAGTAAAAACAGCTGTCCTTATTATTTTATTCTATTTCTCAACCGACAGCAAGCTTTATGAGCACTAAGTTAGAATCAAGTCCGATCCTGCTTTATGCCGCTTTCAACGAAAACACACACTTCAGCACCTTACTCATATCGGCCAAAGTCTTTCCGAAAGAATTAAGAGTCAGCCAAGAAACTCGCGCTCTTTTCATTTCGGAGGAACCCTTTAAGCTGATTGAGACTCAAAATATGCCGCTTACTTTAACGTCAACATTTGCAATGCCCTAGGCCGAACCCTATCCCTAGTTCTAACCCTACCTCTAACTCTAACCCCAACCCTAGCTCTTAGTCTTCGAGAAAACACGGGCCAAAAAACGCGTTCACCTAAAATCCACTTAGCATAGTTTTCCACCACCATAGTTAACATTCATGAAGCAATGGCCAAGGGTATTCTTTATGCGCAATGTGCCTTTTTGACTCATAAACAGCCCACAAGATGCCCATCCGACTTGGAAATGGTCGAAGTTTTTAAATTCAGCGCTTATTACCAGTGTTTTGCTTACTGATAGTGCTCTAGAAGCTTCCTTAGCTGGAAAACAGTGCGCAGCATTCTCGGTTGACTTAAAAACAGCACACAGCAGCCTTGGTTAACCTTAAGCCAGCGCGCATAGATTTTGTCCGACTTGAAAACAGCACTCAAAAGATTTAGGGTTATTGTCAAGTTTAGAGTTAGGGTTAAAATTAGGGCTGGCGTTAGCGTTGGGTTAGGGTTAGGGTTAGGGCTAGGGTTAGGGTTAGGGTTAGAGCTAGGGTTAGGGTTAGGATTAGAGCTAGGGTTGGGGTTAGGGTTAGCGCAAAACAGCGAAAAAGAATACAGGGCAATGTTTACCACATAAAAACAAGCCTGTATGCAAAAAAACCAGCAATTTTGGACCAAAATTAAAAAAAAAAAACTCCTTAAAATCCACTTAGCTTAGTTTTCCACCAAGGCCTTCAATTAAATTGGATAAAATTATTTTATGATTATTGCATTGAGCTTTTGCGCTCTCTATTAAATGCGATACTCTGAAAGCCGGAGGTCTTCTCGATGATTGTTTTTTTTAATTCTTGGAAATGATTTGAATCATTAAAAAATAAATGTGGAAAAATCGGTTCTAATGATATGCAAATACAAAATTCTGATGTAAGTTTTATTAAATTGGATAAAATTATTTTATGATTATTGCATTAAGCTTTTCAAACTTTATTAAATGCCATACTCTGAAAGCCAGAGGTCTTCTTGCTCACCAGTGAAGATGAGCGTTCAGAGCGATGTAGTGCTGGTCGCTTCCCAAGCCGTTTCCGCGGCTTCGCCACTTAATTCTGTTGTCCCCAAAGAGGAAAAAACCCTCTGGCACCCAGGGTATAAATGTGCTAATACAGTTCAACAGTTACTTATGTATGAAGTGAAATGTATATTTTAGTCTAACCTACACAGACGTGCAATTAAAGTGTCCATCGATTTGTGAAAAGCCTGTATTTTTGCTGGCGTTTTTCTTTTTACCTGTTTTTTTTTTTTTTTTTTCTTTGGCAATAAATCTGGGAATCAAATAAGTCAAGTCAAAGAAGCTGGCTTGGGTCAAATTACAAAAGCTTGTTGTCACTGTATTCAGCTTTTAAGTTCTTAAAACCAGATGATTCTATCCTTTACAACAACTGTGTAATCCGGGCTATGTATCTAGGTCATACAATAACAGAGTCTGGTCTTTTGAGAAAGAAATCTGGTAGAAAGATGCAACGCGAAGGAAAATCGAGAAAGGCATCCACTAGTTTCCGAAAATGGCACAACAGTAACACTTACATGCATATTCAGTAACATGCTTTAAGATTTCATTATACAAAACAGAATTGTCAGGTGCGTATTTAGCCTTGAAATAAAGGTAAAATATTCACCAAAACGAAGACACGAGGTGTGACTGGCACAATGTTTGATTGCGTTACGCATCACATGATGAAGACTAGAGTGACAAGTGCCAATCATCATCAGTTTTGCGTTAAAAGGAGCAAAATAAACGTTAAAATAAATTTTAAAATAAATTTTAAAATAAACATTATCAGAAACACCTGAGACAAGACAAGAATAAGGTCTGTCGATGGCTCCTGACCGGCTGATAATTTCCTTTTTTTCTCAGCGACGGGCGTCACGTAATTTGAGTATCGACATGCATGACCTTTGCGCACTGGCAAAATTATAAGGATTTGTATGGAGGGAAACAGTTCCTCCCACCCCCCACCCCCCCTCCCCATACAAATCCTTATAATTTCGCCAGTACGCAAAGGTCTTGCATGTCGATGCTCAAATTACGTGACGCGTGCAGCAGTTTACGTTACAAAGGTCAACACAAATCGCGAGCTTCGGATACCTGTGGTAAAAAATGTTAAAAACAAAATCTTCTGTCCCTGTTTATTTGATACATGTACCGACTTCACGCTCCTCGAAGAGTTGAGCAGCAAAGAAAAAATACATTTGATGAACAAGTTTCAGGGGAAATTAAATTCATTGTATATCTGAAATGGAGTTCAAAATAATTTGTGCAAAAAGGTAGCGCTAAAAGATTCGTACGTCGCAAATAAGCGTACGCTCTCATATAAACTCTTACTGTTAGGGCCATCGTAGCTCTATTAGAATTAAAACACAAACAGCGGAGATAAAAATGGTAAATCAACTCATTTTATTCAGATTTGACGTTTCGTATGCTAGGCAACATCATCACCAGACATACATTTTCAAAACTATTTATATACTTTGAATATAAGGGTCTGGAACCAAGATTAATAAAAACTATCTCTTAAGAGTAAATATGTAAAAGGATACATCTCATTAATAAAGCAACAACTTCTCACTATTGATGTTTACATTTTTCCTCCTTGAAACGACGACAGGTTTTCGTATCGTGAAATTCCCGCCAGCTGAGTTTGAAATTGCGGAACTTGGGGAAGAATGGAAAAGCTTCCATTTCTGTAGGAGACCAATATCCAAAGCATGCAATGTCGTCCCATGCAGTCGGTCGCGTCTGCGGCCTTATGTCTCAATTATTTTGTTCTCACCAGATTTTGTCGTAATACGTGATCTACCAAGGAAGGGAATGGTCAGCAATATGAGATGTATGTATGCTCGATAATATAGAAAAAGCGCTCGACTTGCGGTCACGGCTTTTCCCAACATTTTTCCCTAATCTTGTTTTTCTTCCCTACTAACTAGGCAACAGCTTTAACAACACTCTTTTTCTCCTCGAGATTTTCGAAAATTTTCCCAGTTTTGGAAAAACAGAAAGCAAAATTAAAAAACAAAACAAAACAAGCTTCGCCGTCTATCTGACTGTTATTCGAAATATTGTTCCAAACGTCTCGAAATTTATCAAAAATAAACATTAAAACTCGGAGTCCTTTATCACTTTTCTCTGGGACGTTTCCCAAATCTCGGCTCTACCTACAAATTAATTGTAAAGCGCCAT
>JAEMWC010001008.1:92500-130000 GCA_016490735.1 Pachyseris speciosa | reverse complement strand
TTGATTGATTGATTGATTGAAAACTAAAACAACAAAACAAGCAAAACAAAGAGCAAAGATTGATCCATCAAACAAGCAAAACAACTGATTCTTAATTAAAAAACGATGTGTCATAAAGCCATTCAATTGAGTGCCGTAAAAAAGGTAAGTACTCTGACCAATCACATCAACCGCAAGGAAGGCAATCAGATCCAAACCGAATTTGAACGAAATAAATGTAAGTGGCACCAAGTGCGGGAAAATTCAGTTTCAGTTTCAGTTTCAGTTTATTTTTTGCCACTTATTGTTATTTTAAATTACAAGATAAATTTGTATTTAACTACAAGAGATATTAAATAATCGATAAGAGAAAAGCATTAGGCGAGGATGCCCATATAGAAACCATTAGGGCTTATTCGGGCTACAGGCACCTCATGAAAATACAACTATAAAATGATAATTTAGGCGTGTCTTAAACACATTATCAAAAACCCGTAGCTGCCCCAGCACGCAACGAACTGCATAAATTGATAACTTCTTGTTCGGAAGTCTCTTCAAAGAATAAAGAATTCACAAAATTTCCAGAAAGAAAGGAACGATAAGACTTTTAAGATACGGGAATATTATTGGCTAGATTGGGACCAATATTGGTGAAATTTTTACAAAACTGTTCAGCAATTTGTCCTGGATCAGAAAGCTCCTGGTTACTAGATTTAAATACAGATGGTAAGTTCTGTTTCGAAGATTTCTTATTCAATACCTCATTGAGCAACCTCCAAGTGCTTTTAACATAAGATTTTGCTTCTTCAATCTTATTCCCGTAATAAAGACGTTTAGCAACTCTTAATGAATGATTGAGCTTATTTTTGTAGCACTTGTAAAGAAACTCTGTTTGAGCGGTAGGGTTGTTAAGAAAACGTTTGGTTCAGTATGAGCATCGAATGCGCTTCTTTATATGATTCTTAAAACCTTTTTCTGAAGTAAAAAAATGCGATTTAGATTAGAAGGATAGGTCGATCCCCATACTGATATACAGTAAACAAGGTAAGGATAAACTGTTGGGAATTAGATAATTGCCTGACAACACAATGTTTTTCCCGATAAACTCGCGCTAAAATCACTCACTCACGATAGAATTTTAAACAGATATATTTGTCTCTCACGATGTCCCGATCTCGATTACAACACACTTCGATTTCTAGAACAAAAGATACAGCAAATTGTACAATGTGTTCTCTGATTGGTTAAAGTTACCAACGATGACAGGTTCGATGCCTATCCCTTTCCGGTCAACTAAACAATCAAATTCTATACGCATTAAAATTGTTTTGATTACGTAAACACACGATTTCCGACACCCTCCCCCCATTTGCCTCGAGAGAGCAAATGTCCACAAAACTTAAAACTGTTGGAAAATCAGACATGATCATCAAATAATTATTATATGCATTGTTCACTGTTCACTGTTCATTGTTCATTCTCGTTTATATCCTGGATGCGAAATCTAGCTGCCGTTGCGGCATCCCGTCTCGGCCTGTAGACTGGTGCGTCTGCACTCAGGGTCTTTGGTGGGGTCCGGACTGATGTGTCACAGCTTAACTCAAGTGGATACAAATGCTGAATTGGGCGCTCCAGTTGTGACTTTCCGGACTTTAGCTTAGCTCCACAAATCACGCCATCACGGCCGGTAATTAGGTCTTCAACGACTCCCAACTTCCAGTGTGCTCGGTTCCTCTCTTCTGATTTGATGATAACGACTTCTCCTTTGGATGGATAGGTCATGTCTCCTTTGTGCTTCAGCCGATGTCTCTCTCTCAGTCCGCGAAGGTATTCTTTTGTCCACCGTGACCATAGTGTATCCTTGCACTTCCTCAAATACTTAGCTCTCTTCCGCAGGTCATTTTCCTCGATGCGATGAGGCTCTAACTCTGGTAGCATGTTGGGTTGACCATACAGGAAGGAACTCGGGGTCAGGATGGGTAGCTGAATGTCTTCATCCACGTAACTCAGTGGTCTGTTGTTGAGTGCCACTTCTATGTCCAACAGTACCTCTTGAAGTTCAGCCCAGGACAGCAGGCCATTTCCAATACACTTGTAAAGAGCTCCCTTGACGAGTCCCACCATTCTCTCAAATTGCCCTCCCCACCACGGTGCACGACTCAAATTGAACTGCCACTTGATCCCTTGGTAGGCGAGGAAATTCTGGAACCTTTCATCTTGCATCACTTGCTTGATCCACTGGGCGGCACCAACGAAGGTTCTTCCATTGTCTGAATACACCTTTTGCGGTCTTCCGCGTCGGGCGATGAAGCCTTTGAAACTAGCGAGGAATTCTTTAGTTTCCAAGTTGGGCAGCAAATCCAAGAACAAAGCACGTGTCAGGCTACAGGCGTACAGCAACACGTATGCCTTTCCTTCTGTCTTCGCGTTCTTACGGTACTTCAACGGTCCCTCGTAATCGACGCCGACGACTTGAAAGGGCGTTTGACCTTCAGTCCGATCCTTTGGGAGGCCTCCTTGGGGAGGGGATGAAAATGCTTGTGCTTGAAACCGCCGACAGCCCTGGCAACTCTTCACGATTCTTTTGGTCAATCTTCTTAGGCGCGGAACCCAGTACAGCTCTCGAACCTTTGCCATGGTACTGACAACTCCCCCGTGGAGCGTTCCAAGATGAACTTGTGTTACGAGCTTCTCTGTGAAGCGCTGACTATCGGGCAAATACACCGGAAAATGCCCTTGGATTCTGCCTCGACATTCCAATACGCCGTCTTGGTTTGGTTGTAGATTCAGTTGCAACCGATCTTCTTGATAATGCTTATCCGCTGTGGCTCTTGTCTGGACTCTTCTCACCCAAAAGATTCTCGCTTTGTTAGTTTCTTCGGTGGTCAGCGGTCCCTTTAGTCTTCCTATCTTTTTTGAACGGACGTTGTGGACGAACCGCATTATCCACGCACAGATTCTCATCGTCTTCCAGTAGGTAAACTTCTCAAGAAGGGTGTCTAGCTCATCTGTAGTTGCTATCGCCACAGCAAAGACTTCTCGCGTTGCTTTCACTTCTGCCATCGATTCATCTGATGCCTTGGTCACAATATCTGGAGGCCAGCACGCTTTGTTGTTCAACCACTTCGGTCCGTTGCACCAAGAGGGATGGCTTAGCACTTCTCCACCACGGCTTCCAAGGTCAGCAGGGTTCTCCGAGGTCCCTACGTGCCGCCAGATCACTTCTGAATGTGCTTGTATTTTCTCAACTCTGTTGCTCACAAACTGCTTATATGTGCCTGGGGATCTGATCCAGTGCAGGGCAACGGTGCTGTCGAGCCAGCAGTACTTTTCCATTAGGGGAAATCCATCTAGGGCTGAGGCCACGTTTGCCAAGAGATTCACCGCCATATGTCCAGACACCAATTCTAGCCGAGGGATCGTCAGTCCCTTTTTGGAGAGTCTCGCTCTCGCTGCCACAAGTCCCTGATTGACGCCTGACTCTTGAACGACTACAGCATACACAGCCGCGGCCACGCCTTTACCACTGGCATCACCAAAGGCGTGCAACTCGATTGATTGAATGTCCTCTTGATAGGCTGCTATGGACCTTGGGAATGTAAGCCGCTCAGGAAGTCGCTCCTCCCATCGGGTCCAACTCTGCATCAACTCTCTTGGTAGCTTTGTATCCCAATTTAGCTTGGCGTCACACACGTCACGGTAGAGGAGCTTACCCGCCAACGAGATAGGAGAGGCCAGTCCCAATGGGTCATAGATCCTCGCCACTTTGCTTAAGATTCCCCGCTTGCTAGGGTCAGCCTTCTCTTGTGGAAAACTCACGCTGACTGTATCGTTTTCTTTGTCCCATGACAAACCAAGCAGGGTAGCTCCTTGTCTTCCGGGTACGTTTAACTGCTCTTTTGCGTACGTTCCTTCCTCGATCGAGACTGGTTCTGACGCGGCTGATTCCAACTCTTTCACATTTGAATGCCATTTATGCAACTCGAAGGTGCCCTTGGCGAATACGTTCTGAGAAGCTGATTTGATCTCTTTTGCCTTTTCACTTGTAGGGCCACCACTGATCAGGTCGTCTACGTACAAGCTTCGTTCAATTTCGCTGACAATGTCTGGGTAGTTTTGTCTGCAACTCTCCAACAGGTGTTGAATTACGCCTCCCAGGAGGAACGGCGATGATGTCAGACCGAAGAGGGCTCTAGTAAACCTCAGCGTCTCCACTGTTTGACTGTTTGGGTCCTTCAACCAATGAAATCTTAGGGCATCACGGTCTTGCTCTTTGATTCGGACTTGGAGGAAAGCTTGCTTGATGTCTCCTGTCACTGCAACTGGATGAAATCGAGAACGAACTAGGACACTCCAGAGCTTGTTTTGAAGAGCTGGGCCAGGATTTAAACACTCGTTTAGCGAGGGTGCACCAGAGTAGGCCCGTGCTGACGCGTCATACACTACACGAAGCTTGGTGGTTTCTGCTGTGTCACGTACTACTGCCTTGTGAGGGATGTAAAATTCGTGCTGCCCAGTTGCAGGTCCGCTAGCTCTCTCGACTATTCCGGTCTTGATTTGGTCTTGGATCACTTGATCGTAACGCTCTATCGTTCCTTGGCTGCGTAGCTTCTTTACGAGGCCGGTTAACCTGCGAAGACTGCCTGCTTCGTTGCTTGGTAGAGGTGGGTGGTTCCCTTTCCATGGAAGGCTAGTTTCGTACCAACCCTCTTCGTCTCGTCTAAGTTGCTCCTTGAACTCGGAATACACCTCCTCTTGATCACCAGTTGCACAATCCGCGAGTCCAAGTACGTCCAGTCTGCACAAGTTGTCGTAATCCACTGTTGATGTTTGAGTCAGGAACATTGGAGACAGATCCACTTCCTTGCCTGGTGAAATAATGGTCCATCCAAACTTGGTTTTTTCCGCGATAGGCTCATTCGCGGCACCAATAAGAGGTGCTGTTTCAGTCTTTATCTTGGTGTAGTCACACACTCCCAAGATAAGGTGCACTGGAAGGAATTCCTTTGTGTCCATATCGTCCATCTTCACTCCCTTTAAGTGGTCGTACCTTTCCAGGACCTGTTGGTAGTGAGGGTTTTCCAGGGATAAAAGCTGTTTTTTGTTGACCAAGTTCACGTCCGTTTCGAGGAGGAAATCGCCCTTCAGTGAACTTATCTGGACCTTGAAGATCTCTACAGGCTTAGTAACCACTCCCATCATCATTTCGATCTGTCGTACTTCTCTTTGATGAGGACGAATCTTTAGGCGATCAAGTAACGCTGCTGAAGCGTACGAACTTCCGGCACCGGTGTCTAGCAACGCACGACACTTAACTCCCAGCACTTCCACTACGACGACCGGATAAATCACAGTTGGTCTTTCCATTGTAGTCGCTGTCATTAGCTGGTTACTAACGCTGTTGCAGATGGACGTGTGATGTCTTCTCTGACAAATCTGGCACAAGGAACGGCTCTTGCAATCATCAGCTCTGTGTTTGCTTCCGGTACAATTGAAACAGAGGCGTTTGTTGCTAAGGACTTTCTTGCGATCATCGACGGTGACAACCGTTTTGCAGTCAACCGATTTGTGTTCTTGCTTTCCGCAATAAACGCATCCCCGATTTCTGCCATCTCTGTCCTGTTGGATTTGAAAATTCTTGTCACGCCAGGGCTTGTCACTTTGCTTAAGTTGGATCGGGTTTCTTTCTGTCCATTTCCGGAGTTCATCCACTAACTTTGGGAAATTCCATTCTCGCCAAGAATCGTCTGTTCGCACAAGATCCCCTCTTATCCCTGGCAGCTTGTCGATAGTCATCCGCACGTATCCATTCACCTCTCGCAGTTTCCCCATTGTTTCCAACGATTGCACGTTGAAAAGAAGCTTCTCGTAGAAATCGTGGCTGTGTTCCACCAATTGTAGGCAAAGACATGATGTTTTCCACGTACGCGTTCACGACTTCGCTTGTTTGGCCATACTTCCTTGTCAGGATGTTCTTCGCACGCTCGTATCCCTCTGATGAAAAGGGCAAGCCGTCGATTTCCGTTCGTATCTTGGGGTCTACGAGTTCCTTTAAGTAGGAGTACTTCGTCACGCCAGCTATTTCTGCCTTGTCGATCTCGGTTTCAAACTGACTCCAGAACCGGGGCCAATCTGTTAAATCGCCTCTAAACTTTGTAATAACAAGCTTAGGAAGCTTGGCGGTCTTCGCGGCTTGAGTCGAGGTCGGTTCCGTGGTCTTCGCTTGTTTTGTCTCCTCGATTTTCTTCTCATATGTTAACCTCATCTCCAGTTGTGTACGTTCAAACGCAAGCTGTTTTTGTCGATCTCGCTCTGCCAGCTCCTCTTCGCTTTCCTTCGCTTGCATCCTTGTCTTATAATTCATTTGAACGAGTCTATCCGATAAATGCGTGATCTCCTCGTCAGCAGTTTCTTGTTGTGCTTCAACTGCGGCGCTCCATTCTGTTAGCTCGTCAACCTGAACGCCACTCTTCAGTTTCGCGTGTTCGATTTTCGTTTTAACACTTTCAACCTTCTTCACGATCGCTCGCAGAGCATCCCGATGCCGTTCTATTCCTTCCCTGTTCGCTTTCTCGACGATTGCTTTGGTCTTCCCTTGAGTAAACTTAAGTAGCTTTAGTTGCACGTCCAACTCCGAGGTCAACGCCTCCATCGTTGTGTTGTTTGAGCTTCTTGGCTGATTCCCTCGTTTTGTTTCGTTGTTTCCCGCTCACGGTCACGTCGGAGGTGCCACTTTGTGTTGGGAATTAGATAATTGCCTGACAACACAATGTTTTTCCCGATAAACTCGCGCTAAAATCACTCACTCACGATAGAATTTTAAACAGATATATTTGTCTCTCACGATGTCCCGATCTCGATTACAACACACTTCGATTTCTAGAACAAAAGATACAGCAAATTGTACAATGTGTTCTCTGATTGGTTAAAGTTACCAACGATGACAGGTTCGATGCCTATCCCTTTCCGGTCAACTAAACAATCAAATTCTATACGCATTAAAATTGTTTTGATTACGTAAACACACGATTTCCGACAAAACTAAGCTAAAATATAAGGTGCACAAAGAGGAGATGGGAAGGCAAAAACTTGCTTTATAAATTATGCCAATAGATTTTGATATTTTTCTAGCCACATTAGCAATGTGTGGTTTCCACGTTAAATTTTCGTCAAGAATAACACCTAAAAACACGGTTTCTTTTACTCGTCCAATGGCACATCGACTAATCTCTAGATTGATGTCAAGTGTTTGCCTTTTTTGCCTCGGGTTTAAATACCATAAAATTAGTTTTTTTTAAATTTATGGAAAGCTTATTGGCTTGGCACCAGTCTGTTAGGTTAGGCAATTCTTCATTCAAAATTGTTTCAATTATATTTACATTTTTGTGTGAAAAGAAGATATTAGTATCGTCAGCGAATAGAATGAAGTCTAAAACTTTTGACACATCACACATATTATTAATGTAAATTAGGAAAAGAAGAGGACCAAAAATGGAGCCTTGAGGGACACCACACTTAATAAAATGATGTGAAGAATGACAGCTATTAAATTGGACAAATTGTTGTCTGTTTTTTAGATAATCAGAAAACCAGTTAAATGTAATGCCACGAATACCATAGTGTTGCAACCTATCTAAAAGTATTTGATGATTAACAGTGTCGAAAGCTTTAGACAGATCAATAAATATTCCTACTGTAACCTCATTATTATCGATAGCAGAAGACATTTTATCATATAATAGAGCTAATGCATATTCAGTTGAATGATGTTTACGAAAACCAAATTGATTGTCGGAAAGTATCTTGTATTTACTTAAGTAATCAATAAGACGATTATAAACAAGTTTTTCCAATATTTTAGAGAATGAAGGTAGAACAGAAATAGGTCTGTAATTGGAATTCAAAGGCACAACACGAGCGATCTTTAGCTCTACTGGGACAATTCCAGAGGTGATGGATAGATTAAAAATATGGGTCAAAGGGCTACTAATTGAAATAATAGTTGCACGTGCAAGTCACGATTGGTTTCAGTTTTGCTTCTCATTGGATGAGAAAGGTGACGCAAGTTTTGCTGACCAATCACGGAGCGCAGCTAGGCAAAACCACAGTAAACACGAATTACTTTCGATACTGAATATCAGATTGGGGTCTGTATTTAAATAAACCAGCATTCAAACACCATATATTTTTCTTCTGATACAGTAAGGAGTTCCGCGCAGATGGGCCACTCTGCAGTGATCTTCCTGCTGATTGTTGTCTTCACGCTTCAAGCCAATAGTCAAAGATGTGGACCTAAATGTATGCTAAGACCTAAAGGAAAAGTTGTGAAGTTTCTTCACGTAAGCGACATTCATTTTGACCCGGCCTACAACCAGTCAATGAGCGAAGATACGTATTGCCATAGCTCAGAACATTCCGAACCAACAGCGGATTACGAGGCACCTTACGGCAGGATTGGTTGTGACTCGCCTGAGGTGCTGTTGGATAGTACTCTATTAGCTATGGAGGACAAAGGAAAGGGGGCCAAGTTCATATTATTTACAGGTAAAGAGGACGACTTTTAACTTAAAAGTTAAGATCCAAATGAGTGCTTTGTTCTGAATACCCACCCTCTGATTACCCACCCTCTCCCTTATTTCTTCACTCAGTACAATGCCCCATAAGCTTACGGATTTAAGTAAGAGGGATGTACAATTTATATGTTATTCATTAACGCGCTTCGTATCAGCTTCCTCCATTTTGTACAGTTTATGGGAAGAGTCTTGGTTTTAGCCAATAGGCCATTTTACAATTGCATGCTCAGTGACCTGGCCTATGAATGGAAACGTGGCTGGGGGTGACCTTCTTTTGATACAGACCTCGCTCCTTTTCTCGTCTAAATCATGTTGTTCTCATGCTAACTAGTCCACATTTGCACGAGTAAGACAGGGAGGATTTTATCTAAACAAGGCCACCTCCAGCCTCGTTTGTACTTAAAGGCGAGGTCATTAAAACCCAACTATAAAATGGGCTATTATCCTTGTGTGGTTTCCCCCATCTTTCTGTCAGGTAGAATGATATAATTCGAAGATCTTGCTTGGTTGAGTGCCGTTACTAATAAAACGTAAGCATTCTTTTAATAGTCTTAATATGATTGTCGTAAAACGAAAACCAAAGTAACTACTAGGATCAATCACTGCAAACGCAAACAGCGCGGTGAACCAATCTGAATTTCGAGCGATTGCATGCAGCCGGCGCCATGCGTGGGAAAATACGTGCAAGTAACTTACGATTGGCTTTTAACTTTGTTCGGCATTAGTTAAAAGTGGCGCGAGTTTTCCTGCCCAATCACAGAGCGTAGCAATGCAAAACCAAGCAAACGCGAATTACTTTAGACACAACTGTTTTAATTACCATACAATGGGAAAAAACTGGGAGCCAGCTCTTGGCTGAGGCACGTTGCGCAAGGGGCTGGGGAGTTTCCAGCGCGTTCCCCGTCGCAGAAAACTTGCTCGCAGGTTAAATTATCTCAGAGACCGCTGCGTTTTTCGATTTTTTGAAACAGGGGATTCAGCCGCCCATGGTATGACGGACACACACGGTTCGCCCAGAGTACTGAATGCTATGTCAACGGTCGCCAGCAAAGCCCACGATGTGTTTCCGGATATTCCTATATTTCCAGCATTTGGTAACAATGATCTACCTGGTCATTATATCCTGCCAAACAACAGTGACTGGTACAAGACTGTGCTGTCTTACTGGGCGCCGCTCATTCTGTGTTCAAACTGCCCAAAAGGTGTCCAGAAACCTACAACCATGGAGAAGCTGACTAAATCGTTCCTTGATGGCGGTTATTATAGCGCGGATATTGCAGGTTTATCTAACCTCTGTCACTGTATAAACTCGACAAATTAAAGACGTCTTGCTCACATTTCCATGAGCCATGGATCATGCCATGTCATGCGAACCGGTCACCTGGAGAATAGATTGAAACCAGTGATACACTCCCCGGAGGTGGGGGGAGGTGGGGGGATGGGGTACTTGATCCATGTTTGGGTATAAGGGTGCCACTGGGGATTTGAAGCCCAGACCCTGTTTAGGGCAAAACTAGCCTTGAATACTTACCTCGTCTAGGACAATATCATCTATTTTAAAAACAATAGCGCTATAATGTAGTCCTGAAAATGATCTAATGTTGATTGATGACCGGCTAAATAAATACAGATAAATGTCTCTGATTTTGGAATAGTAAATGCTCGACCACAGTCTTGCAGCCATACCCTGTCTAGGACAGGTCCAGACCCTGATTAGGACAGACTTGCTTGAAATTATATACCGTGTGCAGGGCAGAGGGGCTAAAAACCATACCCTATCCAGCGGCACGATCCCGTACAGGTCGTATCGGGGAGTACCCCGGAGGATACAACCTCAAATTGAAACGAAATGACCAATTCATCACCATTATCATACCGTCTTGGCTCCAAACAAAATGTTTTGCATTGATACCAACATAGAAGATGCTTGTCTTGCTTAACAGAACTAATAATACCTTGCCGCATGTTATTTTCAGGTGGAAAGATGGTTGTGTTGGTGTTAAACACCATGTACTGGAACAACAATTGGTACGCGGACCCCCTTGTGGACAAGATAGCTGAAAGCCAGTTTGAGTGGTTTGAAACTCAATTACAACTTGCCAGAGAGCAAGGAAAAAAAGTACTTATAATGAGTCATATTCCACCAGGGTGAGTCGTCATTTTTCTAACTTACAGTCTTGTTAGAACATGTCAAAAATGATAACACGTGATTATGACCCCTTAAACTTCAATACCGTAAAAGCTCTATTAAGCCCCCCCTTCCCCCTCCGGGGGGGGCTTATTTAATTTCAGGTCTCATTAACGGGAGGCTTATCAGAGAGGAGGGCTTAATAGAGAGGGAGGCTTATTTCAAATGTTAAACACCCTGTTTTCGTCTTAAAACAGTTTTTGTACAAAACACAAACAACTAAAGTGAAATTTTATTATCTTATAAAGAGCAGCAAACAGTATTATGTGTTTGAGTGTATAATTGTTTATAAAACAAACCAATTGGGCCACATAAAGTTGATTCCGCAGGCGGGAATAGGAGTGACTAATTACAAAATCTCATGTCCCAAAATGGGGAGGGGGACTTATTAGAGAGAGAGGGGGGGGGGGGGGGGGCTTATTACAAAAAACTACTTCCAAACGGGGGGTTTATTAGAGAGGGGGCTTAATAGAGCTTTACGGTACTTCTGTTCAGTGATAATCTCTGTATAAATTGGATGAAAATTAACCACGCATTGTTCCCATCGGTTCTTCTTGAAGGACCGGGTAAGTGATTCAAACCCTATTTTAAAGCATGTATGGTAACCATGAAACAGGTAGAAACCATGCTCTCTCTTCTGTCTGCCTCACAACTAAGTATTTTTCACATACTTTTGTAGCGGTGACCCTCATGGTTATTCCTATTTCTGGATATCAAAGTACGTGGCAAGATACGCAAGCCTGACAGCTGGAAAATACCATGACGTCATAGCAGGTAAGAGTCTCACGGCCAGACGAGAGGGAGATCGCCCTCTCGCTTGGCCGTTGGAGATCTGGTTACGAGATAAGCTTCATCGCGATTTGAATAACTGTTCGTCATCGTGGCTAGAAATAATTGCCGGGTCAATCGTTTGTCTGGTCATTGAGTCACATCGGTGTGGATCCGGCGACGTTCCTACTGCTGTACCGGTGGTCTTTTTAAGGCGATGGTGTCAATTGGCGGAGTGTCAATATATGTTATAATAACTTCCTCCAAGATTCAGAGAGAGGAGAGCAGTGCTACAAAAACCGACCGTAAACTAATGTTAAGAGAAAGGAGAAGGGGAGAGAAATCGTTTTTTTTTTTTTTTCGATTACAACACTGTTAAGGGAAGCAAATCGGTTTTCGCTGCCGCTCTTTCAGATCTGAAAGCTTGGAATGAGTTAATTCCAGGCTTCTTTCCAAACAAATTAATATTTAATAATAATTTTGTGAATTTTTATCACGAAGTGCATTTTCTAAGACGTGGTGATCAATTGCGCTTTTTCTGTTCATCATATACTAAACTCCAAAGTGGAACTAATTTTAGCTCTTTCGCTTCGTTCAACCTTTCTTAGGCCAGTTATACGGCCACACACACAGGGACGACTTTCATCTCCAAATACTGAACGCCGCAGATGCTGAAGCGGAGATAACGTCTACGAAATCCTTCGTTTTGCAGACTGCCTCGGTGTCACCTGTTTACTCCAACAATCCCGCATTCAAAGTATTCTTCCTGCACACACAGAAACAAGCCCTTGTGGATTACGTGCAATATTACTTGGACCTGGTCATAGCTACAGGTAAACAATGATACCCGTGAAATATTTGTCCGTCTCTACTACTGATTCAACTTTACTCCATTGCTTACCTTATGGCTGTTTCCAGGTTACGGCACGAACGATAGTATTTAGAATTGTCTGCAGACTCCTTGTAAGACTGCACCAGATGATCGAGTTGAAACCGAGGGAAAGACTTTATCTTATTTAATTTTATAATCTTTTTCTACTTATAATTTTCCGACTGTTGTACATCCGTAAAGTGTTGCAGAATTCGAAATTTCTGGTTCATAACTTAGTGACAGGGTTTCTCTACGTTCTTTCTGCTCTCCATTTCGATTTATTGTCGTCGTCGTCGTCGTCCTCATCATCATCATCATCATCATCAGCAGCAGCAGCAGCAGTAGCAGCAGAGCATCACTATCATCATCATCATCATCATCACCATCATCATTAGCTTGCTCTGCAAATAATTCATGTTAACGGTGTTGGTACTTTTATGTAAACGGAAACGCAAAAACCTTAGTTAATTAGTGCTATTATCTCGAGTTAATTTGCGTGAAAAGATTTTCCAACCTGTGAAACACCGCTGATAGTTTTCTTCTATTTGTCCTTTTCAGAGTTTTCTAACCTCGTGTGGCAGTTTGACTACCGCTTTAGCAAGAAGTACCCATCTAAAATCAAGGTTATCAACGCAGACACAATTGATGAGTTGAATCAGCAGCTTATCAGTGAAACTGATGGAACATACTGGAATGGCTACATCCGGGGTACCACAGCCAATTACCAAGCAGGATTTTACGATCGATTTGCTCTGTATTGTATTATGAGATACGTCTTTGAAGAAGATTTTAAGATATGCCATGAAAAATACAAGGTCCCTGGTGGCTAGTTAAGTACACCAAAGACAGCAAGTAGCACATTGCGCCAATAGCAAAAACAGTGGTTTGCGTGAAATTTTTAAAATAAAGCATTAAATGAAAAACTGGGTTCATAGATAGATTTGCCATACTGATTTTAGCAAAAATACAAAGTTTCATATAGATCTCATTCAAACTTCAAGAGTTATAGCAGTTTGAATTTTTTTTTTCAAAGAAATGTATGGCGAGCCAGTTTTGATTGTTATATTTCACCAATTTAAATCCGATCCCTTCGAAACTTGAAAGTTTTGTTAACTTCGGTATGAATCTGTGAACCTCATGTTTCATTTAATCCACTATTCAAAGATCTCACGCTGACCCCAAATTGGATCATTCCGCGGGGCTTCGTTATTCTGATGACTCCTAACGTGGACAAAACTGCAGTCCATGTCTGCCAATCTGGTAGCCCGTTTAAGGCATCGGTCATACTGCGGAGCTGGTGTAGTAATAATAATAATAATAATAATAATAATAATAATAATAATAATAATAATAATAATAATAATAATAATAATAATAACGATTTATTAGTAGTACTTCCACATGGTGGCTCTTCGCCTACTAATTACAAATCTCAAATCAAATCAAATTAAATCAAATGTTGGTTTTGAGGAGAGGGGAAAACCGGAGTACCCGGAGAAAAACCTCTCGGAGCAGAGTAGAGAACCAACAAACTCAGCCCACATATGAGACCGAGTCCGGGAATCGAACCCGGGACACATTGGTGGAAGGCGAGTGCTCTCACCACTGCGCCAACCCTGCTCCCTACCGCTTTTCGTGGCCTTACTGGCTCGTTAACGAGTCACAGCAGATAACATGGAAGAGGGAAAGAAGGTCAATAAAGTAAAGGGATTCATTCATTAAGGGTTTGTCACTTAATGGTACTTCATCTTACAGACGCCGGGCCTGTGCAGCTTTCCCCGCGGTTCCCGTTTATTTTGTAAGGTTGCATTCTTGGTTCAGCACTTAATGATCTGCGCGCATCGCCTTACAGATGCCTGGACTGTTCAGTGCTTTTCACTCGCCTTCCCTCGTTCCGTTATGGAAGTTTGCACCGAAAATGTTTCGCTCGCGCCTCTTCCGCCTGTCTTTCGTCTCAGGGTTTTAAACTAAGTGTCGTCGCCTCTCACGATTTTGCCGGCGGTCGAAGTACTGGTCCCTGGCTTTTTAGTATTGGATGGTCTCGCCGGTTTGTCAGTTGGTTTTAGGCCCTGTTTAAACGTCAAATTTCGGGGCGTTAATTGTTGAATATCGCCGTAACTTATTGAGCTAGAATGAAAGCGGCATCATCGTGAAGAGCATCCTATCGTTGCCTAGGTCTGGCACGGCCATCAACCTCCAAGCATATTATCTTCGGTTATTACCTGATTGAAATCTGTTCAATTTTGACACTGTACTGATTAGAAGAAGTTTGTTTTATAGAGATTTTACAGATTTAAGATGCACGGATTTATCAGGTTAACAATTTAGAAGAAAACTACTGGGGTGTGAATGAAAACAAAAAAATCTTCCATGATAAACTGCTAAGAAATTGTTCCTTGTTATTGGTGTTTCAGTTCACCAAATAAATCTCTGGCGACATTCCAATTAACGGAATGTAGCTAGCCAAGCTAAGACGTGTCATTCAATGTTTTTATCTTTACATTGTAGCGATGTTCGCTAATACAGTTTGGCAGCAGCTAAACATCTCAGGCTTTTGCAACCATAAAAGAAGAGAATCTTTGTTCTCAAATCTACTGATGGAGCTAACAGGAGTAAAAATTCGTTCCAGTTCAACCACTATTAAGCGGCCACCCTCGGAAAGATGGATAGTGACCACTTAACGGGGCTTGACCGCTTAATAGAGGTAAGAAACAATAGAGAAGCCATCATTGGGGCTTTTACTAATGGCTGCCTAATAGGGGGAAACTGTTTAATAGGGGTTGGACTGTAGCTTAGTGGAATCACAGAGTGGACGCAAACATCCATATCGATTGGGGGAGCTCACATAGCTACAAATAATTGTACAGTGGTTGTTTACTCCAACCTTGTTACGAGGGGTTGGCTGGGTCTCCTCTACCTACCCACACGTAAAACTTGAAAGGGGACGTAAAAGAACCCGCATATCTAGTTACAGGTGTTGTGGCCTGTCACAATGCATCTCTGTGGATTAGGTGGAGGCTGGACGATGAGAAACCACTTGTGGCCGCAAACATTTCAGTCTGCTTACAGAAACTAACGCTCATTATCATTCAATACTTTTTCTCTTCCTTTCGTTGGCCCAGAGCCTACCACGTGACCTACAAATAACGGTCTGTTCGTGCGCAGTAGCTTCCAACTAGGATTTTGCTGCAAATATTCTGCTCATGCGTTGTGTCCACGCGTACAAGCTCTTCAAATTCAGTGGAAATGACAGATAGTTTCACGCTTCCCGAAAATAATTATGAAAAACAAGCTCGGTGATTGAATGATAAAACTATTATCGCAAAATATCGTGATTTGCCAGTGTCTCGCAGATCAACTATTGAACTGCTCGCCACTGACAAATCACGATATTTCGATCAGCCTCCTCCAATAATTGTTTATTTGCCAACTGGCGCTCTTTGGACAAGTAAAGACTTAGCAGTATACCGTTTCGAGACCATACATTTATTTTCTTTTCCCTAAAAAGAAGTATGAATAAACAGAATAGGACAAAACAGAACGCAACCTATGAGAGGTGAATTGTCTATGGGTGCATCACAGAAAAGTTGTTACTCATTAACTACAAATTGTTTAACGATTTTACATAGCTGATATTCCCTTCTTTTCGTGGAGAAGTCACTTTGTAGGGGTTCAAAAATTCCCGCCGTGGTATGACATTTTACACATTTTGCTCGCGGTCAAAAGGTATCTGTGACGTCATTCGTGTGTATGTTCAGCGTGAAACACGGCGGAAAAGGCGAAAGTTTAAGGACTCTTGGTTGTTCTCCGACATTTTAATTCTATGAAACTGACAGAAACAGTGACGCACTCCACTGAGTAGACACGAATGACGTCATTCAATAGAATCTAGGCGCGCGTTTCTCGAAACTCCCGAAAACTTTTCGAACTGTTTTACGTGCACTAGGTTCATGGCCAGAAATTCAATTTCTAATATCTTTGATAATCTTTTATGAGAGCTCGCAATAAAATTGAAATACATTGGGTTAGTTTGTTTAAAAAGCTAGTACCAATCGCTAGAAAACCGACTCCAAAAATACTTTTCGGGCCCGAAATGTTTTCTGGAGTTTTGAGAAACGGATGCCAGGTCCTTGTCTAGAATTTTAGTGAGAAAGGCCCAACTTTCGCCGCAATTTTTAAGTTCCTACTACTTAAAATATTTCTTAAGACGCCAATTTTTATATTGGAGTAAAGAAAAAAGGCTTTAAAATGTCGATTCTTGTGCGCTTTAAGGGGGCAATATACCTGAAAACTACGCTTTTCCCACCTTTTGACCTTTTATCCCTGTCATCTTCTCCAGATTTTACGCAATCCAAAAGCCGTCATGGGTTTGTAGCACATAAGCCCATAAAGATCTTAGAATTTTGGGGTTATTTTTAGAGAGGGAGTGAGTTTTAAAAGAGAGAGAGAAGATTTAAGATTTTCAGGGGATTAAAAAGTCAATTTGGAGGTTAAAACTTAATGGACGAACACTAAACAGTCCGCCCTCGACCTGAGGTGCAACCGCGCTGTAGTGGACTGTCTGGGTGTTTGTGTATGCCTTCTCCTCCTCCTCCTACCACCCCCCCCCCCCCCACCCTTTGTTTGTTTATTATTATTAATTATTATTATTATTATTATTATTATTATTATTCATAAAAACACTTATTTCATTAGGATCCATGTATAACGCCCCCTTAAGCACGGTCGACTGGTTACTGTCGCGATTCCGTACGTTTTTCCCATTTAGAAATTTGAGAGGCTTCTCCAATGAGATTTTTACTCAGCGGGAATCGAAACTAAAACAAGCAAACTTGAGGACGTTCATCATGGAGTCTGCAGAGCACAGAGGAATCTTGACGTAAAGAGTTGAAGTAAAAATGTATCCACGACAGCTGTTAGTACAAAGCAGAGAGTACGCTAGTGTTAAGTTCCTGCCATCTAAAACCCTTTCGAACATTGCTGTTTAGTAAATTAGAATGGAAGAGAACATTTTCTTGATTTATCTTACAACTATGAAAATTGTGATCACCAGCAGATATTTGCTACTGGACTAAAGTTATGTTGGAGCCCCACGTTGAAACTTCAACCAAAAGTTCTATTTTGTCGCACACACTCCGGTTTCTATACCACCGCGAAGCACTATTCTCTAAACACACACTTGGACGATGCTACCAATCAAGAATCCTTTGAGGGTCGTTTCTCTGGCATGCTGCTGGTTAGTTTTCTGGAATCGTCCTTCTCGCCAACCGATGCACCACTTTTGGTACGAGATCGGGCAGGTCTCCGTCTTCTGTTTGGTGTCCCCCCTCTGCCCCCTTACTGGAATCCCCGGGGGACCTATCAGGATCTCTCATTCCTGCACCCTGCTTGTTGCCCTCGGGTTCTCCCTTGCCAATCTCTTTTGTACCACGTTTGTTCCCCTCCGGTACTTTATTGCCAATCTCCTTTCCGCCCTGTTTGTTCCCATCCGGTACTTTCTGGTCAATCTCCTTTCCGCCCTGTTTGTTCCCATCCGGTACTTTCTGGTCAGTCTCCTTTCCGCCCTGTTTGTTCCCCTCGTATCCTTTCCTATCAATCTCCTTTGCACCTTGTTTGGTCCCCTCCGGTAATTTCTTGCCAATCTCCTGTCCGCCGTGTTTGGAACCCTCCGGTACTTTCTTGTCCATCCCCTTTCTACCCTGTTTGTTCCCTTCGGGTCCTTTTTTATCTCTCTCTTTTACACTTACTGGGAGTTCTTTCTGTTTGGGCACTTGACGCGGTCTAGACTCGGTGTCATGGCCTGGATTCTGTGTCTCTCCTTGACACCTTTCAGTCTGCTCGCGTCTAGGCTTTTTAGAAGAAGGAGAAGCCGTGGTAGTACTCTCTTTTAAATCATCATAGTTTTTTTGAGCACTAAGTTGTCGGTCAGCTTTCACTTTGTTTGCACGACCTCCCGGAGACTTCTCCTCTGACATCTCTGGAGTACTTTCGTTTCTGGAACCCTTGGCCTTGGGTTTTCTTCCCCGACCACCACGCCTGGTAGGTTTTTGCTTCGGCACTTCTTGATGGGCTGCTGCTACTGCAGGCGTTGGTTGGGTTGGGTTCAAGTTGTTTTGATGCCCCCCTTTGTCGCTTGACTCACTGTGCAACTTTTCCTCTGCATCCACGGGCCTTGCAGATGAGGGACCATCCTTCTCATGAGGGGCTTCCAAAGACACTCCACTTTCCCCTTCAATCGACGAAGACACACTGTTTGGTGTGCCACCGTCAATTTCCTCCTTCTCCTCCCTGACTACACACACGTTCTTGCTTTCACCGTTCCCTGCGTCCTTCTCAGAAACATTTTCCCAAGCTTCTCTTTTCACTGGCAATTTGGCATTGGGGCTGGAATGCACCTCAACACTCGCTTCCTTGGCGGTCACATGCCTAGTGTCGACAGATAGTGGACTTGGATTGCTTTCAAGTCCAGGCGAAGAGCTTCCTTCCCAAAGCCTCTTCACCTTGCTTAGTTTGGATAACAACTGGTGCTCCTCTGGAGTCTTGGCGACTTTCAGACCTTTTGGAGATATGTGCTCTAGCTCTTCAGGCTAAGACAAAGTGGAGGAAAAGCATGGTATCAGACAGACTAATTCACGGATTACTGTATTTAACTCATAATACCTAGCTAAGTCATAACTGAGTGAGAACAACGCGGACTGCAGTAACGGTAGGTACACTTCAGCATTCCAAGAAGGCTAGGGAAGCAACGAGAATGGGTAGACACGCCAACTACACTCCGTGAGTATTTCGTGGCTAATTTGCCTACTTGTGAAAGTGGTGATTGAAACATATACTCGGAAAAACTAGATTAACAAGATCTTGTTTCGACGAGCAGAATAAGCAAGATACTTTTACTTCTAATAAGCACAAACTGCACCACATGCTGCTAGTACGTTTTCTGGAATCGTCCTTCTCGCCAACCGATGCACCACGTTTGGTACGATATCTGGGTGGTCTCCGTCCCCTGTTTGAAGACCTCCCTCTGCCTCACCCCCACCTCCCCGGTGATGGAATCCCCGGGGTACCTATCAGGATGTCTCGTTCCTGCACCCTGTTTGTGTGGTTGGCGTCCCTACCTATTCTTGCAATTAGCACAAAAGTGTAATCATGAAAACAACTAAAACGACAATGTAGACATACCTCAAAGTCATCTGGAGGAATATCTGAAGGTGATGTTGTGGGAAGAGCGTTTTCCAATTTCATTGATTCCTCCTCAGCCACCCTCATCAGGTTGATGAACTGCTCTCCTGTCTAAACACGCAGTACACCACATTAGCCATACAGTTCTTAAAAGTTACAAAAAAAACAAAACAGTTTCAGAACACGGTTAGGCCAAGGGAATAACAGGACAATCGCAGACGCAATAATGCTGACTAAAAGCAAGACAATAAAGACACTTGAACTAATTTTTCGCCTAAACAAAACCGTATCACCAATCTACGCACAATAAGTCTTGTTGACAGCTACGAAATAAAACAAAACCGTGGGAAACGGTGGTTTTGAAGTTGACATAACCTGTTGCTACAAAAACTAAAACTAAGCTTCATGGAAAACCAATCTCTAGAATACACAACTGATTCCCTGATGCACAGGGCGTCAGAGAGTACTTCAGTAGTAAAACCAGTATGGCCAATATGGTGAGCTGACCATGTGGGCTCCAAAGACATGTTGTGGAAGGCCTTGCTGGTGCAGGATTGGCTGCTGTGGTATGTGCTGCGGTGGTGATCCTGGGGTGGTCGGCATGCCAGGAGAATGCAGAAATTGAAACTGTTGAGGCATTTGCTGTGGTGATCCACCTATCTCATGTGGATTGCCATGAGTCAAATTCTGAGGTGATCCACCATGGGCTACTGTTACCCCAGGGGAGTTCGTATGGTGGGACAACTGAGGATGTATGATATGCTGCGGTGATCCCATGGCAGGCCCTTGCATACCAGGGGAGCTGACAAGAGGAGTTGGAAGCTGATCTTGAAATTGCTGTCCTTTGACGACAGGAGGTGGACTGATTCCTCCTACAGGCCACATTAAGTTTCTGGAGACGTTTGGGGGCTTTGAGGAATCATCTGATGGCTGTGTTCTGAAAATTGCTGTCCATGAACTGGAGAACCAGAATGTTGAATAGGCAAATTCTCAGAAGGTCCTCTTGGCCGCTGAAACTGTGCCTGTGCTTGAAACTCTGGCGATAGAGGATAAGGAACTAACGGCCTCACTGGCAGGGAGTGGGGGTCACGCATCATCATAGCTTGGTACCTAAACCACATCTCTGGAGAACCTGCAAAATGACCACTGAACATGGCAGGATGCTGCACAGGGGGTGTATTTGGAGAAATGGCCTGCCCTTGAAATCTAGCAGCTATTGGCGACATGCTCCCAGCTATAATTTGCGGTGAAGAACCGTGGGGTGCCTGCCTGGTGAGATCGGGTATGTAAAACCCAGGTGGTGGGTTTATAATTGGTGAAGGGTTGGATGGTGGTGTACTTTGTGCATGTGCCGGAGGAGCAGTGGAGGAAGATGGGATTGTCGTCGGAGTTACGTTGCTTTGATTGCCACTGACGGAAGACCTGGGAGAATGCATCGCTGTTGGGTTACCTCCAATTTCATGGGCAATAATAGGAGATGACACGTTTGCTGCTGTAACCCGAGTATGAGTCTCATTTGGATCCACCCTCACCTCCCCTTGCTGACCAGAAGCTGTATCCGCGTTAGCCAAACTTGTCTCAAGATTGCGGACTGGTGATGGAATTTGGGATACCTCAGATGCATGCATTCCACAAGAATTGACTGAGCCGTCATTTATGTTATCGCCATTTTGGCCTTCTTTCAGATTGGATGTAATAAACTGCGACTCTGGTTGAGACTTGGATACGCTAGTGACACTGGCGTCTTGACGAGAAGGGATTTTCGTCGGTTGTGCAGTGGGTACCGGTGTTCTGTCATCAGAACTCTTACTTTGTCCTTGTTTGCTGGGAGCTGATGCTGCCCTTGGACGTGATGGCCCGCATTGAAAGGCTTCCTGACGTCTCCTGTCTCGCCTTGGTTTACTTTTCGTTCCTCCTCCTCCTTCTTTTGCTCCGCTCTTCGGTTGGATTTGGAAAGTGGACAATCTTTAGCAATGTGTCCTATCTTACTACAAATGCGGCAGTTGCGGTCAGTGGGTGCCTCGTAGCCATCAGTAAGGAAGTACACATCGAAGAAGTAGCGCTGAGCGATTGCCGCCTGTAGGTCATAGCGTGGAAATCCAAATCGCTCTCGTCCTCTAATAAGGGCCGTCTGGATATAGCAGCCCATCTTTCTTGTTACGCCAGCACCCAAGTTGTGGTCAAGATTGAAGGGATCTGTAAAGTGAGAGGAGGAAAGCATGAATTAACTCTCGAATAAATAAAATAAACGAATAACCTTGAGTGGACATGCACTGCATTCTTCCATCAGTTGTAATTTGCAACCGGAGATGCACGTGCATGAGTGGGAGGGCGGGAACAGTTGAGGCGGGGGGATCCTTAACTGAACTGTTTCAGTAAATGTTCTTTCACTTCTTGGCCACGGAATTCTCCAACCATCGATTCTCGGCTTTAATTTTGGGAATTGAGCCAACCACCAGGTGAACCCAACAGCATAATTCACAGTGAGACTGACATTTTCAATGCTGGATTAATCGACAAACCAGGGTTACGAATAAAGCCGTCAAACGAAGTGAAGCCCGAGAAAACGCATCAAGTTGAATTTCACGATTTTTACAAAGAGATGTATAGCAAACAAGCACACATGGCCGGCACTCTATGCGCGATAACTGAATTTTTATATTCCACGACTTGGAATCATATATCTACGAAATCTGTATTTGGTATCTTGAATTCTCCAAATTCATTATGAAGAATTTAGTCACTTAGCCCGCTAATCAATTAATTTGATGTCTAAATATGTCATGCTACCTGTGAACTGTGTTATTCACATACTCTCTGACATGGAATTGGATGCCAGTTTGAAGGTTATATTTACAGTACTTAACAAAGAAAACATTCCTCTTTAAATAATACACTAGGAAGAGCAAGTACAGTCGCACCTCCACTAGTGGACTCCTCCCATAATCAGACTCTAACAAACCACTGTCCCGGCGATTTCTCTGCTGAAACTCTACATTTATAGCCTCCTGTTAGCGGACACCTATTCTCGGCTCTAAAGGTTGACTATGCAAGACATTTGGGATCGTTGGTAGCGCAACAAATGAAAGCCATCACATTGAGGAGACACCATTTATGAATTACTAGCGTTAAAGCAGTTTTCAATTGTGTCACAAAACCAAAACCAAAGCAATTGCTCTGACCAATCACAGCAGCCTCGAACATCGCAACTTACCAATCAGAATTCAAAGCAATTACATGTAACCGGTGCAAAGCGCGGGAAAATGCGCGCGTGCATGTCGTGATTGGTTTTGATTTTGCTTCTCATTGGACGAGAAAGTGGCGCGAGTTTTGCCCACCAATCACATAGCAAAGTAAAGCAAAACCAAACCAAACGAGAATTGCTTTCAACACTCCATTGAAAACCACTCTTGACTAATAGACGTAAGATTGGCTATTTTATCAAGAACACTCGCAAAGGCTCTTAGACTAGCCACTACAAGAGGTACACCCTTACCTTCAATAGCGAACACGTGCTTTGTCCACATCTTTTCAAATTTCGTTAGCCTCTTTACTCTTCTGCAGCAAACAACGTCATGTTCGAAGTCAAACTCTTCAGTGTAATACCTCAGAAAGCCACACCACAGTAGCCCTGCACTCATGGTATTCCTCTCTTTCGGTTTCCATAGACTCTTCTATGAAAGCGAAATCACATGCCACAGTTAGGTGGAAATTAATGAAACCTGTTTTAGCTTATTTTATACCGTTCTCTGAGCCATCTGCGCCTAGTTTTATTTATTTAGTCATCTATTTATCCATCTATTTACAGATTCAGTGCAATGCACAAGGCACATAAAACAAAAGGACACTAGGTCCCCTGCAAGGTTTTAGTGCCTGACCCCACCCTCTACTAAACACTCTTCTTCGTATGTGATACATGTATAATACACCCAAGAGGATTTGAACTAAAATTAAGTCACTTTTGGGTGCCAAAAAGGCGCTTGTAACAGAAAGAACGGCACCCCAAAGTTAGTGAAATAAGCAATACAACATGATAGAAATGCATGAAAAAAATCCGAGTTCCAGATGGGATTCGAACCCACGACCCTCCGCCCGTCTACATCGCGGAGGGTCGTGGGTTCGAATCCCATCTGGTACTCGGATTTTTTTTCAAGTTTCTGTTTGGGGTTTCATGCATTTGTATCATGTTGTACCCCAAAGTTGAAAAATTGAATAAGCGTTGGCCTATTACAAAATGCCTTCAAC
The DNA here is from genome assembly GCA_016490735.1 of Pachyseris speciosa. Classification (NCBI taxonomy): domain Eukaryota; kingdom Metazoa; phylum Cnidaria; class Anthozoa; order Scleractinia; family Pachyseridae; genus Pachyseris; species Pachyseris speciosa. Next base: position 106,197 of record JAEMWC010001008.1, on the reverse strand, counting down.
TATTATCTCGCCAGGAATGAAGAATATAAAAACAGCCTGAAATTTCGATGAAATTCAAAAGCGAAGGTTAGCGAGTCTTCACAGTGGATTAAGTCTTTTTCTCAAGGGACCTGCTGCTGTTATCGTAATTGCGAATGACTGCAGTGCTAACAGCAACATTTAATTAGCGAATATCAAAACAGGTGTTCGATTACAACACTACAACCGACAGCTGATGAATTTCTCAGTGATGGCCATTCATATGAGAATTCATCAGCAATACTTTTCTTTGGTGAAGTTCTTTTGAACTATCAGTGGAGAGAAAGTCATCATGCCCCCTCTCTCTTAAGCCACTCTTTCCCCTCCAACCTTTTTCTTCAAAACAAGTTTACAATAAACGACAGATTTTACACATTACTGACGAATGTAACGCTTCATGTGCACTGATGGAAGTGAGGGTTTATCCACGTCCTGAAAGTTCAGAACACAGCTGCTTGTCGGCCGAACAGACCCTTTTCATAATGGCGCCCAACAAATTATTCTTATATTTCTATGGTAATTAGCCTTACTAGCCGCGTTAACATGTGCAAAGTGCAATAGAATTCGTCCGCCATTATGACCTGGAACTTCACTGTGCCTCAATTTTTCCACGTTGCCTTCCAAGTTCCTCACGCTAAATCCATACCCCTCTTTCTTTGCTGCCGGAACTGCGTTCCACTAAATTAAATAAGTCCCTCCCCGAGCTAGTAAGCTCTTTCCCTGCGCGAGTAAACCACGTCACTTTATTAAGCCCTTAATAGTGAAAGGGATAGTATCCAAATGGACGTACAATTGTCTCCAGGTCCCTACAAAACCAGCAATTCCAGCCATCAATAATTTTCTCCGGCTGCTTGTTGTCAGTGTAAAGGGACTGTAGTAGTGGAATGACAGGGGGGTTGCACTGCTGTAGGTAGTGGAGCAACATGAGGATGTAAGCATACGACGACAAGCTTCCCTTGGACGCATCTCCGATATCACACACCTGGAGACAAAAGACTAAAATATCACCACAACATAATAGTTAATGCTCTTAGTAACAAAATAAACGAATCAGCCGTTTTGTTGATTTAACATTCACTAACACGGTTGTAGATCAAAGTATATTCTTTTTACTTCTGATCCCATCCCCAAGACCCATGATCACCAAAGAAGATAAGGGAACCGAACGCTGCTTACTAAAGGTTTTGTCGTCCGTTCTCTGAAATACGTCCTTTTACAGCACTTGCTATTTTACAGAAAGCCAGAGCCCGACTTGCTGATGCTTGGACCCTTGGACTCACCCAGAATCACTATTCCGACTCTACTCCAGATTTTTCACAACCCCCTTTTGATTTGTAGTTTGCTATCAACTTCTCCTTTTTCAGTGCAAAATGATGATGATGACGATGATGATGATCATGGTGGTGATGTTGATGTTAATGGTGGTGGTGGTGATGGTGATGATGGTGATGGTGATGATGATGATGATGATGATGATGATGATGACGACGACGACGATGATGGTGGTGATGGTGATGATGATGATCTTTATTATCTTCTTGCCACACAGAATAAATTACAAATAGAATAGAAGAGATGATGGTGGTGGTGATGGTGATGATGATGATGATGATGATGGTGGTGGTGATGGTGATGATGGTGATGGTGATGATGGTGATGGTGATGGTGACGGTGATGATGATGGTGATGGTGATGGTGATGGTGATGGTGGTGGTGGTGGTGATGGTGATGGTGATGGTGATGATGATCACGATCATGATGACAATGGTGACGACGACGACGATGATGATATATTTCTCAATGGAACCCAACTCGTCACAGCAATTTTCAACAGGGCTCTCCAAAGTATACTTTAATCAACAAATGAAAAACTAAAATAAAAAAAAAAAACTACCCATAGTCAGTCGTAATTTGCCAAGCAATCGGTAAAATTATGACGACGACGATAATGATGAAGACGAGTAGATGGTAACTGTGGAAAATACAACAAGGCATAATCAGTGGCATTACATTCAGCAAGAATATGTTACTACCCATAGAAACCTTATTCCAATATGGCGGCCAATTTATTTTTTTTTTGTTTGCAAGTTAATTAGCGCGCTCTCTGCCTCATCAACATGAACAAAATACAAAATGAGTTTCAACTGAAAATGAGGCCAAAAGGGCTAATTAACATGCATATAAATTAGCCGCCATTTTGGAATAAGGCCTATTAGCTGCACGGGAATCAGGCATATTAAACAAACTGAACACAGACTTACTTTTGCAAACACCTTCACAGTATATCCCAAAGTCGCAACACGGTCGTCCAGTTGGGCATAAGTAGCGAGCATTGCGGTATTCTCCAATGCGAGTATATTGTAAAGACTTATGTCAGCTTCACGCTTGCAACTGCGAAGGTAAAACTTGACAATTGGTACTTTGGCAGTGGTGATGGCTATCACATTGCCACAATCCTTGTGCTTCCTCAGTAGCTTGGCGAGTTGTGTGATTACATCCACAGGATCAACCTAAGATGATCGAGGAACGAAACACCGCATCAAACATACATGTTTCTGGTTTATTACCTAATAAACCTTCAGCCTCCTGGCTGAAGTGTGACGGATGGTGCGCAAATAACCATTTCGGTGATCAAAGAGGAAGCAAGACTGGCGCTAAGCACCAAAGAAGACTTTTTTTTGTATTAATATACTCCAGATTATCATATTAAACAAGATGGTTACAATGCGTAAGAAAAGGGAGGAGTGGAGAAGGGTATGATATACTAAACTAATTAATATATACCTTTTTAAATAACGATACATAATTTGTTAACATAGAGCGCTTTTCAACTGAGTGTCGTAAAACCAAAACCAAAGCAATTACTCTGACCAATCACAACAGAAGTAAGTAGTGCAATGAATCAATCAGAATACGAAGCAATTACATGTAGCCAGCGTAAAGCGCGGGAAAATACGCGCGTGCAAATCACAATTGGTTTTGGTTTTGCTTCTCGCTGGTTGAGAAAGTGGCGCGAGTTTTCCTGACCAATCACAGAGCGAAGCAATGCAAAACCAAAGCAAAACCATAATTACTTTGGACACTCAATCGAAAAGCGCTCTAAAAAAGCAAAACTTACTATAAAAAAGGAGATGAGAAACTGAAGGAAAAGAAAGTTTTACATGAGCACGTGGCAGTAATTTTACAAAACGATCACAAAAGAGTCGGCGGTTATTGCCGTTAAAAGACGAGTTCATGCAAAGAGGTCAAGTTATTGGAGATTTGCGGTGCGAAACTGCTCGAGGTTTACCCAATGGTTTGCCACACGAAGGTGATTAACACCGGACATACTCCGAATACGGGCGTTTGAGGGGTCAGTCAGCCTCCTGCCGTTCATGAGGGAGGCACCTAGCCGCACAACCTCATAATGTCGCACTCTATTCACCACAGAGAGCAAACAGCGCCTACCTCTTCCTTGGTGTGATTCTCTAGGGTCATACAGATGTCAATGTCACTGTTTCGAAAACCAAACCCATTCTTGGATGAACCAAATAAGAAGAGTCTGGCTTCTGGAAGGATACGATATAAAGAAAAGACACCGCTTAAGTTATGGACGTAACTTAAACTCAAGCTAACAACAACTCCGCCCCACCAGTTTCTGTCTAGGAAAGAATTTACTGCAATGTAAGTGTGGAATAAACACGCTTCCTCTTGTTCCATGTACTCACGTGAACAGTATGAAACAAAACAACCTTACTTTTCGCAAGCATCGATTTGCTGACAATGGTCTCTCCTCTGGCCAAAAGGCAACAACATGCACTGTACACTGCTAACTGAAAATGTGATAATTATGCTGCCCTTAGACCTGATTTGCTCACTGCTGCTTCTGATAAATGGTTTATTTATTCTGACCGGTTGAAAGTTGAACATTTCCTGTTTGACACTTTATAAAATAGTCAAACCGTTTTTCTATTTCCCATCATCATCATCATCATCATCATCATCATCATCATCATCATCATCATCATCATCATCATCATCATCATCATCATCATCATCATCATCATCATCATCATCATCATCATCATCAATCATCATCATTATCATCATCATCATCATCATCATCATCATCACCACCATCATTTTTTTCTTATGTGTGAAGTCTTTCTATCTAATTGAGATGTATGTTTAATGAGTGTCTTTTTATATGATATAGACACGGCTAAATTTTACGCCCGATTATAACCCGAAATCTAAACATTATTCTAGGAATGGATAGACGTACAGTAAAGACTTTGAAGCCGTGTAATAAATTCGCAATTCGTGTTTTAACAAGTCCTAAAACACTCGGTTGCGCCTCGTGTTTTAAACCAGATAAAACACTCCAGCTCATTTATTAAACATTACAAAACACTCCTGCTTATTTATTAAACGTTACTTAAATAATAAAAAAAGCGACAAATATGCTCAAGACGCTTTTGAATGACCATGAAGTAGCGCAGAAAAGTAACTGAAGACTGATATGAAAATGCCTATCACAATGTGAGCCATAACGTTTTGCTACGTTTTCAGCCAAATCAAAATGAAGGCTTCAAAACGGATCGATGAGGGTGAAGATGAATATCTGTCTTTTCGTGGAGAATTGACTGAGTGTTTATTTGGTTAAGATACTTACCAGGAAATATCTCGTGGATGTAATCTTCTAAATTCTTCAACACTTTTTCCCTGTACGCGACTTCCGTCCTGTCAAATTCAAAATCAGCTGAAAGAAAAGAGGAGTTGGAATAAGTTGTATCTTCATCCAAGAAAATTTTCTGTTTCTTCATCACATACATCAGGTAAACCCAACAAATACCTTCGCTTGCTTATGATTGGTTAAAATGCGTCACATGACGAAATAATTCCAACCAAACTGAGAAATATCAAATGACAATTTCCCAGAGTACGAAAGTTCTTCATTGTGAAGACACACTCTAACCATAAATTTCAAGATGGAAAAGCTGTTTTCCTCTTTGAAAAGACGAACAAAGTGACATACTAATCGATTAAAAACCTCTAATATTTGATATTTATAGCTTTAGTTTAATGCTTAAATGCTTAAAATGTCTAAAGAGACGCTGCAAAGAAAACCAAACGGTTGAAAAAGTCTAAGGGGTCTTAAACTGTGTAATCATAATGATGATGATAACAATGAATGATAATGATAATGATAGTTAGATGATTCGATTAAGGCCTTGAGCTACTGTAAGTTACTTTTAATTCCAAGCTTTCGCCGTTCTATCTATTTCACCTAAATGCTACTGAAGGACAACTTAAACGTTTACTGATAGAGATACTGATAGTGATGGGAACACCACACATTTTGAGGAAGGTACTTTCTGTCAGACGTCCTTGTTGTGACTTGACAGACGCGGAAAGAATATGCTATCTCCAGTACTAGAAATACTGTGGAAACTCTATTACCGTCACCATCATCACCACCACCTCCACGATCACCATCACCATCACCATCAGCATTACCACCACCACCACCACAACCACCACCACCATTACCATCATCGTCGTCATCATCATCATCATCATCATCATCATCATCATCATCATCATCATCATCAGAGAGTCAAATCGCAGCTAAGAAAGTGCTTACATGCCAGGCTAGAGGGTGAGGTCAAAGATCAGAAGTGACAAGGAAAGCGGAGGACAAGGATGGATAGATGGCTGTTACTTTCCCACGCCAATGTTTTCAGAAGAGTTGTGCTAAAAGTCAGAGGATCGTAGAAGAGACTTTGACACCCAGACCCGAGGGGTATCCTTACAGGACAGGGGTGCCACACATTGGCATAGCAAAACATTCCGTGACATTTCCCTTACTTTTCACTGCCCACAAACCAAACAATTTTCACTGTCCATCCAAGACAAATCACTGGGCAACAAAGCCAACAATGAAGCCACAGACATCATTTTGTCAGTAGACATTTTTTTTGAAAAGAGATTACATTTAGCAAGAAAGGAAACCTTTCAAACCTTGTGGCGAGCCAAACGTAAAATGCCCTGACATTTCACTGACGTTCAGGTAGAATTTAGAATTTCTCTGACTTGATACACAATAGTCCAGTTTCGAGTTCTCCAAGACGGCTGAATAAAAGCACTGAGAACGCATTCATACAGGGTTAGCCTCCACCCAAAGTAAAATATTCACAAATACCGGCCGGAAGGTGCCACAAATTTGAAAATTAAACAACAGCCACAGCTGTAAACAGGCCATCTTCTCGCTGGATGTTGTGAATATATTCACTTCAAATGGAGGCTAACCCTGTACAAATGCGTTCTCAGTGATGTTATTCAGCGGTCACGATGAACTCGAATCAGAACTATTTCCTGACTTATCCCTGGCCTTGACTTATCCCTGACCATGGCAACCATGCATGCAGAATAGGTTTACCACGCTACCTACCTCTACAAGTGTTGCAAACATAATCCAACACAGCACCAAATTGTGCAGTCATTGGTGGCAGCTTTCTCAGTGCTGGTTTCCTCAAATCAGGGCATTGTTCCTTGACGTGGCCATCCTCCTTACAATAACAACAGGTTTTCACCGGACGATTGTTACCCCTGAAGATCTGAGCATCAAACCTGTGTACAAGTGTAATATAGAGCGCTTTTCAGTTGAGTGTCGTAAAACCAAACCAAAGCAATTACTCTGACCAATCACAACAGAAGTAAGCAGCGCAATGAGCCAATCAGAATACGAAGCGATTACTCGTAGCAGGTTGGTTTTGCTTCTCATTGGTTGAGAAAGTGGCGCAAGTTTTGCTGGCCAATCACAGAGCGAAGCAATACAAAGCAAAGCAAAACGAGAATTACTTTCGACACTCAATTGAAAACCGCTCTATAAATGAGAATGAATGAGGACCACTCTTATCGTCATTGTTTAAGTCTTATCTGTGTTCCTATATATTTTCATACTTTTACGACTAGTTTATATTTGTAATACTAGGGTTAGCTGATATTTAGGAATAGTTTACATTTGTATATTCTCAAACTTACATTTAATTTTAGATCTATTCTAGGAATATTTTCATCATTTTAATGTTAATGCTATGGGAATGATTTAGATTAGTATATAGATATTTTTATTCTTACTTTTTTAATCAAGCGCTTTAATGAGCCTCTGGCTTGGAGTTTGTGGAAACACTTCCCTCGTTTCTCGACGTTAAAACTAGTACTGTTACTATAGCTATACTAGCCAACAATTACTCGACGAAGTGGAGGTATATATCTACCGCTATTCGCCCAAACGAAGATAAATAACTGCATTGGTATACATAAAAAAACTTAGCACATGGATTCAGGGACTGTAACTGAAGGTGACCCATCTGTAGCTTAAGTACAGTAGCTAGTAAGAGCGCGCATAAAACACTTAGTGTAGGTCTCAAAAGAACAGCCTTTTCTGGGCTGTCAACTCGAGCAAATCAAAGAATACATTTGTTTTTGGTACTTACAATCACAATCTTCAGAAATCGTTTTCTCTTCAAAATGATGAAGAGTAGTAGAAAGAAATCTTACAACCATAAAGTGGGGGAGAAGGGGGGGGGGGGGAGAATTTCCCACCTCCCTTCCGCCTCCCTTCCCCATTAGGCTAATTGAGCAACAGAACGGGAACGTCATTTGAGGACGCGACAGCGCGCGGAAAGGACTGAACACGAATTCCGGTGCTCAATTTGCTGCTCTGCCATTGGTCAAGTCGGTTTTTAGATCTGCGCGCGCCGTTGTCAAGAAGTCCCCGTTGTCATTGCTAAATCAGCCTATTCATCTGGGCTCCCGACCCCGTGTCCCTCCATATAAATTAAACACAACCCCTTTCTGGTTTCCTTGCATATAAGTGGAATGGCTGTCCCGAAGATTTCACAGTTGCCATCCAAGCGAATTTTCTTGTAATCAGTTTTACTCTCGAGCACCATCCTCCGAGATATACAAGCCATGTGTTTTGGTGAACGTTTGGTGAAAGTACAGTATGACAAAATGCAAACCTGTAAACAACATCCAGCACTTCCAGGACTGCTGTACTGTGTCTTCCTTTACCAAGGCTGCCCGTTTCACTTGAACCAGCTTGTGCCCCTGGCTCGCTTGTATCCTCACCTTCGGATTCACTCAAAGTAATCTCAACCTCGATCTCCGTGTCGCTATCACCTTGGCTCTTCAACCTTGATAAATTTCCTTCAGTTTGTCCTGGAGACCCACTCTTTGCTTGAACACCATCGACACCGGAAAGCTCCATACGCTGCATCTGCTTCGTTGTGTGATCCAAGTCATCCATCTCAAAGATACCCTCCTCGTTGTTTGCAAGCTTGGCCTCTTGTTTGTTCGCCATCGTTCCTTTATTGACATTTTTCTTTGCAGAAGTGTTGCGATTGTTATTTGGTGCTTCTGTGAGTGGCTCTGAAACGAAATATTATTACAATGCATCAGAATGCATAACCTACCGGTAAGCTTCAAAAAACTTGACAAACGTTCTTAAAGAGAACCACCGATCTTCTACACTAAATTGATCCTAAATTGTTGGAAATAATTACTAGATTACAAAATTCAGTTCAAAACGTGGAAACAACATTTACGTGTTAAAAAAAATTGGCCACAGAAAAATATTACCCAGTAGTCACGCTTTAGGATCCAAAGAATAAATAGTTAAAACCACCTTGCACAGCATAATAAACAGCACCACAGGAAAGTACTGCCCAGTAGCTTTCATTTTAATGGTTACATTTTAGGATTTCACCCACAGACTTAAAAGTTAGAACCATCTTGCACAACATAATAAACAGCACCACAGGAAAGTAACTTTCATTTGAATGGGCACACTTGGGATTTCATCCACAGACTCAAAAGTTAGAACCATCTTGTACAGCATAATAAACAGCACCAAACAAAAGTACTGCTCAGTAGCTTTCATTTGAATGGGCACACTTTCAGATTTCATCCAAGGACTCAAAAGTTAGAACCATCTTGCACAGCATAATAAACGGCACCACAGGAAAGTACTGCTCAGTAACTTTAAGTTGAATGGCCACTCTTTGGGATTTCATCCACAGACTCAAAACTTAGAACCATCTCGCACAGCACAACAAACAGCACCGCAGGCAAGTAGTGCTCAGTAGCTTTCATTTGAATGGTCACACTTTAGGATTTCATCCACAGACTCAAAAGTTAGAACCACCTTGTACAGCTTAACAAACAGCACCATAGGAAAGTACTGCTCAGTAGCTTTCATTTGAATGGTCACAATGCATGATTTCATCCACAGACTCAAAACTTAGAACCATCTTGCAAAGCAATAATAAACAGCACCACAGGAAAGTACTGCTCAGTAGCTTTAACCCATTGACTACCGCAGGTTTTTACATTTTCGGAGTGATTTTCCACCTATAAACGATGAATAGCAATTCGTGACTCTTTATTTGAACTACCAGGGAAAAGTGGTGCTGTCCTAAGCCACTGGAGGCTCAAGGTTTCTGAAAACGTCATTTTGACGTAGCTATTTTTTATCCGTGAAGCAACAGCAATGGCCCAAGTTCGGTTTGCTTGCGATTTCTGCTAAATTTACAGCCATTTTTCATCTTTAGCGGCTGCCTGATGAGCATCATTAAGCGGGACGGTAGCTAAGAGTCCACTTTCTCAAAGAATCGAGCAAGGTGATGTACTTTGTTGTTGAATTTGGCTTGTTACTCGACGAACTGGGAATTTGGCCGGTCGAACACTTAGTACCTTTGGGACTCGACTACTGATGAATTTCTCGACCTACCGCCACATATTTTGGAATTTCTGTGTACTGAAGATGACCACGAGCAGGAAATTTTGGCGGTAGGTCGGAGTGGCTGTAGACTTAGTTTATATGTGAAAGAATTGGGGGAAGGAACGGGCGCTGTCAAAAATTCTCGTTAGTTCCCAGCATGCAATGCGCTCAAGATGTGGAAAATGTCGGGAAGGCCCGAATGCACTGGAACAAAAGGCTGTATCTACGCTCGGGAGAAGAATATGAACAAAAAAAGTCATTTCTAAGCTAGAAAAAGGACTGAATTTCGTTATGATGGTTGAGTTTTGGTTTTTCGACGATGATTTCCCTAAAAAAACATGAAGGCAAAAAGGGGCATTTTTGTTGTTTCTCTTTGACGTTAAAAACGGCCAGTTTCGTTCTTGTCCAAACTCAAAAGGCCATATTTGGTAAAAATCGCTACGTTTCTTGCATTTATTGGATATCCAAATTTAAAGGGCATTCCATTTCGTGCTCACAACTAACAGTTAAGGCAATATTCGTGCGATTGAGAGAGTTGCAATGTTTTGAAGCATGGGAGTTTTTTACGGCCGATTTTGGCCGGCACGGGTGCCAATGGGTTAATTTGAATGGTCATACTTTGGGATTTCATCCACAGACTCAAAAGTTAGAACCATCTCGCACAGCACAACAAACAGCACCGCAGGCAAGTAGTGCTCAGTAGCTTTCATTTGAATGGTCACACTTTAGGATTTCATCCACAGACTCAAAAGTTAGAACCATCTCGCACAGCACAACAAACAGCACCGCAGGCGAGTAGTGCTCAGTAGCTTTCATTTGAATGGTCACACTTTGGGATTTCATCCACAGACTCAAAAGTCAGAACAATTTTGCACAGCATTATAAACGTCACCACAGGAAAGAATTGCTAAGTAGCTTTCATTTCAATGGTCACACTTTAGGATTTCATCCACAGACCCAAAAATTAGAACCACCTTGTACAACATAATAAACAGCACCACAGGAAAGTACTGCTAAGTAGCTTTCATTTGAATGGTCACACTTTTAGGATTTCATCCACAAACGCAAAAGTTAGAACCACCTTGTAAAGCATAATAAACAGCACCACAGGAAAGTACTGCTCAGTAGCTTTCATTCCAATGGTCACACTTTAGGATTTCATCCACAGACCCAAAAGTTAGAACCACCTTGTACAGCATAATAAACAGCATTTTATCCCGAAACACAACAGTTAGAATCACGTTGTACGAACAATTTGTATGGCATAACTTAATTATTGCAAGAAAGTGATATGTGCCCATATGGATCACAAAGGCCTTGGCAAACGAGGACACATTGTTGTGGACACATTGTGGCAGACACAAATGTTTCCCTGTTTGCCCGAGCGCGTAACAGTTGTTGTGGACACAAAATTTGTGTCCTTAACAAATGTTTCCCAGTTTGCGCAGCATGGAAACAAAACAGTTTGTTTTGTGTCCCGCTCGTTTGCTCACCCAAGAAACATCATGAGCAACAATGTGTCCTCGTTTGCCAGGGTCTTAAGCTGAAGGCTGTTGGGACTATTCCGGAATGAGAAGGCTCGGAACTGACCGTATATTCCTGTTCCTTTGGATCCTATTTTGTTTTCGGGGACAGGATGAAGAGAATATGATTTACTGGGAATACGCTGAAAATGCATTCTTTTGGGATGGTTTACTCAGATTGAGCAGAACCTGCATTCTTTTGGGAAAAAATTGGCGGGAAAATCGTGCGCGGCCGCCAAGCCCATGATGTGACACCGGAAGTCAGGTCAAACACTCGGCCCAGACTATTTCTAACATCCATAGACCTTTCTCATAAATAGGAACGATTGATTTTTCTTTCATATGTTAATTAGCTCTATTAACCTCACTTTAAGGCCCCGTCCACACGTATAAGGTAAAAAAAAATACAGATAGGACACCAAAATCCGAGGTTTTGGAAAACGGTTTCCAGAATGGAGATATTTGAAAACGCCGATGTTTCGTATTCCTGCGGACGGACAAAAATGGAGGTTTTCGAATACAACGATGCCAGTCTGCGCCGATCTGCGTTGCACATGCTCTGTAAGGGAATCTATCGAATTTCCATCGTTCTTTAGCGCTTACACTGTACGTGTGTATGAGTGACCGATTCGAATACGTTACGTGTGGACGTGTAGGTTGTTGTTTTGAAAAAGGAGAAAAATCTTTAAAGTAGAAATTCAATTGAATTTTACATATGCTAACGAGGCTAGTGAGACTAATTATTGTAAAGATGAAAATAATAAATTGTCAGGCGCAATTTATAAAAAAGGGTCCACAGTAATTAAATGAGAATGTTTTCACTCACTCTTGTGTGTGTCACTGGGAATGGAAGCAAAATAGAGATAACTGTTTTTCCAGCAAGTGAAGAAGTATTCAAACACTGGAGAAAAAAATTAAAAGGAATGAAATTAGTGGAAACACAAAACTGGCTCAGAAATACGCAAACTTTGTATAAAAAAATATAGTGCGGTCTTACCTCTGTCGCTACTTAAAGAGGAAGCAACATTTCGTTTACACGAAAAAGGATCTGTGGAGATAACGAAAAATCATTCTCGAAGTTCATCTCATAACTCCAGGGTTTCCTTTCACTGGTATGGACATGATATTTCCCTGACTTTTCGTTGACCCACAAACCAGTTTTCACTGAGCATCCAAGATAAATCCTTGGGCAATAAAGCCGGCAATGAAGCCACGGAACTCAATTGTTTTGTAGAAATCTTCTGAAGCGACAGGATTTTAACCAACAAGCAAATGCTTTCACAAGCCTAGTAGCTGACCAAAAGTAAAATCCCCCGACTTTCCATTGACTTTCAGGTAGACTTAAGAATTTCCCTGATTTGATGTACAATTCCCCAACGTTTCCTTGACCTTGAAAAAAATCTGTTTATTCCTGACTTTTCCCAGACAGTGGAAACCCTGATGCTTCGTGTAAAATTGCAAACGAGAGCAAGAAGAAAAATTCACAGAGTGCCAAAAAAGTGAAATTTGGTCAAAACAAAAAAACCGCTAGAAATTAGTTCAGATTTGCCTAAGAGCGAATGGTTATAACTGAAGTAAATGGTTATAACTGAAGTAACAGTAGTCCAGGGGCCGGTTCCTGAAAGGTGTAATAAGTCTATTCCAGCGATAAATCTGCCTTATTCCAAAAGGCATTCCTGGAATAAGGCAGATTTATCCCTGGAATAGAGTTATTACACCTTTCAGGAACCGGCCCCAGTATTTTTGATTTGACTGAATTAGGAGAGTGTTAGTAACATGGCTTTTCCTAAATTTTGAGCAAATGAAAACAAACGAATGCCCAACCCTTGGCGGATAGTTTGCCTAACAGATATTAAGAAGCTTAAGTAACGAGGACGGCAATAGACTGCGAGTAGTCTTTAATTTCGGCGATAGATTGTGGGGCAGGCGAAAGACACGCGCGCGCGAAGTTGCAAGGAGACGCGACGCGAGGGGAGTGCCGAAATTTTGGGCGCTCCCCTCGTGTCGAGTCTCCTCGCAACTTCGCGCGTACGCGTGTCTTTCGCCCGCCCCACTATCCATCGCCGAAATTAGAGACTACTCGCAGTCTAGGACAGCCACGGCAACAAGAACGACACAAAACCGACAACAGGTTTAATGAGTAAAATCAATCGCTCTGCACAAGCATTCTCTATTTTGGTACATTTCTTTGCCGTCCTCTGCAAAACAACAACGAGATATGACCAAATTCAGAGTTTGTCAACAACGCTAATACACTGAGTGGAATCCCAATTTTTCGAACCCTCAATTTCTCGCACCTCTCTGTAACTAGAACAAAAAGTCATTTCGCTTCAGGATTTGCTTAACTCAGAAACTGTATTTTTACTCCCGATATTTCGAACCAATTT
>JAEMWC010001008.1:0-90000 GCA_016490735.1 Pachyseris speciosa | reverse complement strand
TGAGAACAATCTCTGTTTTGATGACATTCAAACAAACCAAAATGCAAGAATGACAGCAGAGCTTATGGTACATACATGTAGTTCCTGAAACTGTTAAAAATTGAAACTCTGCTGCTAATAAGTCTTGCAATTTGGTTGGCTTTCAAAGAGATACCAAAACTAATTTCGAACTTTGCTGAACAAAAATATGTTGGGTCAATGAAGAGTAAAACCACTTCACTCATACCACTTCACACAATGTACCTCAGATGGTGTCCATCTTGGTAGTACTGGAGGCTTTATCTCCTGCAGGAACTGTATCACCATTAACGCTAAGGAGTATCCTGGCAATCCTCCCTCTGACTGGCAATCCACACCACACAGCTTTAAAGAGAACAATACAAAGGATGTTTGTCATTACTGGGATAACCATACCAGTAAAGGCTATCTAATCAGTATCAATCAAGTAACAAGCAGGGTTTTTACTAAAGGTTTTTAGTATGAAAGGCAATTACTTTTCACAGGTGGGTAAATTTGTTTGGGTTTAACTTCTTCAGCACAAAAACATTATCTTGCCATGTTCTTGGCAGGTGGGCAAAACTATCTATGTTTACAAGGGATTAGTTTCTAAAGAAACTGTGGTGCTGCGTCAGTGGGGGAGTGAAAGACGAAAATTTGGTTTATCTACAGAGTTGATAATGGAAATTGACCACCGTACAGGGATTTGATTATCCGTTGATAAACCAAATTTTTGTTTTTTACCTATGTTTACAGCTAGCCAATTTGCCTTACCAGTAATTGTCAAAGGGCTCCCAGACAGTACACCATAACCATATCAAAGAATGGAGATGCTGCTATGCAACACTGATATTAAATGAATGATCCTCGCAACTGTGAATGCAATTTACGCAATTGCAAAAAGAAGCCTAAAATAATTCAGGACTTCAACAGGGTTTGAACCCGTGATCCCATGATACTGGTGCGATGCTTTAACCAATTGAGCTATGAAGCCATTGGCATTGGGAGCATTCATTTCCACGGTCCATATACCATTTATTACATACATCATTCACAACACTGATATTCTTGGTTAGCAAACACATTGTTCATTGGAACTGACGGGGTTTAAGTCCTGCATGATCTGCCATATACTGCTACCTTGCATCCTTTGACAAGATGCTTTGGCTAACCAGCTGCAAAGGGGAACCTACCAAAATTTCCAGGGCGCAGCCATTTTGGATATCATGACATGTAATGGTTTAACACAGAGGATTTCTGCTTTATTAGCTTCCTGACAATAGCAGTGCAACCAACTGATGTCACGAAATCAAAAATGGCGGTGCCGTGGAAATTCAAAAGCGAAAAAAGACGTGAATGATACCCAATTTTCGTGCACTTTAAATGCTATTCCCACGTTATGAACTAAATTTTGGAAACTAGTATTTCAAACAATTTAGGGTCAATTTGTTGTAAGAATGGAGGTTCACTTAACAGATGATGCCTCTTGATACAGAGGTATTTTTGTGAGGGCTATGACTATGACTTGTGGGAAACAGATCTTAGCAAGTGCTACTAGAATCAAGAGGAAGTAAACTAGGGGTTTTGGTAACCACACACTTTCCTGAGAAAATTAAGCAGCAATAACCCTAAAAAGCTTTCAAATATTTAATGATGTATGGCATTTTTTTCCAAATTGAAGCCTAATTATCTGTGAAAACTGTGAGTTTACCATCAATTATCATTCGTTTTGGATTCCAATAAAACTTGCCACAGTGTGTCTCTCCTGCACTTTCATAAACCATATCAAGACAACTTTCTCTTTGAGTACACAGGCCTTAAAGGAAACCTTAATTTCTTGGACAAAGTAGAGATGTAAGCACAGTAACAACAAGAGGCTACAATTAGCCTCAATTTGGGCTTGCAAAAAACAGTATTGTATCCCCAATTTAGCGCTAAACAAAAAAATAGAGAGAAGTCTGTCTTTCTTACATCGGATGCATAGCTAGCGCTTAGCTTGTGTTGGAGTCTATTTGTTTAGAACCCTATCAACATATACCCCTCTAAAATTACAAAACTGCTTTACAGCTCAACCACTGAGAACAATAATTATAACACTTGTAAAACATATTTCTAAAAGAAGAAGAAAAAGAAAAAAGCCCGCGATATATGCCACTAATGGATATCGAACCCGGGTTAGCTGCGTCAGAGGCAAGAACAATGACCTCTAGGCCACAGAGGCTCATCATAATGTAATACGATAAAAATAGTGTATTGATTCTCAAAACACTAAGCACACATGTTTTCGCTTCAGTAGATAATTGTTTCAGAAAGGAAACAATTATTGAACGATGCAGGACTTTTTCGCATAAACATTGATGGGTCTCGGTGAAATGTGAGGAGAAAAATAATCAGCAGAGTGAAACTGTTTACAAATACGTCAATCCAGGGTCATTTGAAACATAAGAAAGGAACATTTCTGCGGTCAGTTTCAAGTCACGCAAGTAAAAACTAATCGCTTATCATTCAAAACCTAATGTCCAGAAATTGAGATCTTGTGGAAAAATAGTAAATAAACTACCTGTCAAAGTCTCAGGGGTGTACGATGTCTGGTACTTGAGTTATTCAACAAAATGTACATCTCAATGGAGTGGACACGGGGAAACATGGCAGTCCATCTGGAGTTAAGTTTGGTCATGTTAAAAGCTTTCTTCTCGCAGTTGAACTTGAAAACATTCGTATAGACACTTCTCTCAACATTACTGGTGTTCAGACTTCAAAGACACAAGGTGGATCGATGTTTTCCAATATGTGACAACAGGCATATGATGTTGTGAGTTGTTATTTTTAGCCTTAGCGCTTAAGCAGAAACATCGGAAGTGAGCTTTGTGGAGAAACTCGACGACAAAGAATAAAAAGAAGAACGGACGGTATTTTTAACCTTGGGCACTCTACGAAAGGGCTCCCAAGTAATAACCATGACCATCCTTAATTAAATACATAATACGCACCCTCGCCCAGTATCGCAGGCCAACAGTCAGATATCTCACACACTGATCAAGGTCACTATACTTCTTCAACAACAAACTGGTTTTGGATGCCTGTTGAGATAAATACAGTACGTATGCTGTCCGAGTAACTGATGGTAGCATAGGGGTGGAACAATGCGTAAAACTATTAGGCAATGCATTGATAGTCAAAACCACACTTTTAACATCATTGCTATTACTCTAAAAAAATTATCATTGTTATTGGTTTTGATACTTTTAATCATTGCAACTTAACCCATTGGCACCCGTGCCGGCCAAAACCGGCCGTAAAAAACTCCCATGCTTCAAAACATTGCAACTTTCTTAATCGCACGAATATTGCCTTAACTGTTAGTTGTGAGCACGAAATGGAATGCCCTTTAAATTTGGATATCCAATAAATGCAAGAAACGTAGCGATTTTTACCAAATATGGCCTTTTGAGTTTGGACAAGAACGAAACTGGCCGTTTTTAACGTCAAAGAGAAACAACAAAAATGCCCCTTTTTGCTTTCATGTTTTTTTAGGGAAATCATCGTCGAAAAACCAAAACTCAACCATCATAACGAAATTCAGTCCTTTTTCTAGCTTAGAAATGACTTTTTTTGTTCATATTCTTCTCCCGAGCGTAGATACAGCCTTTTGTTCCAGTGCATTCGGGCCTTCCCGACATTTTCAACATCTTGAGCGCATTGCATGCTGGGAACTAACGAGAATTTTTGACAGCGCCCGTTCCTTCCCCCAATTCTTTCACACAGCCACTCCGACCTACCGCCAAAATTTCCTGCTCATGGTCATCTTCAGTACACAGAAATTCCAAAATATGTGGCGGTAGGTCGAGAAAATCATCAATAGTCGAGTCCCAAAGGTACTAACTGTTCGACCGGCCAAATTCCCAGTTCGTCGAGTAACAAGCCAAATTCAACAACAAAGTACATCACCTTGCTCGATTCTTTGAGAAAGTGGACTCTTGGCTACCGTCACGCTTAATGATGCTCATCAGGCAGCCGCTTAAGATGAAAAATGGCCGTAAATTTAGCAGAAATCACAAGCAAACCGAACTTGGGCCATTGTTGTCGCTTCACGGATAAAAAATAGCTACGTCAAAATGACGTTTTCAGAAACCTTGAGCCTCCAGTGGCTTAGGACAGCACCACTTTTCCCTTGTAGTTCAAATAAAGAGTCACGAATTGCTATTCATCGTTTATAGGTGGAAAATCACTCCGAAAATGTAAAAACCTGCGGTAGCCAATGGGTTAATTAGGAAAAAGACACTCCCATCTTTTTCCATGTCATTGATTCTGGAGGTTATGATAACGGAAAAAAGCTCCACCTACATGCAAAGCTGTAGTTCTTGAGTCACCAACAAGAATACCATTTCACTGGTACAAAAACTTATACAGCCTACATTATTGTAATGCCATAACAATATCCACATAATTAACTGTTACAATGCAATAGGCCAATTTTCAGCTGTAAACAATAGAACTCTGCACAACGCTCTCAGTGGGAAATAAGCCCACAAACAGAGCATCTCAATGAGGTCTGTTGTTTTGGCTAAATTTTAAGATATCAAAATTGTGGTGTTAGTTAAAATATCTCCAATAGTCACCCGCACTGTAGTGATTCACTGTAACACAAATTTCACTTCAGGCTACAGATGATGTACAAGGACAAGCATGTAGGATATTATATTATATTGTCTGTTTTTATTGTTATTATATTATTTTAAATGGATAATTCTAATAGGTTCATTTCATCGCGTGTTCATACATTTATATGTACATATTATTATTTATTTACTCATTTTGCTTTGAAACTCCTAGTATAGTTATCCTGTCTTAGGAGTATACTGATTAAAGATTAAAGATTATACTTACAGTCACATTTCCTGGGCTTAGCTCACAATCCAGTCCACTGTGAATGAATAAGTAAATAAATAAATAAATAAATAAATAAATAAATAAATAAATGTACACCTACATCATCCTACAAACATACACTGGTATCATCTTTTTGTCAGGTGGGTCAATTTCATAGAATGAACCTTGTTATATGAAAATTTTGAGGCACCTTGATTTAGTGATTAATTTTATTAGCAATTAATTTTCAAGATTTCACAAACTGAAACTTTGAAGAATTTTTTCAAAATGTTAATGATGATCTGCGACAATAGAGCTTTCTGTCATAAGATCGTAAATGTAAAACTTTAGCTGCATTTAATCACTATCCAGTGTATATATGAAAAAAAAATTTATACAATGTTCTACAACTTAATTTTGAACAAAACAAACTAAACTGCAACTCTTACTGTATGTCATATCTTAATACTGTCTTCACTCGTATTTGCATGCATTTGGCTGTGACTGCAGAAAATGGTAAGATTATCAATTGATGCAGTATGTCAGTTGCATAGAATAGAATACCCACGTGGAGTCACATTAATTTTGCATTGATCAAATTTTAGTGACACTTAATTTTGGTGCATTTTAACTTAGCAATTTCAAGTAATAAGGCTGCAAACTATTTTTTGGGTACAGATTGAGATTGATGCCATACAGTAGAACAAACCTCTGATTAAAAGACCAGCTGAGCAGCTGTACAATTTGAAATGTATCCTCTTAAATTATGCCAGCTTATTATAGAGTATTATATTTTTCAGTTGAGTGTCGTAAAACCAAAACCAAAACCAAAGTAATTACTCCAGCCAATCACAACAGACTGAACAGCGTAATGAACCAATCAGAATTCGAAGCAATTCAACCAGTGCAAAGTGCAGGAAAATGCATGAGTGCAAGTCACAACTGGCTTTGCTTTTTATAATTCTCATTGTTTAAGAAAGCCATGCAAGTTTTGCTGGCCAACCACAGAGCAAAGCAATGCAATATTGAATATCGATATTGAAAACCACTCTATGATTTTTAAGAACAAGGTGAATTACTGATTTAGAATGGTGGGACCACACAGCAGAGAAAAAAGCAAGCAAAATGAGAGAAGATAAAAAATAAATGTTATAAATATTATGTTATAAATATAGTATAAATGCCCAAGACATTATTTTCTGAATGAATGAACAAACAGTTTAGAATAATTTAAATGAGTGACATAAAATGTGAGTCGGACTCAGTTCACGCCAAACTTTTTGCATAACAATTGAATAATTTAACTCCCTTTTTAATTCCCTAAATATTTTTACACCATTGTTACTATATATAATTATAATCAATTATATCATTTATTTCGAACTTAATAACAATGACATGCAGTCATCGAAACATTGTTCACTCTTTATATCGCTCAACCCATTTTTAATTAGACTTTCAAAATATGTCCTTCGTCCTATTATTTTAATATGGTGCAGGATGAAGGACTTTTCACACTTGATTGGCGCCAATTTTAGTGACCCAAAAACACTCCGCTGCACTTAAACCAATCAGAGCAGAACTTTGGGACCCTTGGGGGTAAAGTTGTCAATCAAAAGTAATTATGAGCAACAAAACATGACTTGTAGTTGAAATTCCAACATGGAGTTGATTGCGAAAGTGATAAATGATGCTCTTCTTCCAAATGCGAGTCACGCCACGTCCCATTTTTGGCATGAAATGCAAATGAAAACCCTTCAAGCAAGAAAAGTTATTGTATAACCTCTCGTGACTTTCTGGCTCGCTCAGCCACTTTCGGGCTAAAAAGCTCACTCCTCTCGGTTGTTTTGCTGTAAGACTCGAGAGGTCGACTTGTGGCCAGTCTAATTTTTATTCTACACTGTAAATTGTTGAACACTAAAACTTTTATTTTCAGAAATGAGCAAAAAATCAAATTAAAAATTGATATCACAAAGCTCACACACCTGGATGCATGTTTGAATAATATCCGGGGCACCTTGGCGTCAAATTCACTTTTCACGTCACAGTAATTATCTGAAATAAGGGTTAAATAGTTTTAATTAAAGATTTTATTTGGCTTATATAAAATAATTATGCTGGAACCCTGGTAAACTTTCTATGCCATTAAAACCATGGCTTCAAGATTGTACAAAAATTGTACAAGCATCTCAAAACTTGATCCTTGAAACTCAAACCTCAAACCTTGATACTCAATGCTTGATTCTCAATAGCTTTGACTTAACTTAACTTACTTTTGCCCAGTATTGTAGTTGGCCATGTAGCCACCCTCACATGCTGGTAACACGGCAAATTTGAAAAAAATGCATCACTGGTGCGAGCAAAAAATAGCTTGTGTAGCCATGGCTTACAGTAGAATGCTATGGTTTACCTTCATTCAAGGATTCTAAAATTTAAAATAACTGTATAAAAGAAGACTTGTTTCATATTTCAAACTTCTGAATCTACATTGTACCTGTAAACCTGAATTAAATGGGTAAAATTGACCACAGATGTTCTCCTTGATATTTTTATGTCTTCTTCAAATGAAACAGTTAACTTACCATCTTTCTGAAGCAACTCCAAAATTGACAAGAGAATGTGGGGCACATTTGCCTGTTAAAAATTAAAAAATAAAATAAAAGAAAACATATAATATATGTTAGGAAAAAGTTTCTCATTAAACCATCGTCCTGTTGGCTCAGTTGTTAATATTTCTGGGCTGCTGAGCAGAAGGTTGTGGGCTCCAACCGTAGACCAGATCACAAACCAGAGGCCGGGATAATGCCGGCTGTGTACTGTGCTCAATATCTAGTTCAGTTCAGATAAACACATCATAAGGCAGAGATGTGAAGGAGTTGGCTTAATTTGTCTCTCTCACCTCACACTCAAAGGGTGCGTAAAAGATCCCACAAACTGACATAATTCCTGGTGTTCAGGTCTCGCATAAGTTACATCTCAAGGTTGAGTGAAGGCTGGGCAATGAAGTTGGGGCTTTCATAATTAAACTTTAACCTTGTTTTAGAAAGTCTCAGTAGCCCTGAATGATACTATTGAAAGACTGTGACCTTGCAGAGCAAAGCAAAACTAGATAGTTACTCAACTTGTGGCTTCCTCAAAATCTCTTAATTAAAACTAAAATTTTCAACTTGTGGACACAGAGTAAGTTATCCACTGACACAGGTTGTGAATTACAAGGACTGAAAATTTCCAAGTTATCTGCTGGTCTCTTTTAACTAAAGGCTCCATCTTACCCAAATTAGAAACTTGAAGAACAGTAATAGCTAGTCATATATAATAAAACTGTCTTTCAATATATAGGGTTGAAACTCATTGAAATTGAAAAAAATTCAATGAACATTATTTCCCTACAGTTTCACTGACCACAAACCAATTTGCACTGACAAACCCCAGACGAGTAACAAAGCCACAGAAATTGCTTCCTTTGTAGAAATTTCTTGAAACAACATTATTTATCATTACCACAAGGAAACCTTTCACAATCCTAGTGGCTCACCAAGAGTAAAATTCCCTGACTTTTCACTGACTTTCAGGGAGAATTTAGAATTTCACTGACTTGATGCACAATTTCCGACTTTTCCTTGACCTTCAAAATAATAATTCTGTTTTCCCTGACTTTTCCCTAACTGTGGAAACCCCGCTCAGCTGAAATTACAGACTTTGTCTTTTTCTTACAACTGCAAAAATGACAGTCAACAAGGTACCTAATTATACATACCTCCTCAGGGATGACAAGGTCAAGATTAACATCACTGTCTTTCAGCCCAAAACCAGTAAATGAAGATCCATATAGAGAAACAGTACAATCTGCGAAGAGTAACATACAATTATTACTGATATGTACAATGCATGTAGTGTACATTTACAGTGTACATAGTGATATGCAATGTGAAAAGTGTCCCTGTAATGTCCCTCAATTCACTGTGCTTTAGAATAACAATGCAAACTCTGAAATTCAAAATCCAACCAGCGGAAATGTTTTTCACTTCCATCAATAATTATAGCTGACCTCTCAAAAATATTTATCAAATAAGTTTACTTAAGATCAGAGCATAGTCAGAGTTTGTGCATTGTTACTGACAGGTCTCTATCTCTTTTATTAATTTCTCTTCAGTTGGGATTGTCTGCTGTGGTAAATACAACCACTTGGAGTTCAGAATTTCCACAGTTTTGAAAGATGCAGTACGCAAAAAACCATGGTTATGGCAGGCAAGCAGTTGTCTGAACTTCAATGTACAAGTTCCAATAAATTATATGCAGCAATAAATATATTTATTCATGCTTGGTTGCCTCATTTCATGTCAAATAAGGATGATTCACTTTTACACTTCTGCTGGTTTATTTCAAACTCACTAAACCAAAGTAACATTTTTATACATGTAGTAACATATCCATTATTAAACTTTCTGGGAAATAAAAAAGGAACTAAATTAGATTTAGATAATTATTCAGAATGCACCGACAAATTTTTTTGTTTGAAATAAGAACTACAGTAGTGCTACAGGCTGTATGTCACAAGTTTAGGATGCTGGTTTCTTTCTTGCAAATTAAAAGCATAGATTGAGGCAGTAATGCGTGTGTATTACTCCGTTAATAATCATCATGACTGTTTCTTAAATGAATTACTCACCCGCATGTACGACAGACACAGTCCTACCAACATCATTAGCAACCTCTTGACGGGCAGGTAAATCCTTCACAGGGCACAGACCATGCTCTATAAAGATTGAGTCCAGAAGCCTGCTCAGGGCTGAGATTTGATGCTCTGAAGGTGGCGGAACACGTGATAGTGACAGAAACTCTCCTTTGGCCTGATATTAAAGAAAACAAAACTTCCATTATTCCATTTGTCAAGAAAACAAGAAAGAAGTAGTTTCAGCTTAAAGATGGAGCATATAGTGAGGGCTTCACATGGTTTGTACAGCATAAGGCAACTATCTTGTATCACTTCTACTTCCACAGCACGATGCTATTGAATGATGGTGCCAAGTGCTGGGTTGCTAGTGGCAACCACTTTTTAATGTTTTTTATTCTTGACATTGTTAAAAAAGATACAGACAGTCTGTACTGTAACATTACAGATAGGATGACCTATTTTAATAGAGAATTAAAAATTAGTAAATTAAATACATGCAAGAAAGAGTATAATTTCAAGCAAAAAGGTAGAAAACAGTGCACTGATGGAAAGTTAATGCAATACTGTGATCTTCAAGTACTTGTAAGTGTGATGAATGATAATATGGCAATCATACCAATGTCAAAAATTTCACAAGTTTTCTTTGCTGTAGTTGTAAAGTTCAACTCTTTTCATGGTTATTTTTGTTTATGTCAGATATTTAACCCTCTGAGGTATACCTGTAACATGTGTGTGTTTTTACAATCAATTGTCTATAGGCAGTTTGCGCCGGCGCCGGAACATGGCGGCCAAACTTAAATTAGCTCCGTACATTTTTATAATTATTTCAATTTTTATTAGTTATTTTAAGCCTGCTTCTGGTGATTATCATTCTGCTTACGCTCTTGGATTGCCAAGGAAAGGCGAATTCGCAAGAAGGCTTGGATTTACGGAAAGTTTGCAGTTGAAAACGGCATGTTGGATCAAGTACACGAGGCAACAGGTAGCATGGTTGCGTCGTGGAATTTTTGTCCTACATAAACATGGTTATTATCCTACTCAGTGCTCCAGACTTGGAACCTGTGCTTGACATTACAATTTTCAAGGATATCTCTACTGATCCTGGGCCGGAAGATGACAGGAAGAGTGAGAAACATTTGCCGAAATGTGCTGTTAATAACGGCAGACAACAGGGTTCATGCTTCGGTTCCGCGAAGCATATCTCTTACGCGAGGAGTACTCTCTTATCCCTTCGGAAACAACATCGTTTTGATCGACAAGTAATGTACTAGAGACAGTAAAGAATACCCCACAACATCCAGAACTATGTATTTTAGGGGTTACATTTCAGGAAAATTGTAGGTTCTCTGTTCATGTCAAGAATAAGCTGGCCATAGCTAATAAATGTCTATATATTCTAAGAACTCTAAGGAAGGAAGGGTATTGTCAGGCGGAGTTGGATAAATTATTCAGCACTTTAGTTTTGCCTAAGCTTATGTATGGAATATCTGTATATGGTTCATCTCCACCAGAACTTAATACCATACAATGTTTCCTTGATCGTTGTCATAAACGAAGATACACGTCCACTCCTGTTTCCATTATTAATTCCTTAGAAAAGTCCGATAAAGGTATTTTTAAGAAATTAAGCGAGTGGGAAAGTCATCCTTTACATCACTCCCTTCCTAGGATTAACCCTGCTACCCTTAAGCTTAGACAAGTCAAGCCTACATTTCCAATTTGTAATACTGAGCGTTTTAAGAATTCTTTTATTAACAGACTTAGTTTTAATTACAATTTAGCTATTGGTAATTAATGTATATTTGGCGCATTTTTAAGTATTTAATAGTTATATATAATCCATGTAACACTTGATATGTATTTTATCAGTGAAATAAAGACTACTACTACTATAGCAAATGCACAGTACAGATAGTACTTACTAGAAATAACATCATTACTATTACTATTGTTTACTATAGGAGGCAGCTTGGCCGAGCAGTTAGGGTGCTGGACTGCAGAGGCCCTGGGTTCAAGGCCTGCCCTGGCTGCTAGCTGGAGTTGGCCATGCTTGAAAATAGCCAACTGGTTCGCATCCTGCCAATTGGGTTTCTTGACCTTGGTATGTTTATTTGAATGATTTGTTTTGAGATATTTAAGGGGAGTGCCTGGGAACTAGCTAGAGTAGCTATTAATAGTAAGTGCATTTCCACTATAAACAAAGAATTTTTTCATTAATTAATTTTAATAGTAAGAAAACCATGACAGTATACCAATATTACTTTTGTGTTCTGTGTGCAAATTACTCTTGACTACATGTACAGTACACGCAGTTGTCACTGCCTAATACATACAGTTACTTCTAAACTGTCTGGCATAGCTCGCAACAGTCAAACATCACTTATCTGGACCTCCATTATTTGCAGGGTTTTCCTTTTTGGCCGGCGACCGGCAATTTTCGCCGCCTGTGAATCGCTCAATCGCCAGCAGCTGTGTGCCAAAGAATTGCTATTGTTCAGTAATTATCGCTTTCGCACCCATAATCTCCACCTGCTTTGCTCAAGTCAATTGCAACTCCATTTGAAAAGGAAAACCCTGTATTTGGACGATTTTCTCTGCTCCCCAATTTTCCATGAATATTAACAAGGCACAATAACAAACTATCATTATGACTTATGTTTAATTTAGGCATGGAAAAGAGCTGAAGAAGGGCACAACCCAAAATGTTTGTGTATACTTAATAATTTGACACTTCAAGAAGTTTTTAAGATCAAGACACACTACGGAACAAGTTGCATGGACAAGTCTCTGTGATTAGCCACCTTGTGTGCACCTGGGAGACATGTTGCTGGGTCAAGATGCCTATCAAGAACAGATTCATGAGGTGACTTGTAGTAGCAGCTTGTCTATGGGCATATAAATGACTCTTTTCCATTAGCTTACATGCCATACTGTTATAACGAACCTACAGTTAACTCTCCTCTGTTAAGACGTGTAAAAAAACTAATGTTTTTTGTTTTCTTGTCTCAAAACTCGAAGTGTTCGACTTGATACTCAATTCACTTGACTCAAAACTTGATGCACTCAACTTGAGCCTCGATCCTTGAAGCTTTTGAGTATCGAGGATCGAGGTGTGAGTCAAAAAGTTAGAGCTTCAAGTGACTGTCACCTAACATCAGCCCGGTACGATAAGCCGATACTGGAAGTTTGTTTCCATGACCTGACGTATGAATTTGCTTGAGTTTTTTTTGTTTTTTGTTTTGGTCATACATACAGTTTATTTCAAGAACATGGACACTACAAAATAACATTGTTTATAATACTAACTATTTAAATAACTTACCTATCTAATGCTACATGTAGTTATGACAATACATTACACAGCCTCAACCTACTAACAGAATCAGTACAATTCTTGGTGCCCTACAATATTAATTAATATTAAAATAAAAATTTACGTTATACCACTAGGGGTAATTAAATTTACAAGGCATTGGATGCACTAATAGGATGCGAGTGAAAGCTGAAATGATTTGAAATTTTCCATTTCAAGAGGTTTATCCTGCATTCTGCATATTCAAATAGAATATCTGGCAATAAGAACCCAACAAGAGGTCTTCTTGTTGAAGGCCTTGCGCACGGTGTTGGTTACCACATGCATAACAAATTGGGTGTGACACTAAAAACCAGCCCAAAGCAAGAAACATAGAAACTATCAGGAAACTTCAGAAACAAAAACATAAACTAAATTTTATGTGCATGAACCTGTATACAAGAAATTATCAAGAAAACCTATTATTTCGTGTGAAAAATTAAAAAAAACTTAATAAACATGTTCGCGCAAAACTGTTCAAATTCGGAAGAAACAAGGTGGACAAATTTTCACTTAAAATTGTGGCCTACAACAATATCACACTAATTCTTACCTTTTTGAGATGCACATTAATTGTACTTTCTCATCTGTCGCATTAAACTTTGAACAAGTTGATAATGAAACAGTGGCTTTGACAAGTTTGGGTTCGTCGTCAAGAGATCCGGCGATGGAAATTATCGTGCACATGGCGTTTGCATCGTGTGTTTGGTTCACAGAGTTTAGCATTTCAATCGTGCAAAACAAATCGTTTCAATCATTTTGATCATTTCAATCGTTTGATATTTTTAGCTGCATTTCAATCGTTTCAAGCGTTTGGAACTTTTTAATCGTTCGCTGTCGGTTTCATCTACACAATCATCCTAAATCATTCGCCGTAGTCAGTATATATATATATATATATATATATATATATATTGAAAAATAGAAAAAAACTACTCTTTTTATCCCTACAAGCCTGTTTCGTGATTGCTCACTCTTCAGGGGATTTTAATGACAAGAATATTCATAACCGTCGTTCTTATACTATAATATTTACATAAGCGATGATGCGGTTAATTCAAATGATTAAATGTTTAGTTGTTGCGTAGCAACGCTTTGTTCCTGTGGCGGCAAGAAGATACAAGTTCATTACGTTTGTTAAGTGATGACAAATCAGGTCGGCAGATTATTAAAAATTTCTCTTTAAGACAGAGATTACATCTTTTACTTGAGCTGTTGTAGGATGAGCTTGACGAAATGATACGCCATGAGATAAAGTGGTCAATGTTCTTGTCTTTAAGAGACCAGATATGTTTGCTGAGTTCGGTGGAGTTTCTGTGTTTTGCGTGACGGAATGATGCAGTGTGGTTCCTGTATCTTGTCTTGAAGTCGTTTTCTGTGAGTCCGATGTACGTTTCAGAAGTGTTATTGTCCTTTCGTGTGACGGTTGCTTGGTAGATGATTGATGAGTGGAGGCAGTTTCCGTTAAGTGGGCACGCGTTCTTTTGTCGGCAGTTGCATGTTCTGTTGTCGAAGGCGTTGTTTGCGGCTTCATCGGTGTGTACGGGTGGATTCAAAATGCGTTTGTTGTGATTGTCGATAATCTGTTTAGTGTTATTCATGCAGCTGTAGCTGATCTTGACGGTATTGCGGTTAAAGATTTTTCTTAGCTTGTGGTCTTTAGGAAAGTGTTTGTCTACTAGGGTGAGGAATCTGTGTCCGATATTGGTGTTGACGTTTTTGCTGAATGGGGGTTGTACCAGAGGATGTTGTTTCGTTGTCTGTTTTTCTGTTTGGCAGACGTAGTTGGTTCATAGTGAAGAGTGTAGTGGTATCCGTTCTCGTCGAGTGCTTTTTGGTATGGAGGGGCGGCTTGGTCGAACGATGCTTTGTCCGATGAAAGTGATGACAGTCGTTTGTTTATGCCGGCGGGAATGTTCTTTGTGGTGATTGGTGGATGGTTGCTCTCGCGATGGACGTACTGCAGCGTGGTGTTAGGTTTTGTGAACGGCTGATAGGTGCTGTTGTTCAGGTTGAAGGTGACGTCTAGGAAGTTAATGATCTGTTTGTTGGCTTCAATTGTGATGCGTAGTCCATTGCGGTTAAAGACGTGGCAAATTTCCTTCTTTATGTTCTCTGTGTCTCTCGCTGAGGCGTTAGAAATGGCCAGTCCGTCGTCCCTGTATAGTCCTATGTTGACGTCAAGGTTTTGTAATTGTGAAAGAAGGAAACTTCCTACCAGCTCACATGTCTCAGCGCCGTCATAGCTGCCCATGGTAACGTCAAATGTTGTGTCGCCCTTCTTTTGCCATTTTTGTTGCTTGTGTATGAGGATCGAATTTTTAGCATGTATTATAATGTTTCTTTCGTCGCTTGTGATGTTGTCGTAAGCTGAGGCAAAATCGAGTGCTCTGTTTAGAAGGTCTTGGCTGATGGAGGGGTAGAATTCTACGATGTCGAAGCAAATAAAACTGTGGTGTTGTTTGTTTTCAATAGCTTTAAACCACTCGATCACGGAAGTCGTGTTTTTCCATTGGTTGAATTTGGATGTACTCGTGACGAAGCTGGGTATCGACGACAGAGTGGACGCCACTGCTAACAAAGACGCATTTATAACACTGAAAGACCACAAACCGAACTTCGCTAACAAACCGACCTGCCGACTAATTAACCCCACTAAATCCGAGATAGGCAAAATCAGTAAAGAAATCCTCGACAGAATCAACAACAAAATCACTATTTTGCTCTACTTTAACGTATCGAGCACTGTGCTACGGAATAATCGAAACATAGTTTTCCTATATATATATATATATATATATATATATATATATATATATATATATATTTAATTCACAACCAGTCGAATTACTTCAGTTGTATGAGAGGTTCCTGTCTAACTTTATCGAACAAAGTCTAAAAATAATTGCACAAAATGATAAATTTAGCTTTGTTGCATTTGCATTTTCTTGATCTGATAATTCACGGGAAATTATCCCGTGAACTGGAGTTAATTTAGCTCTTTCGATTATACCTCTTTTCAAACAGTTCCAAAACTCAAAACCTTGAGTTTTTTCACAATACAACATATAGTTTCATCCATAAATTTCACTTCTGTGGAAAATATACCCAGTATGCCTTCGCAAACTGGCGCTTCTTCAAGTGTGCTTTGTTGTTGAATGTACATTTTCTGCCACGTCGGAACGGCGCCAGGGAAATTACATTGTTAAATCCCAAAGGACACGGTCACACAAATTTCTTCTTTTGTCTGTGAATCCATCAAAATAATGTTATAAGTTTAATAACAGGTAAGTTAAGTAAAAGAAATACAGATTGAATGCTTTGTCAACATTACAATCGCTATGACACAAAGAAGTCAACAACATTTGTCGCGTCCAAGGTGGCAGATTTCTTCGTCGATCAAATTTCACTAAGAATGAAAATTATGGCGTTCCATTGCGGACAAAATATCCAAGTGGTAAAATATCTAGTCAAAAATCGAAAAGTGTAATCAAAAATAAAAGATCAGTCCAAATATAAAAAACATATAAATTCGAAAAGTTCAAATAATTGATTGAGAATTATATTGTAATTGAAACAACACGTGCTACAATAATACTTCGTCGAAAAACAGATTCGACAAAGTCGGAAAAAAAAAATCGAAGTCGAGAAAATGGGGGAAAACGCTGACCAGCTTGGTCATCCGGTCACCCGGGATTCCCGGGACTCCCTGTTTTTCGGCGGGAAACTTATGTTTCGTGTCCACGATGGCGGAAAGGAACATAGACATTCAAGAGGTTGTTAGGAGGGTTGTGGCCAATTTACACATGCCTCCAGCATCTGCTGCACAAACCAATCCCCCAGCAAACTCTCAGTCAACGAGTATCTCAGAGGAACTAAATCACGCGTTTCAAATTCCTCGTGGCCCAGTGCAACAACCCAGCGCCCTTCGCACAAGCCCTGGAACCAGTACTTGCAGCGAAATATCTCAGTTAGCTGCTGGATTTTCTAATAGGCATAATTATAGTGAAAGTAGTAGTGGGCAGAGAAGGAGAGGGCGACAGGAGAGTTTGAATAGGCGAACAGCGTCTGGCCGCTTTTATACTGTGCGCAACGGCCGCCATGAAAATTCTGCGGTCGACCGAGTGTTCACCAAAGATGTTTGTCTTTTGCCTTCCCCATCGTGGAATAAGGTTCCTCGTGGGAGGATGAAAGCTTTTCTGATCAACAGGGGGATGTATGTGGATGCCTGGCCTGTTCTGAAGGATTGGAACGAAGCCACTCTGAGACGGGAAATTCAACGCCTATTTTCAAGTTTTTTGAAAGATGCATCTGGTCAAGAAATTGGGTGAGTGGCTTTCTTCCGTAAATTAAAGGTGTTTAAATTGAAGGCCTCGGAGCATAACCATCCTATGTCGAATTTTGGGTTGTTTTTCGATTTTGCTTGGATTTGTCTGAATTTCTGCATGTGAACTGCAATTCGATGGAAACACATTGTATGGTATTTTTTTGACGGATTCATCCAGAATCCAGAAATGCATTTTTTCTTACGTACACCAAGAAACCAACCTTCCATGGGAGTGGTTTGCAAGTTGCATTACATCTTCTTAGTAAGAAAAAATGCATTTCTCTATTCTGGATGAATCAGTCAAAAAAATACCATACAATGTGTTTCCATCGAATTGCAGTTCACATGCAGAAATTCAG
Organism: Pachyseris speciosa; assembly: GCA_016490735.1. Classification (NCBI taxonomy): domain Eukaryota; kingdom Metazoa; phylum Cnidaria; class Anthozoa; order Scleractinia; family Pachyseridae; genus Pachyseris; species Pachyseris speciosa. The sequence goes on along the minus strand of JAEMWC010001008.1, from coordinate 72,421 downwards.
ACAAATCCAAGCAAAATCGAAAAACGACTCAAAATTCGACATAGGATGGTTATGCTCCGAGCCCTTCAATTATAAGCTTATTAATATGTTAGTTAGAAAGGTTCGACTCATTTCAGCACTGATGAGAAGTTTCTCATCGATGTACTTTTCGTACGCACGACCTTGTTAACCCTTTCTTCATTAGGCAGTGTAGCAAATGGTGTCATTTTACAATTTTCCTCATATTTCCACCGATATTCGCTGCACAGTGATCAACAATGTCCCATTAATGATTAAAGATTGATTAAAGATTGGAAAGAACATAAGATCTGCTTCCTACGATGATAAAATTCCGATCCCACTTTGATTCAAAATCTGAGAAAGTGATCAGTTTGATAATTTTGTAAGCTGTTATCATTAAGTATAACAACAAACCTAAGATAGACAAGATATGTATCTTAGTACAACTGTTTTGTGCCAATTATGGTTGCAATCTGAAGTAAAGCAATTTAAACGCGTATTTTCACAAGCCTCGATCGTCCGTGCACTACTTCCCTGGCTCATAGAGCTCTCTGATTGTTTCTTGCCATAGCTTCGATTTTGTTAAGAGTGCTGGCGCAAACATTTACCCTATCCGGCTGGCAGGTGACCAAGAAGCCAGTGCCAAAGTTCTGAAGCATATTACGGGAACTGGTCCTATTTATCTCCGTGCTAATCAGGACATTGAAACAAATGAGGAAGTAAGTGCTTTAAAAGTTAGTATTCCATAATTACTGTAAACCAGTTTGTTGTGTTAGTCATTGTGCAAGAGTTATTAAGTATACCACAAGAAAAAGAAAGGGGCTCCCTTTCTCAAAAATAGTCACACCCCATGTTGCTCAACCAAGACAAAAAAAGGCCTCTTAAGTTGATCAAAATGATAGTTATTCTCTTGAGACCTTATGATTTCTTGATTGGAATTTGTGTGCGTGTGCATGTGTGTTTAGTGGCTTAATACCAAAATAATTGGACTTTTTTTATTCACAACCTTTCTTAACCCTTTCCTAGTGTGCATCAGACAGTGAAGATGTTGCAGATGATCCTGAGCCAGGGCAAACAAGAGATATAAGGCAGTTTGTTGCAAACTACTCTTCAACTTCTACTTCCACAGTTAGTACACCTGTCAACACTACCTTGAATGACACTGTGGAGAATACTGCTGCATGTAACACACTTGACAATATGGCCCAGTTCAACACACCTACCTCCATGGCTACATGCAGTGCATCACCTAGCAGTGGAGTTGGCCCTCAGTTTGTAAGAGATCAGCTCAGAGTCATGTTTCCAAACTCCAACCATGCAACTATAGCACATGCTGTATCACAGACTTCAGATCTGGCAGAAGCCATTGACCTATTACTATCAAACACAACAGGTATTTATAAATGTGTAAAAACACTGAGACTCTCTTTTTAAACTCAAAACTCTAAGGAGTGGGCTGATGAACACATGTACTGGCACGATAACTTGAAATGCTAGAGTGAAACAGGCCAGAGAAACATCTGCAAAGTTTTGACTTAATATTGCCACATCTGGACGCTTCTACTGCATTAGTTACCCATATCTGGGTTTCCATGTCTCTAGTTAGTTGTCAACCTCAGCTCAGAGTGTGCAGCAGCTATACTTCCACTCTCAATTAATGAATGATTATTCACAGTGCAGGAGGTATAATGATGGCTTGGCAGGAAAGATAGAGACTGCCATTAACTTTACTTGAATTCTTTGTGTTGGGGCATTCACCCATTATAGAAACAGTTATTGTTAAAAGTACAGTCAGAAAACCAACTAAGACACTTTGATGTTCCTTGCATTTGTTTGTTGTCTTTAGATGCCTCTGAGAGTATGAGCCCTTTAAGCATTGCAGAGAGCTTCCCTCTTAACATTAGAACCATGTCACCCCATGAAGCACTACAATTCCACAAAAGAAGGGTGGTGAAGTCAAGCTCGCAGGACATATTTATCAATCGAAATTCTCCAACCTTTATGCGTGACCTTTTCAAAAAGCTCAAGCGTGGAGAACTAGACATAGCAAAAGTACCTGACATCACTTTTATTGGTGAGGCAGGTATTGATGCTGATGGTCTGACAAAAGAGTTCTTTGCACTTGTTACCCATGCTTTGTCTGATGGATCTGGTGGCTATGTGTTATTTGAAGGCGCACAGGATCACATGGTACCTGTAATTAGTGAGGAGTTCCACCAAAGTGGTTATTTCCGGTACGTGGGCCAACTGCTAGCAATGTCAGTGGTCCATGGTGGCCTTGGAATGGTTGGAGTTTCCAGAGCTCTTACAAAGTACATGGTAACTGATAACATGGAAATGGCAAGTTGCCATTTGACAATGGAAGACATACCTGATTACAGCATTCAACAGGCTGTTATACAGGTAGGTTCAGTTTTGGGGTAGTGTATACCATAAAAGCTCTATTAAGCCCCCCCCCCCCCCCCCTCTCTCTCTCTCTCTCTCTAATGAGTCCCCTGTTTGGAAATCGCTTTTTGTAATAAGCCCCCCCTCTCTAATAAGCCTCCCCCCCTCTTTTGGGACACAATATTTTGTAATTATTCCCTCTTACGAAATACACTTTAGAGACCCAGATGGTTTGTTTTTAAACAAATATGCAATAAAACACACAATACTGTTTCCTGCTTGGTATTAAATAATAAGGTTTTACTGGAATTGTTGGAGATTTCTACAGAAACTATTTAACATGAAAACGGTGTGTTCAGTGATTTGAAATAAGCCCCCCTCTCCAATAAGCCCCCCGTTAATAAGGCCTGAAATGAAATAAGCCCCCCGGGGCTTAATAGAGCTTTTACGGTAAGTGAAAGTTTGTGCAAACAGAGAAGTGAAACATATTTGTATTGAGGTAATTAATGAGATGCAATAAATTTTACTTCTGTGACCCTTTTTAAAGGATCCTCAGTTCAATACTGCAGGAACAATATGAGGTATTGGAATTGGGCTCAGAGACAAGTGTTGATTGATTCAACAATGTAAGAAGGAAATATCTGTATGCTTGGACCTTGCAATATTTTAATATTATTATTGCAACATACAATACAAATTGTAAAATTAACTAAACAAGCCCTACTAACCAAGAGCTAAAAAAGTATCAGTACCTGCCAAAACTCACCACCAGTGATTTGTTTTGACAGTCAATACTTTCATGTACATTTCTTTTCTGAATATTAATTAACATGAGGCGTAATGGTAAACTTTATGATACTAATGTCCATTGTTGATTGTGACTTTTATTTTCAGTTGCAAGGGGCCAAAGTTGCAGAAGAACTTAATACCTTAGCAGTGCGAGATGATGTATCGTTGCTTCTCTACCAAGCTGGTTTTGGTAATCAGTCTCTCAGTCTTGCAAACAAAAGCGAAGCTATTCAATGCATTCTGTTTCATCAGGTCTTTAAATCAAGACGAGACCAGATTTCTGATCTCATGGATGGCTTGAATACTTTAGGTATTCTAGAGCTTTTGAGAGCAAATGATGCCTGCCTTCCGGTGGTGTTTCCCCTGCTATCCGATGTGTCTATTTCAAAAAGTGATGTGCTTTCCAGTCTTGAGTATTTACCAAATCAATCTGCGCAAGAACATGAAGTTTCATTATGGTTTAGCCAGTATGTTAAATACCTTTCTGAAGGTAAAGCTAATTGTCCATGTTTTGGAAACTACCTATTTATGTCTGTGTATTCTGTGGGGCATTATCAACATTTCTTTCCTGTTCTTGTGATAGCTGTCAATTTTTTATCATGCAGATCTTGTAGGAGGGATCAAAACGCTAAAAAGCAATGGGGATGAGGGTAGTTCCACATTGTTTATTGATGTTGACCCATTCAGGGTCATTCAGCCCCAGTGGAGATTGACATCTAATATTTGTAATGGAAAATTACTACTACTTAATCAGGATTATAGCTGTATTGCCTTGTCACTTAGCTGAGCCGAACCAAAATGATATAACCTTGATACATGTTTAATGAAATTCTCCTTACAAGCTACAGTTGTGCGCAAATATTACTATAAAAAATATTTGTAGGTAGTTATCAGGGTTATTTTGTGCAAAATGTTCAAATAATGCATCAGTTGAATAATATTCAACTTTTGTGATCTTTGTACTGAAGTAGAAGCATCTATGTTTCAAGTATCTTGGAAAAATAGACTGTTGAGAAAAGAAACCAGCAAGCATTAGAAAAGTGGATCAGGCCAGACCACTCTTGACTTGCTGCTCCACTTGCTATTTGTTTGCCCCAAGCTAAGGAGCCTGTCCAATTAGGCTAAGCAAAGATTGAATAGGAGTCGCTTGTCCATTAGCCTCCTTCACAGCCATTGTTTGTTTTGGTCCTATTCTCCCTCCCCACCAATGTCCGCTGAACCGAGCCGGACATTCCATTCCAGGAACTGACCAATCACATTGTGGCTTTTAAGTTTTGGTGGCTAAGTTTCCATAACCTCCTTTGTGGCCGTTGTTTGTGTCCGTTCTACACTCCCTCCTGATTGGATACTTGGGCACAAAGGGAATGGAATTTCTGGCTTGGTTCAGCAGACGTTGGTGGGGAGGTAGAACAGGACCGACACAAACAACAGCTGTGAAGGAGGCTAGTTTTCCACATGACCATGATTTAATTTTTTTTCTCACCAGATGACAGTGACAAGGTTGATGGTACCGAGTCTGGTATTGGGTTAAAGCCCAAGTTGGAGGAATTAGTCCAGTTTATATGTGGACATCCATATCTACCCAGCTGTGGGCATTCAGTGAAAGTCAGATTTACAAGGGGACCTTGCCAGATCCTGAGTCATGTTTCAACACAATAAAATTGCCTTTAGCCCACAGCAGTTACGAGTCATTTGAAAGGGCAATGAATGTTGCCATAAATTGCCAGCATGTGGGTTATGGGCGTGGCTGATGAGCAAATGAGAATGTTCTGTGACTGATACAAACCCAGTAAATTCAGTAATTTCTTGTGGTTGCATGTGATTAGTCAAAGCATGAATCATGATCATTTCACACATGGTTTCATGTTCTCAGTTTTGGAAGTTTGACAATAATTATTTTGTTATTCATACTGGTAAGAAAAAATAAAAAAAAACTTTATTAAAATTGTAACTGATTAGGGAAATTAATACCCAAATTATTACATGTTATTGTTGCTGTTAACAAAAGTTGTTTTACTTTAATTTTTCTTCACTTAATTTTTCGTTAACAGCACAACTGCTTTGTTACTGGAATGTTAACTCATTACAGAATTGTTCCAGCTAAGTTGTAAGAGAAACTTGTTGTTATTGAAATTATCATGTCCCATTTGATATAATAAATATGGTGGGCATACTTTACATTACATGTTGCACGTAATGTGTTCTCTTGTGTTATGTACCTTATAAATATACCACAACCAGAAGCCCACAATCCATCCCAAGGTCCTCCTAAAATTGAAAGGGCAAAGTGATCAATGCAAGAGGTTAGTAAATAACCTCATTGGTAGACAGGATTTAGATGAAACAAATGGACGAGTATTTAATAAATGAAGGAATTTACAGTGTCTAGTGCCATAAGGTAAGAGGTAATCCCATTACCAGAATCATCTCTTGATGCCAAAATAACACTTGTGACATGTTGCAGTTGATCTGCACTTAATGAAACAGCAGACTGAGGAACTACAATTCTGCAATCTTCTTGTTGTGGAACAGGACCACTTTCGTCAATTCCATAGTTGGAGGGGTCAACAACATCTTGAACAGCAGAAGAGCGCAAACCCTGCAGTAAGATCATTCCTCTTACCCACAGCTGTTGAGGTGAATAGTTGGCTTCAGTCGTTATTGGGTGGTTGTTCCATTCCCCAGAAAATTCATTTAGAGTGTCATTAATCAAATCCAGATACAAGGTGAAGACAGTACAGGTGTACTTCATTGCACGGATCTAGCACATTGTGGTTCTCCAGATACAAAAAGATGTTGAGAAAGCAAGACACCACAATTCTGTTCACATCTCTCCAAAGTCTCTCTATCCTCTGGTTATGAACAGATGTACCTGTTATTATACTACCTCGATTTAGTCCCCTTGCTTCCAGCATGTATCTTCCCACTTCAAGGCCTTGCGCACAGTGTTGGTTACCACGCGCGTAACAAATTAGGTGTGACACTAGAAAACAGCCCAAAGCAAGAAACGTAGAAACTATTTGGAAACTTTAAAAACAGAAACTAAAACTAAATTTTATGTGCATGAACCTGTATACAAGAAATTATCAAGAAAACCTATTATTTCATGTGAAAAATTAAAAAAACTTAAACACGTTCGCGCGAAACTGTTCAAATTCGGAAGAAACAAGGTGGACAAATTTGCACTTAAAATTGCGGCCTACTACAATATCACACTAATTCTTACCTTTTTGAGATGCACATTAATTGAACTTTCGCATCCGTCGCATTAAACTTTGAACAAGTTGATAATGAAGCAGTGGCTTTGACAAGTTCAGTGTCACATGTTTGGGTTCGTCGGCAAGAGATCCCAGCCATGGGAATTATCGTGTACATGGCGTTTGCATCATGCGTTTGGTTCGCAGAGTTTAGCGTGTGAATCGTGCAAAACAAATCATTTCAAACGTTTCAAACGTTTCTTATTTTTAGCTGCGTTTCAATCGTTTCAAGCGTTTGGAACTTTTTAATCGTTCGCTGTCGGTTTCATCTACACAATCATCCTTAATCATTCCGCCGTAGTACAGTACATATATAAATATAATTCACAACCAGGCAAATTACTTCAGTTGTATGAGAGGTTCCTGTCTAACTTCATCGATAAAAGTCTAAAAATAATTGTACAAAATGATAAATTTAGCTTTGTTTCATTTGTGCAAATTCCTTTAATTGATCTGATAATTCCCGGGAAATTATCCCGCGAACTGGAATTAATTTAGCTCTTTCGATTATACCTCTTTTCAAACAGTTCCAAAACTCAAAACCTTGAATTTTTTTCACAATACAACATATCGTTCCATTCATAAATTTCGCTTCTGTGGAAAATATACCCTGCATGTCATCGCAAACCGGCGCTTCTTCAAGTGTGCTTTGTTGTTGAATGTACATTTTCTGTCACGTTGGAACGGCGCCAAGGAAATTACATTGTTAAATTCCCAAAGGACACGGTCACACAAATTTCTTATTTTGTCTTTGAACGAGGCAGTCGATCAAAATGTTATACCGGTAAGTTTAATAACAGGTAAGTTAAGTAAAAGAAATACAGATTGAATGCTTTGCCAAACATTACAATCGCTATGACACAAAAAGAGTCAACAACATTCGTCAAGTCCAAGGCAGCAGATTTCTTCGCCGATCAAATTTCATTAAGAATGAAACTATAAATTCCCAGCATCTTAAAAAATTTTCTAAGCTTAACTTCAGCAGCAAAAGTTAGCACTTCAATTCTTGTGCCCTGTGTTATCAAAGGTTCTGAATTAAGTTATGTTTTATTTCACGTTGAAACTGGTTCTTTTTTATATTTTGGAGCTGGGACGCGAAGAAAATCTTCAGTGGCTTTTAATTTTCGGTGCGAGGTTCAGTGTAAACATCGATTGAAACCTTCGAAACGTTTGAAACAAACCAAAAACGTTTGGAAGGATAGAAACGCACGATGTCAAACTCTTGAAACGAAAGAAACGCACGTTTGAAATTGCCTGTCAAACGATACAAACCAACCAAACGCACGCTTCTTGCACGATCGAAACGCTGATAAATGATGCAAACGTTGTCCTCAAATGTGACGGAAGTAAAGAAATATAGGCGCAAGTGGTAAAGACAATTTCCATGTTTTCTTAAAATGACGCGAACTTAAGTCAACTGGAAAGGTAGGCCTGAATTGTTTAAATGATAAGTGTTAAGGATCTGTAGGCGACAATTGAAATAGTTAGCGTTCTAGCGACAAAATTTAGGGCGAAAGTCAAATACTAAGGGTTGTTTACGCGTGGTAACCAACACCGTGCGCAAGGCCTCAATGTTTTCCATGCCGAGATCACATCGGACACGAGAAGGAAGATTGTACCTTGTGATTGCTTCCTGGAAATAACTGAACACAGTAGATGGTCTATTGTTTGTTGAGGCTTTGAGATACACAACAAGTCTTGAAAAACCGTCAATCCCTCCATGGATGACAATCCTGTATGGTTGAATCAATTTGTGATTCCCATCAATGTGCCTATAGAGGGATACTAAGTGACAAGACAACACAGGAAGGAGACTTACAAATGCTGCTAATATAAACAAGACATATTTCTTGATGGCACGGGGAACATAATTTATAATCTGATCACATTTTGATGAGCTTGCCTGATAAGTAATTTACATATTACAAAAGTGGAACAATCAATCATGACCAGGATGTTTATGGCCTCTAATTGGAAACAATTCTACTCATGCTTGTATGTAATGATGTATCTGTTGCAGGAATTAAATTCAGGTAAAAATTTTAACCTAGGTTGAATATCAAAGTCCTAATTATTAATAATTAGGGGTGGGAGACAAAGGGAATTGAGATTTAACCCAGGTTAAAATATTTTTACCTGCAACCATTATCTATCAAATAGAGTTTTGTGACTAGGAGGGATGAGGCTTCCAAAGAGATGTAATAGATGCAAATGTGTAGTTTCCTTGCACTTACATTTTGATATCTCACCACAATACCTGGGACAGAGTGGAGTACTCTTACTGATGTGAAAGAAATGAAGAGTGTGCAAGTGTTAGCCATTCTTCCTAACTTCTACTGGTGATAGGAGCATTTGATTGCCCAAATTTTATCACCCAAAAGTGAGGCAATAGAAAAGCAGTTTGGGATAGGATATTTAGGACGTGCAAAGTAGTTCTGAATTCCTCGCTAAATAATTAGGAGTTATAGTACACTCAACAAAATTACTCAATTCTGATTGGTCAAGAGTAGTAATTAATCCCAAATAGTACTCAGTAGGAGTACTTTTTAAGTTTCCATGATGGCAACAATATCTCAAAATTAATTATTTTGTTGAAGGTAAGTTACATGTATAACTAAAAAATTGCACGACCTCATATCATTTGTGATTAATAGATACTCATGATTTTGAAAGTTCTCAAATTGTACTCCCCTTTGATAACTTTCAAAATCACTCATACCTATTAATCACGAATTGCACTTGAGGTCATGCGATTTCCTACACTAATTTCAGAATAACTAGCCACTTCTGACGTCTGCTAACACATTTTGCGTCTATCAGGTTCTATTCATAATCAATGAGGTACAGTAAGTGGCCGGTTATTTGGTAGGTCTGATCACATCCATACACTTACCACAGTGCATTGGGAGAAGGAACGTTATAAACTCGTCGAATGATCCTTCTTGCATTTCTTAGAGTGGCAGTGATTGGATCAACTCTTCATAAAGAGAGGAGAACACGAATTCTTTGAACATTCAAACCATGCTGTCTCAGATACCCCTGGACCAACCTTAAACCCGCAGCTGGGGTAACTTGTAATGCCTGCCTAGTGTAATGATCAAGTTGAATATCACTGAGTTGAGTGAATTCTCTCCCTTCCACTCGCATCCCCAGTTCATGTCTTCTACGACGCAGTGTTCTGGTAGATACACCAAACATTCTGGAAATATCGCTCCAGCGCAATCCGCAGTCCCCGTGTAGAGCGTCTAACTGCTCGCGACTGATTGCAAACCTTGGTCGGCCAGGCGACTCGTTCTGCGATTGTTCAGTTTCAAGAGAACCCACGTTCCTTTGTTCACTTTCTCTTAAACTACAGTCGTTATCCCAAGCCAGAAATTGTCGCTGCTCAAAATGCGATCGAAGAAAGGACACACGATCCAAAAGGTACGTAAGGTCTGCCATGATAACATTTTGCAGACTACCGTAGCTTTCCCCAACTCTTGACTGTAAAGTTGAGAGCGTTCTTTCATACTCATCCAGGCACCGAAGCAAAAATTCAGAGGTGTCATAAGATGCTGAACTAAGCTGTCTTTCAGCGTTTTCTATCAGACTAGCAAGGGAGAAGAAAAACTCTCCAGTGTTAGGTAGGCATCGTGCCGCCATTTCTGAAAATGTTGCCCCAATCAAGCCCTAATCACATCTGAATCAATTTGAATCAGCAAGCTGATATGACCAAGCTGGTCAGCGTTTTCCCCCATTTTCTCGACTTCGATTTTTTTTTTCGACTTCGACGAAGTATTATGGTAGCACATGTTGTTTCAATTAATACAATTCTCAATCAATTATTTAAACTTTTCGAATTTATATGTTTTTTATATTTGGACTGATCTTTTATTTTTGATAACGCTTTTCGATTTTTGACTAGATATTTTACCACTTGGATATTTTGTCCGCAATGGAACGCCATAGAAAATATGAATTCCCATGCAGCGTATTGAAAATTTCAATTTTTGTGCCCTGCGTTATCAGAGCTTCTGAATTATGTTTTATTTCATGTTGAAACTGGTTCTTTCTATTTTGGAACTGGGATGCGAAGAAAATCTTCGATGGCTTTTAATTTTTGGTGCGAGGATCAGCATTAACATCGATTGAAACCTTTGAAATGGTTGAAACGAACAGTACCAAACGACTGCAACAATAGAAACGCACAATGAGAAAGGCTTGAAATGAAAGAAACGCACGTTTGAAAATGCCTTTCAAATGACACAAACTAAACAAACGAACGCTTCTTGCACGATGAAAATGCTGATGAACGATACAAATGTTGTCCTCACGTGTGATGGAAGTAGACAAATATAGGCGCAAATGATAAACTTTTCTTGAAATGACATGAACTTAAGTCAACTGGAAAGGTAGTCCTGAATTGTTTATTAATAAATGATAAGCGTTTAGGATCTGTACGTGATATTTCAAATAGTTGGCGTTCCAGTGAAAAAATTAGGGTGAAAGTTAAATATTAAGATTTGTGTATGGGTGGTAACCAACACCGTACGCAAGGCCTGAAAAGAGAAGGTTTTAATCCCAATATTATTTCTGGGGTACGTTCATTTTCTATAAATCCATGACTGATTGCCATCCAAAAATCCTTGCCAAAATTGCGACGTGACTCTGCAGTACCAGAAAAGATGAATTAAATTTTCCTCTTCAGATTCGCAGAAGGTACACAAATCAGTTATGGGGACAATTATGGGGTCATAGTGAATTTCTACATGAAACTAGGCATGTCCAACGCTGTGCCCTAAGAAAAATTTTTGGGAGCCCAAAACTCCAAACCTTTGAAATTCAGGGTGCCCAGCATAGTACAATGTAATTTTGTGCAGAAAGATTTCCTTGACGCTCAAAGGCAAAAGTAAGTTGCCAGGCATTCCCGGGCACTGCTAGACATAGCCCTGACATCACACAGGTGAAATAATGCTTTGGCCTGTCTCTATGACTTGTCCCTGTGACTTGTCACCTACAATGTAGTATGAGCCAACTTTTAACTTTACCTTCGTTGAGAGTGTCGCGTATCTCAAGAGCTTTGTCTTTTATTCTATACCTACACTGTAATTACATCAGCCATAACCACACTAAAACAGCTTAAGCGCTACAGAAAACCCTACCTTCTTGACTTTCTTGTGAGCTTTTGTTCTGACATGATTTTGGCATTCTTCTACATTAGACATTTTAAGTTCACACAGCTCGCAATAAAAAGGAGCACCAGCACATTTGCTTGGATCCTGCAACGTTAAAAATATTTCAGTATGGTTCATGATCAGTTCAGCATAGAGTAGCAAGGCTCGTTTTTAGACACTACTCAAATTTTAGTCATATCACATGTACTCCCATATTAAAGCAGCTTGGTTGGGACACTCTTGAACAATGCAGACTTTCATACCAATTATCAACATTATATGAAAACCAACAAGGTTTAGTTGGTATCTCCCTTCCATCTGAAGTATGTCCACTAACAAGGGCTTCTCGAGCTCCCAATGTATTCCCCTTCCGTCATATTCAGTCCAGTTGTAATGTTTATAAATATTCGTTTTACCTAAGTTCAATAGTAGCCTGGAATAAATTACCTGTAACTGCTGATATTTTCCCCTTCACTAAGGTATGATTCCCACCATAAGATCCATGATTAGGTTATTATGATATTAAATTTTAGTGCAGATAAATTTTGTCACCATTAATTTTAAAATGTAGATACCTATTTTAAGATTTGATATGTAAATAATTTTCTCTTTTATCCATAATTATTTATTTATTTATAAATTTATTTACTATTATTTTTATACCTCCTAGTATTGTGTACATGTCTACTGTTTTAGGAGTATCCCTATTAAAGTAAAGACACAAAATGGTCTCTGGTCATGAAAAAATACCATTTAAACCATAGGAAAAATTGGATTTGTAGCCATTAAAAAGTTGTAGGAACTCCATGTTTTTCTATGTGCAAACCATTTTATTACATTCTCATTTTGTTACAGGGTACTGAACCAGTTTTCTCTTAAGCCCCATTCAAGCAATGGTTCAATTGCCCCCATCACTCTAAAAATCACACAAAGGAGAGAAAGCTAAGAAAAGAGACTTGTATCATGCATTCCACCAAAATTTCCATATCCAGGAAGATGTGATGTCTCTAACCTCGTTTAATACCCTAAGCTCCCTTGAGTATCTTGTGGCTGAACATGCAATCAAAACTTCATACATGTACATATGGCTATAATTATATGTATGTGCCATGGGATAGGGTACGGTTTTTGAGGTTCTTGATCCTTAAATAGGGTAGCATTTTTGCCCATTTTGGCATACAGTACCACCTGAAAGTATTGACCCATCGGGACAAGGCGATACCTCGTCTATGCTGCGGGTGGTGGCTGTGCGTCCACCGCGGTATAAAAAAATTGTTCCCGCGGGAAAACCGAGGTACAATTTTGCCACGGGAATACAGCGGGAGAAAAGACGAGGTAATGCCACGGGGAAAGAACAATGACGACTAATTCCAGGTGTCTGAAATTTATGGGAGTACCCCCGGGGTTCGACCCCTCTTGGGAGAACTCAGAATTCATTTTTTCCAAGTTTGCATGTGATAGTCTTAAATCAATCACAACTCTCATTATTAAATTGTTTAATGTGACTTCCAAGGACACACCTCCAGTTTATCAGCTGGTACTACAAAATGCTGAGTTTCCAGTTCCCTTAGAATCTTCAAGTACTCCTCTTTACATGCCTGGTCCTCAACTGATATTGATCCACTGACCTTGAATATATGAAATGGAAAGTAAGCAGGATGCTCAGTAAGGATCAGGAGATTTTGCTAGGCTAATATGGTGGTAATATTAATTGTGACACAAGTCAGTTTAATTGTAGATCCCAGTGATATATTGCAATAATCTTTGTAAGTATCAATGAGATATAACAAGTGCACCAAGTCTGGCAATTTTCTAGTAAGCAATGAATATTTAAAGCTTGGGGGATGTGACTGGAGTGACAAGGATCACAAATTAATGCGATCAAGTAAGCTGAAGCCACCCAAAGGGCACTAAGGCCACAAGGTAGTGGGCATTACCCCTTAAATCTACCAAAGCAAAGATTGAGCCAAAGCATTAGCAGCCATGGACAGCTGTTTTGGCCTTGTTAGGCCTCATCAGCATGGCATAGTTAATGCTCAGGTTCAAGTGCCCACATATCAATAAGGCTACCTTGTGGCCTTAGTGCCCGTAGAGTGGCTTCAGCTTACTTGATCACATACATTTGTGAAGTATCCTTGTCACTCCAGCCACATCCCACAAGCTTTACATATTCATTGCTTGTTTTATTGATATGTGGGACTTGAGCCTAAGCATTAGCTATGCCATGCTGATGAGGCCTAACAAACAGCTGTCCATGGCTGCTAATGCTTGGGTTATATCTTTGCTTTGGTAGATTTAAGTGGTAATGCCCGCTACCTTATGGCCTTAGTGCCCTTAGAGTGGCTTCAGCTTACTTGATCACATTAATTTTCTATTAATCTTTATCAAGTGATCCAAAAGAATAAGTTAGAGAAAATTATTTTGATTCTGATCAAACATTCATTGACTGTCAAAGTCATTAAACTGAAAGAATCAGAAACTGATACAAAATTGACTGCTGCCAAAATTCGTATTGAAATGAGGTTTGCTCAACATTTTCTTGTCTTCATCTCAGATCATCACTGAAAACTGCCATCTTGAACTTAAATATCTTTGGTGACCAGTGCTTAAAATACCATGCACTTAAAATGGCATCAAGAATAGCCTCAAAGAGGGCATCTCAGTCGACTGGGTTATGCTGGCCACCGCATATGTGCAATGATCTTTATACTTTTTAATATTGCAATTGACCTATGACCCATATTTCCAAAATTTCTCCAAGATTTGTGGAGTCAGACCGACTTCAGTGAGTGGAACAAAATTGTAAACCATTGTAAACGCTTACAGAAGTTTTAAAGGACATGTTTTGAAAGCAACACTTGGACACTGGAAGAGCTTTTTTTCCAGTAAAACATAATATCATTGGGGGGTTTTTATTTCATCTGGACCCACTTCACTTCACTTATTTATCTGATGTGACCTCGTTCATTAAATGAATGATATTATTTACATCTCAGGTCAGCGGATTCCTAGAGAAACATATATAACAATAATTTGCAGAACTCATCATCATCCACAATTTCTAGAACATTACCACCATTAAATACAAACATTCTACTAGTACAGAAATTATCTCCTGTCCAAGTGGTGCTGGTGACACCACGGGGCACCAACACAAACTGTGTGACCATTGGGTATTTTGAATTTAGTTGAAATGTATGGGAATGTCAAAAAGGTTTATATTATCGTAATATGCTACGGTTAATATCCACATATAAGATCAAAATAAATGTATTTTTACCTGAAAAATTGTGTATTGTTGTTCTTGTATCTAAAAACGGCGAATTTTAGTGATTTGAAGAGTTTTGCATGCGACATTTACCTGAGCGTATAGTAGAGTGACAAGGGATGAAAGATCTGCTTTCCACGATTTTGGACTGGTCCAGCGCCGAGCCGATTTTTAACAGCAAATTCCCATCACAAAGCTTCCAAACCGCACACTGGGCAAGCTGAAAGCCAGAGGTTTCTTCCCGTACCATTATATTTGAAATCCGTCCAAAACTCGTAACGCTAGACCTCAAATAATATCGAGAAATCTAGCAATTGAAGATTGAAGGATGCGTAGCTGGACTTTGGCGTGCCGGCTGTAACTGTCACATTGTTTGCTCCTTTCCGATTGGATGATAAAACACAATGCCCTTTCATAAATTTGTCCCACAGGAGGGGAAGAAGGGGCAAATAAACAGGCTGGTTGGTAGAAAGATCGCTGCTGTTTATTTGCCCCTACTTCCCCTCCCGCAGGACAAATTTATGAAAGGGCATTGTTTGTTATCATCCAATCGAAAGGAGCAAACGGCGTGACTGGTTACAGCCGGCACACCAAAGTCCAGCTACGCATCCTTCGATCTTTGATTGCTAGATTTCTCGATATTATTTGAGGTCCAGCGCTTTGAGTTTTGGGCAGATTTCAAATAATTATAATGGTACAAGAAGAAACCTCTGGCTTTCAGCTTGCCCAGTGTGCAGTTTGGAAGCTTTGTGATGGGAAATTTGCTGTTGAAAATCAGATCTTTCATTCCTTGTCACTCTACTATACGCTCAGGTAAACGTCGCATGCAAAACTCTTCAAATCACTAAAATTTGCCGTTTTCAGCTACAAGAACTACAATACACAACATTTCAGGTAAAAGACGTTTATTTTGATCTTATATGTGGATACTATAAACCGTATTATATTACGATAATATGAACCTTTTCAATATTCCCATACATTTCAACTAAATTCAAAATACCCAACGGTCACACAGTTTGTGTGGAGGCCCTGTGGTGACACAACAGAAATCTGATAACGACCTCACCCCCTTTCCCCAACTTCCTCCTCGCCGTCACAATAGTATCTATACACCGCAAGACTGCAATCATACCTGACCGCCATTTTGCCACGTTCATTTAGCAACTAGAAGTTTTCCTACAGGACCTACCTCCTTTCTTTCTTCCTTTTTCGCCGTCTTTGCTCGCCTCTTTCGCGCAGCGTTGACTCTTGGTTTTGCTCCAGAATTTCCCGTATTCTCCGCTTGGCTTCCATTCCAGTCAGCCCCAACGGAGTCCTGACATCGATCTTCCGGATTCTCCAAAGAGGGCTGAGAAATTTCCGAATTCTCCATTCCACAAGGCTGCTATCTTTTTAATCTTCTTACCCACTCCATATTGTGGAAAATATGTCTCTCAACCAATAATCACAATGATGCATAATTAACATAAATGAGTCCACAAAACCGAAACTTGAAATTGGCGGCTACGAAGTCACTAAGGCTTTTTCGACATTCCCTGAGGCTACCACAAGCTTAGGTCACCGCCAGCTAACACTTTATGAGCACCGCGTCCATTATTGGCGACGCAAAATCTTACTGTGCCCGTAATTCGATCATTTTGGACAAAATTACTTCTCAGACGAATCGGTCTGAACCGCCATTGCAACTTCTGTCAACGCATTTGTTGAGCGGTGAAGCCGATATTTGACAGAATCGCGGGCGCGTAATTAACACATAGCGGCTCGCTTTCGTTTGTTTTTGCGTGAAAAATTTGCATTTTTCTTGCGGTATGCAAACTAGGTCGTAGCGCCGACGGCGTTCTTCTTGCAGAACGAAACTTTCCTTATCCTACTTTAATCCAAAAAAGTCATTAACAGTCCTCTCCGCCTCGTTGCGCTGTGCCCAACATGGCCGACAAACGTCCCAAATACATGAACTGGATTCTAGAATGCATAAACTTGCTTCGCAGTCGGAAATCACGGCCCGACTTGGAGCGAATCTGTCGGACTATGCAAAAATGTCACGGAATAGATGAGCGAGACACAGAGGAAGACTTAGCAGTGCTCATTGCTAGCGGAATAGTGACAAAGAGGTCATTTAAAGGAGCAATTTCCTATCGAAACGCGTCCGGTTGGCACAGGGTCCTTGGGTCCGGCAAAGTGTCGCGAGCAGCCCGATGGGTGGGCGAAGCAATTCGAGCGCTGGATCGTGGTTACGGCGTCAGCGCAGTGGACATCGAGAAATTCATCACTGCTAGGCACCCGTATTATCATAATTTGAAGGCCAGGATCAAGATTGCATTAAAAGAAGACCTTGATCATGGGCGAATTTGGTGTGTAAGTGACGGGATGTATCGATTGCTGGAATCTGCAGAGGTAAGTTGCCTAAACTCGAAAAATTACGGCGATAGCATGGGAAATTCTCGTCAGCTATCGCAAATTTAACAGTCTGTTGCATGTGATGGAGTACTCTAGCATGAATTTGCCTCGACAAGGAAACTTTTTGAACCGCCTTCAGCATTTCTGATAGTACATAATCGATAAGTTGTCTGTATTGCTCAAATTAAAAGCTGGTGATATTAGCGACTTTTCGCGTGCGGGGATATTTTGGAAGCGTTTGTTTGCCATTTTCAGTCGCCTCCGCGTGCACTTTGTGGTGATGTTGACGTGGATTTCAATTTCCGCGTAATAATTACATGTAAGCTGAATTTTTTATACCAGTGTTTTTGCAAGTCGTTAAATAAGTAAAATTTTGGGACGGTACAGAATTTAGGCTCAAAATAAGTTATTGAAGCAAAAAACTTGGTGTGTAAACCGGAAAAGGGTTATTGTGCTTTAAAAGTTTTAATACCCATGGTCAGACATAGCTTTGTTTTATACTGAATGTAAATATGAATAACAAAATTAAATTCAATGATCAATATCAATTTATTGCAATTTTTAAGCCATGCAGTTTCCTTCTGTTTGGTTCTTATTTTTGAAACAGTCCAACTGAACCGTGGACTAATGACTCGGACATCTCTCCAAAACAGTCGCCTTTCTTCAACTGGGCCATCTTACCAAGGCCATTAATAATCCAGTTGCCTTAATAATTTATGTCAAAACCTTGCTGCAGTGTCTAGTAAATTGAACAGTCCTTGTTACAGGGGTTGGGGGGGGGGGGGGGGGGGGGGGGGGAGAGAAAAGGGGAGGTGGCATAGGGAGTACCTCCAGCCAGTACATGCTGTTAGTTCTATAAAAATAACAGCAAATTAAAGTGCCCCTAACCCCAAAATATTTTTTTCCTTAAATAAATCTTTGCACCTGTTCAAATCGCATTGCACCTTTTTGCGCTTTTTAAACCAAATCTCAACTTTTTAAAGGCTACACAAAAGTTGCAAAATCTGCCCATCATGTCTGACGACTGAGCTAGTAAAGGGCATGGGTCTAGTCCTGGTTTGATGTCACAATCTGCTTGAAAGGCTTAATGCGATGCAAATCAGTTTGTGACGAGCTCCGACGTGCGACAGATGATGGCTAGATTTCGTAACTTTTACAGCCTATTTAAGTTGAGATTTGGTTTAAAAAGGCACAATGTGTTTCGCACAGGTACAAAGATTTATTTAAGAGAAAAAAGAATTTTAAGGTTAGGGGCTCTTTAAAGGGAACCACTTTTTAAAGGGCAGTTTCATAAGAATTACTGTAACTCTGATGTTTTGACCTAAAATTATTATTTACTAAGTCAATTTTCAGTGACTTTTTCATTCATCAATTGCTTCTAGATTATCAGTGAGATAAAATCAAGTAACTTTTACAAGAAAAAAAATGAGCCACAGTAAGTTATTACCAATTTCATTTAAAATGAAAGGAGAACTTGAAAACATTGGCCTGACTTTTTCAAGTTGGCACCATTTTCATCTTGGCTAAGCTGCGCAACCAAAAACATTTAAGAATGGTCTCTGTGAGCTAGAATAGCCATTTTGAAGAAACTTTGACCATTGATTTTCGTTTGCCTTCGGTAAACAGGCCTCCTTTGCTTTCCAGATTTTTACTAATAATCCATGATACTGTCTCTTTAATTGCTGCCCATGCCATCATATGGTTGAATTAAATATGACTTGTAGACATAAGCTTATGCTGTATCTATGGTCTAGAGCCAAGTTAGTGTTTTATATTGAAGACTTGGCATTATGTAATATTAGTGTGGCAGATGCCTGTTTTCCACCCGGTTTCATGGCTGATTTACCAAGATTTTCCAGCCATGGATGCAATCTCCATCTACAGCTGTAGGACGTCATCGCAGGGACCGCAGAGACCATTTAAAAGTGACAGAGCTAAAACATCTGGCGAACTTTGAGTGGTAAAATTCATACATTTCCACGTCATCTGGAGTCCCTAAAAAACCAATCCAAGAAAAAAAGTGGGAGGACTATAAACCCAGCCCTACCAGCCCCTCCCCACTGCTGTCTCTTTATCAACAGAAATAAAAGTGTGCCTAACACTAAACATTTTTTTCGCTAAGGGCCAAGTCGCATCAGAGGACAAAATTGTTTACTTATGTCAAAAATCTGTCATCACAATGAAAAACTAAATGTGACTGGTTTGTTCACCAAAGGACAAAATTTGTTCATGGAAGGGCAAACTTTAAAGATGCTGTCGACTACCTCTGGAGCAGGCCAAACTGAGACAAATCTTGGAAAACAAAAGAGAGGGTGTTTTGATTTGGAAAATTATTAATGATTTGACAGGTGATATGTGGCAGAATCTCTAAGCGGTAGACTTCGTGGTAAAATTGAAGGGCTGAGAGCATAAACTGCCTATGTGTAATTTTAGGTTGTTTTTCGATTTTCCTTGGAAATGAAAGAAATTTTTGCATGTGACTTGCAAGCAATTCGATTCAAAAACATCGTCCGATATTTTTATTCACTGATTTTTGTTTCATTTCCAAGCAAAATCGAAAAATGACCTAAAATTACACATAGACAGTTTATGCTCTAAGCCCTTCAATTAATCATGTTCTCATTTTGCAACAACATGAATCCCCTTCAAGCGCAACCAGTATTTTCTGTACAAAATGTAACAATTTCCACAGTATCCACCAGGATTGATCTATACCAGTTTGCCTGGCCCTTACATGTGTAATGATTGAGGAAATCTCAGCCCATCTCCTTCAACCACAAGTTCTGACTCATTCTCCAGAACAAATCTGAAATGTGACATCAAATCGAGAATAGACCCAAGCCCCTTTTGACGCAGTCATGTACCAAATGATTCTTCGCTTTTTGTTTGTTTTGAAGCCCATAAAAATGTCCAAAACTGGAAATACAGGCAGAATGTTATTATGACAGGTGCAAATATTTATTTTAGCAAAAACAAAAAAAGTTTTTAGTGTTACATGCACTTTAAACCCTCAAGATTTTAAAGGCTACCAACCTCCACTTATATATTGTTGGTGGAGACCAATGTTTTAATTAAGGAGTCCATTTATAGCCTCTTTTGTTTGATATCAGAGCCCAGAAAGAGAAATTCCAGCCTGTGATCAAGTCTGTGACTTCTGTCTTCAAACTGCTGCAGCAAACAGACGTGGAGAACCAGAAGATCTACTGATATGCAGGGATTGTGGCAACAAGGGTAACATTCGCTCATAGTTTTTTTATTTTCTTTCATTACAGTCATACAAATCACAGTTCAAAATGTTTTAGGGCATTTTGCTTCACTTTTACAAGGTCACAATTGGCACCTAATTATTTAATAGGAACTTAATTCTGGCAATTCTGGTAATGTAACATGCCTTTTGCAACAGTTGATCACGTGACAAGTTATCATAAAATTTGTAGCTGGAGCTAAATGGTTTTCAGAAATGGAAAGACCATGTTTCAGTTAACAAGAACACCACGTTTTAGGCCAATTTTGTACATCAGTTAGATTCTGTAAATTAAAGTTTGAATAGGTAAGAAAATACAAGGTTTAGTCTGGATGTGAGAAGGCCTTGTTATCCCAATAAATTTTCCGTAATTTATCCCTCCATAAAGAAATGGCTGCTACATTAGGTAAGGAATAGGAAGAACATCTCAATTTTAATTTTAGGGGAAATTTTCAGGGCTTTATCCCATAAGGCAGCTTGAAATTTTGGAAACATAACAAGCATTTGTATGCAAAACAATTGGAGTGTGACTGGATGGCAAAGGTTGTGATTTCCATACAAATCCTTCTAGTTTCAGTTGACCATAGATGCCCCCCCCCCCTCTACCCATGATATAATCCCTTTTGAGATAATTTATAATTACACAGCAAAACATAACTAGGGGCCAGAATTAGAACTTTTAATTATATATTTTACATATAAAACGACAACTTGAGAATTTGCAGACATGTTTTGTCAGAAACGTAATAAATAGGAAACTTTCCATTTTACAAGGAAGCACGCTTAATTACATGTACAGTGCAGGCCAGAATTAAGCGAACCAAAACATACGCGTAAAACCCGTCTGCTGCGGATGCGTATACGCGTCTAAAAATCTGCAGATGCGCGTCTAGTCAGACGCATTAGTATGTATGAGCTAGCTCATTGTTTTCCTATTGTTGCTATTTCATTGTTCTTTTGAATAGCCGGAGAATAGCTTTTCAGAAGGACAAAGTATGACTGCACTTGCCGACTTCATCGTAGAACCGGCTCAGGGCAAGAACAACTCCATGTCGCATTGTTCAGCGCATAAAAGAAGAAACTTTGAAATATCTTAAATTACAGCAAGCTTACTGTATTTTGCGAAATGAAACGAAACGAAACGAAACAAAGAAATAAAAAAATCCGTAGAATTTAAGATATCAAGCACTACAACAGTCCGATTTCTGTGTGTGACAAGCTAAGAGAGGAATAAAACACCGGAAGTGTAGAGTTTCTAATAAAATTTAAAGATCTGTATTTTGCGAAACGAGCACTGCGTAGACCTTGAAGAGATTTAACTTGTTTGTTTATATTTGTAGATGCTTTTCTTATTTATTCCTTGCCGCAATGATGATTTCTGAGGATAAAACAGTGAGCTACAATGTACATGTAG
The DNA here is from genome assembly GCA_016490735.1 of Pachyseris speciosa. Classification (NCBI taxonomy): domain Eukaryota; kingdom Metazoa; phylum Cnidaria; class Anthozoa; order Scleractinia; family Pachyseridae; genus Pachyseris; species Pachyseris speciosa. The sequence continues at coordinate 50,511 of JAEMWC010001008.1, read as the reverse complement.
GAGGTCCGAGTTCCTCAAGACCTCTGCATTTTCACCGCGCGGGCGACAGTATTTAACTTAATGTTTGTCTCGTACGTTAAAGCGTTTCTTCTTTCAACGGCACACAGTTTTCAGTCGCAAAAAATATTCTTGCCATACTCGGTGCGTTGTGATAATTCAGATAATAAATTTTGCCTTCAAGGTAGAGTGTAAATAGAACCGGAGATATTGTCTCAACGGCCAGCCGGGATGCTAAACTAAACAAAGGAATGTGTCATAACGCTTGTCGGCTCTCGTTTCAACTCGCGCAGTTTTCACTCGCAAATAAATATCATTGCCACAGTTAGCGCGTCGTAATAATTTGGATCATAACTTTTGCTATCAAAGATAGAGTATTTTCCTGTTTTAAGCGTTATTGTAGCCCAAATAGAACCGGAGATATCATATTTTCATACTTGGCTCAACAACGTGAACGTGACTACAGCGGCCAGCCAGGGTGCTAAACTTAACACAAAAGAATGAGCCACAACGCTTGCCGGCTCCTGTTTCAACTCACGCAGTTTTCACTCGCAAATAAATATCATTGCCACAGTTAGCGCGTCGTAATAATTTGGATCATAACTTTTCCTATCAAACATGGAGTATTTTCCCGTTTTAAGCGTCTTTGTAGCCCAAATAGAACCAGATATATCATAATTACAACGGGACTACAGTGGCCAGCCAGTCTGCTGAACTTAAAACAAAAGAATGTGTCATCATACCGCTTGCCGGCTCTTGTTTCAACTCACGCAGTTTTCACTTGCAAATAAATATCATTGCCAAATAGAATCGGAGATATCGTAATTTCATCGCACGGTTCACAAAATTTTGATTCAAAGTGATTTACCCTTGAAAAGACCCTCAAAACCTATTTTGGTCTCCGTGGTAAACATCTCTTGCACTTGCAGAGATCATGTTACTATGCAAATTACTGTACAGAAATCTACACGCTTAACATTCATCTCTTTAACAAGTTCTTGCACCATTATTGTTGACCATCGTTTTTGAATGCGAGTCTTGCTCAGTTATTTTAATTTTAGGCTCAAAATGTTTCCAGGAAAGGAGTTTCAAATGTTGATTTTTGTTGCGTTTAACAAACATGCCGAGATCCCGGCAAACTCAAACCAGCCCGCTTAACCGGGCCAGCCCGGCTCATGTAATCAGGCCCTTAAAGAAACTAAGTTAGGTCTGAAACTGTTGTCCTTCCGGCTTGCTTTTCGGAAACGTTTTTCCATCCGAAATGCCGTCGTTCGGGATTCCGTTCGGCCTCTTTGCCCTTGAAATAAAAATTGCAAGCAAGATCAGATACTATAAACTGAGCGAAAATTCTAATAACATCTGATCAGAAAAGTGTGCCTTGCGTGACTCTCAGAACATGTAAAGAGTAAAGGCTGGTGATTTGCTTCCTCAACAACTGACCTACGTTTCGCACGTGTATGGGAAGATTCTAAAGCAGTAGCCACATGAAGTCTTTGACTGTCTATCTTTTTTAAATTCCTTCTCGTTAACTAGGTGTCAAAGATTCATGACTTCTTATCTGCACCATCTGCGAAGTGAGCGACGGTGTTCTGAAATACGATAGCTTTCGACATGAAATTTTGTGACGACTGAGATACTAGGAGGTTTCAACTGCTATTCAAGTTAGAAACAGAGAGGTTCCTTTTTTCGAACGAGTTGTTTTCGATTAATTATCTTTATGTTTTCCTCTACATGCGCGGAATATTCAATACCGGTTAGGAGCCAATATTTACGAAGCGGATAAGATTCGAAATATGATAGCTGTCACTGGCTGGTTTCACAAAATGCAAATTTTGTGTTTGTCGGCAACCTGGTGAATTCTTTTGTTTTATTTGACAATACCACACAAAGAGAAATTACGACGATGAATAACAATGGCAAATACGCGCACATATAGACGAGTCTAAAAAGACGTGCATACGCATTTTTGCTGCGTATAAAACGCGTATGCGTAGTTCGCTTAATTCTGGCCTGCACTGTACGACTTAGTTACGATTTGATTTGCTAAAGAATGACAAGAAGACAATACAGGAATAGCATGGTCCCATAAACTAGTGCCAGTTCCCTATCGGGCAAATCACTTGCAATGTCCAGTCCCATTTTTGGTAACATTTTGCTTTATGTAAAACTTATGGTGACCTTCCTGCTGTCCAGAACTTTTATTTTACTATGATGTTCCATTAAATTTGGTTTTATCAACTAAGTTTACTTATTAGAGTTAATAAATGTAAACTGGCCACTGAAAAGACAATATTACAGAGCCCAATTTAATTATACATTATCAACTCAGTTTATAAAACCAAAATTTCATGTACTACTCTCCCACTAATGCAGCACCATTATGATAGTTTCTTTAGAAACCAACCTTCTTTATTCCATTGAATGCCATGTAGTTACACTTCTCCTGAAATAAAAGTTGATTTAACTGCCCTGTGAATATTCTCTTTAGACACTGGAAACCTCATTTGCATGGCCCTGGAACATTTTAGAGCTTTCAGCAAAAAAGAAAAATATCTAATGTCATTATTAAAAACTCAATATCATTCTTTTTTCTAGCTCACCCAAGTTGCATGAATTACTCTCCAGAGCTGGTGCATAGAATCACTTCAGATGCAAGTGCATGGCAGTGCATAGACTGTAAAGCCTGTATAATATGTAATGACAGTGGAGATCCTGTGAGTTTTTTAAAATGTTTTTGTTGCCCTAGGGCAGAGTTTCCCATTGTTTGATTTAGCATTGTGCTACTCACTGCCCTGTCAAAATATTTTGTAGTATTGGGCAGCCTAGCTGGAGTAGGAAGGAGGCAGTGACTACTAGCTACCCTTGTCTGTTACAACAACAACAACTTTATTTAAGACTTACTGTATTAACTCATTGACTACCAAGCATTTTGCCCCAAACCACCTTTTAAAGCTCATCGAGCCATTTTCTGGGCAGATTCTAGCTAAAAAGAACCAAAACTGCCCAGAACTCTGTTTGCTGGTGGAGTTCATTGTGCCCTTCTGTTCCTGATGCTTAATTTTAGCTTTCTGAGATCGGGCATACAGAGGGAAAAGATTTGTTGAAAACTTTTAGGATCATAGGATTAGGTGGAAGGAAGTGCAGGTGGGTAGTGGAGCAAGACTTTCAATGATTCAAATTTTCAGCTCAACAGTGCTTGGTTATTTCATGTTTTCTCCAGCCTGTTTGACGGAATGGTGCTCATTTGGGTATGGTTTGAAGATCTCTTCCCCCTACACATGCTACATGTAAAAGTTGTCCATGAGCATTAAAACTGATGACATCACAAGTGGTACGAGGGATGTGGTTCTGCGCGGCCGGTTTTGGCTGGTGCAGTTGCCAATGGGTTAATTAAAATTAATATCACAATTTGTCCACCCGAGTATAACAGAGCTACAGGTGTAGTTGGGTGGAACAACACCACAAGTACAACAGATACATAAAATTATTAAAGTCAGCTCACAGTGAAGTCCAAGTGTGAAGTAATGGGCAAATAATTTACTGTAGGTGGCAAATTTGCCTGCTATCAGCACATTTTGACAGGACTGCACCCAGACCTTAGGACCTCCCAGGGAAAAATTTTGATGAGCAACATTGGAAGAAATAATGATGACAACCATGTTAAGGAATGACAAAGGCCATTGACAACTAGCTGTGCTCTAGAGTACAAATGATCTAGAATGCATGATTAACACCAATTGTGAAGAGAAATATGGGAGGGAAATGAGAGAATGGTGGGTTTCAACAAGACAGGGACTCAATAACTTTCTCCCTCTAATAAGGGAGTGCTCCTAAAAAGAGGTGGGGTGGGGCTTGAAAGGAAATTTCCGTTGACATGAGTAGAAGACAGAAAGACTAACTTTATGGACTATTGTGTTGCATTCTTTTACAGAGTAGTTTATTATTTTGCGATGCTTGTGACAAAGGCTATCATATGCAGTGCCATGTACCCCCACTGGCTACTATGCCAATTGGTGAGAATTCTCTGTCTTCGTAAGAGGTTTATCAATGATAAACAAGAATTCTTTGTTGTACGTACCATGATGGCCACTGATGGTCAGGAAGAAGCATTCTTTAAGTGGAGCTTAGGCCTTTACGTGTACACGTACATGAGATAATGTCGCAATTATACAGTGCCGTCATTGATTTTTGAAGCAGGTGGGGATGTTCTTGAAAAGTAGCCAGGGAATCCAGCTATTGTGGCACAATCAGTACGCTGTTTTTCTATCAAAGTAACTGGGGATCTACAATGTAACTCAGAATTTGTGGAGAAAATTTTTGCCTCCAGCCCGTAATGATTGCCCTGTTTAATATTTAATAAAATAAATATACTTAAATTAGTATCCTCTCCTGGTCAGGGGCTTTTCAGAGATCATGGTAGAGAAATGAATATTTCAAACAGAACATAAAGGCTTAGAATCCCATCTGACAAGAGGCAGCACACTTGGCTATTTTCAAGTGTGGCCAAGGAGTTTAATTTGGGACTACCGAAAAACAACTCCAGCTAGTGGCCAGAGTGGGACTTGTACCTGGGAACTCCAGGTTACAAGTCCATTATATTCCCCTGATTGATTACAAACAATAAATTTATTTATTATTACTTTATTGCAGCAGTGCTGTATGTTACAAACTATTTACAATTGAAGCCCTGGCTGAATGTCAAACTGTCCTCAGAATTGGCTGAATTTTGGCATGTGGACTTCATTTTAGTAAGGAAACATTGCCCTGTAGTTTTTTCGGAGTCTCGCATTCAGTTTTCAAGAAAATACGGGCCAAAAAACATGTTCACCCAGAAAGTTGTGTACTACATGTATACTGTAGTTTCGCTTTCAGCCCTTCAATTCATGATTGATTGATTTTTGCTTGTGTGCATGCTTCAAAATCAATCCTTTCTTGTTTTGCCTTACAATAGGGAAATGGGTTTGTTACAACTGTCAAAATCATCCCATAAGTCCAGTGCGCCTCTCCGAATCCACTGGCTTTGTGAATCAAGACACAATCATGAAGTCAGAAGGTGGGGGCACTCTACTAATGGGAGACGATCTGCGTTTGCAATGTGATGAAGACCTCATGGGTGAATGTACTGTTGAAGTAAAAGATATCCATATTCAAGGTGAGTCAAAAATTAAATATTTTCTGATCCCAGTCGTTACATGCTGGACTTTTGTCACTTAGATCATCTTTTAATGTTTTAAGCTCCCACAAGTCTCCTGTACCTCAGTGGTAGAGCATCTGAACCAGTAATCTGAAGGTAATAATAATAATAATAATTATTATTATTATTATTATTATTATAATTATAATAATTATAATTAATAAATTATAATAATAATAATTTGTTAGAATCCTAAGGAAGGTGCTTAATGTATGACCCGAATGAATGACTTTAAAGAGTGACTGATGCCCCAGGTGCATGATTTGCACCCAGCCGATGCACAAAAAGAACACCAGCAAAGTCTGTGAATTATAAATTGATAAATAATAATAATAATGATAATGGTAATAATAAAAGTAATAATAATAATAAGGAGAAGAAGAAGAAGAAAATCGTAAAAGATCCTAAAATTATACTTGTCTAATTTACAAGCTCACGCTGTTATTCAACTTTCTAATTAAAAATTAGTGGACACACGCTTGGCTAGCTTTTGCCATTGGCTGTGGCTTGCTTCTTTGGTTTAACTGTGGCATAATATCTGCCAGAGCATAAGCATCGTGAGAAGATAATGATGATGATGATATTAATAATAATAATAATAATAATAATAATAATAATAATAATAATAATAACGAATGTTTATACAGGATAACCCCTGAGTGCAAATGTACTGTTATCAAAGGGTTCCTGTTTAAAATAAAGTAAAAATGAAAGGATAAATGCTAAAAAATAAGATAAGAATGACTTTGTAACTTATACTGGCCTCCTACATACAGGTGTACACTATGCAAAATATTCACCTAGAGACTCCCTAAATGATACCCTACTGCTAATCTGCTTAGTTTTTAAAGTTTTGAAGGTCACAGGTTTGACTTCTGTTGGGAGAACCTGGAGTTCTTTTTTCTGAGTTTGCATGTGACAGTGTTAGGAGTTATAGTGTGGGAGTGTTTGGTCATTCCCTTGGTGAATATGCCTACACCAGACACTTTAATAAGTTATTATTTTCCATGTTATTCAAAGTTGATGCAGAAAATGTCCAGAGAGAGCTGGAAATGTTGACCCAAACCAAATTACCAAATGAATCCAAAACAAATCCCTTGAGAGGAACACATGGGGATGCAGCAAGTCACAGTGAATCCAATGGCATTCATGCAGCACCAGGTGTCATAAATGGCTTGCCAGGTAAATATCTCCAAATCAATATTTATTCAAAAACGTTGTGTAATTAATTAATTCTTTTCTCTTTATGCTATGAGTATAACTTTAGTGTATTATTTTACATTTTGCAAAATACTGTATTGAAAGTTCTGGCCTTGCAGACTGCTCAGTTGTATCGAGGACACTCCATTAATTTTTCAAAGGAGTTGATGTCGTATGGAAAAGGAACAAATTGAGTGCAGAAATCAAATCAAATCAAATCAAATAACTTTATTTGACCACAGTTTTCTCATCAGCTACCTGTACATCAAGTACAGTATCATTACAGATCTGATCTGATGCCAAATACTATTTAATTCTTACCTAAAACTACAGATAGAGTAAACTGTTTTACATGAGAGCTGCATTTAGACTAAATTGTAAAGCTAAAAGAAGCTGCTGGAGCCAGCATGGAAAGATCCTAGCGATCTTGCATGCTGAAACTGAGTTGGAAAACTGTTCCACAACCACCGTACATACCTGTTAATAACCCAGTTCGAGGTCCGTACTGTAAGTTACAGATCAAGTTGTTTACTGTTGATTTATGGCCCAAGCACGAAACTCGTGAGCCATAAATTAATCGGAAAAAACGAGGATCCGTAACTTAAAAGTATGGACTGAGAAATTGAGGTTAGTAAGATATTTATTATACTGAGGTTAATCCGGTGCACAGGAAAGAAAACTAGTTGAAGTCAAGTGGGCCGCACTGTAGAATACAGCCCGCAAAATTGAGTGACCAATCACAGTGTGCGTACTAAGTGAGAGATATAATAACACTATATATACAACAGTGTACCTGAAACTATTCTTAAGGAAATTGGTGCAGGGAAGAGGAACAGCAAGTTTATCAAATAACTTCTGCTATAACAGATGACAAATCTTGGTCCAAAAGGTTGATTGATTGGTTGATTGATTGACTGATTGATTGATTCACTTTTATTTGAATACAATAATTTCATATGAAGTTATTAACTGCTGTTAGTATTAAACTTCTTTACAAGAAAGCAATATTGTTGAAATGAAAGTAAATAATATTATGTATACAAATGTTAGTGAAAGTAGCAGATGAATAATGGTTTGAAAAAATAAAACAACACTTTTAAGTTTAAAACAAGACATGTTTCGACATACTTATATATGCCATCTTCAGTTAAGTTGCAAATGTTCATTACAATTTGAATTTTAACTGTATACAGAGTTTCATAGTACAAGGATTATTTGAATGATAATGAAAACAAGTATAAAACATGAGGTATTAGACTGGAAAACTTACTGGTAAATAGAGAGGGTTAATCCAACATGTTGTAACTGTTGGTTTAAAACAGACTTCTCCCATTTAATATGCAGAGCCTCTTTAACTTTAATTTGAAACTTAGTGGTTGCAGAGTCTAAAACAGTGAAACATTCCATACAACAGGAGTCTCGGCAAGCCTGAGATGACATTAAATGCTTGTAAACGTGAGAAGCCATGTCGGACACAAGGTGCTCATGAACGTGAGTAGAAATGTGGCGAGCGGTTTCGCCAATGTAACTAGCATTACAGCCAGCACAAACAAATTTATAAACAACATGCAAACAGAGACCCTGTGGAACGAAATCTTTCATGCTGAACAACTGTCTAACCTTAAAAGTGGAAAAAACTAGCTTGATGTCAACATACATGTAACTACAATATTGTCTGAGCAGTTTTCTAAGTTTAGTTTGTGTAACAGTGGAAAAACGGCCCACGAAAGGAAGTTTATAATAATGTGTAGAAGGTTTGTTGGTTCCAACAATGTGGCTTCTCTTTGGGCTAGCTTCATTGACTACATTACAGACATACTTACGAATAATTTTATTGACGATCAAATTTGGGAAACAGTTCTTCCGTAAAATAAAAACAAGTTCTTTGATGTCTTTATGAAAGCCAAACCATGTATTATTAATTTTGTAGACTCTGTCAACTAATGTCCGAACCAGTCCCAGTTTGTATGACACTGGGGCAAAACTGAAATAATTGGTAAGAAGACCAGTGAAGGTCTTTTTGTGGAAATTAGATGTAACTAGATGTAATTAGATGTTTGTTTGTGCTGGCTGTAATGCTAGCTAGTTACATTGGCGAAACCGCTCGTCACATTTCTACTCACATTTGTGAGCACCTTGTTTCCGACAAGGCTTCTCATGTTTACAAGCATTTAGTGTCATCTCAGGCTTTTCGAGACTCCTGTTCTACGGAATGTTTCACTGTTTTAGACTCTGCAACCTCTAAGTTTCAAATTAAAGTTAAAGAGGCTCTGCATATTAAATGGAAGAAGCCTGTTTTAAACCAACAGTTACAACATGTTGGATTAAGCCTCTCTATTTAGTAAGTGTTGTAGTCTAATACCTCATGTTTTATACTTGTTTTCATTATTATTCCATCAATAGTTAATCCTTGTAATATGAAACTCTGTATACAGCTGAAATTCAAATTGTAACGAACATTTGCGACTGAAGATGGCATAAGTATGTCAAAACATGTCTTGTTTTAAGCTTAAAAGACAAAAAGTGTTGTTGTTTTATTTTTTCAAACCAGTATACAAATGTGTTAAAAATGTTCAACTTAACTTAATAATTATATATTTCTAACTTTACTTCTAAATAAATACATAATAATCAATAATCCCTAGTTATCAAAAGTTTGTTTGCCTGATACCAGCATCCTCCTTTTAAGAGTAGCTTTGGATTATGATGTCTTACAGTCCTCTGGCAACGAATTCTACTTTGTGGTTCCCCTGTACGAAAATGACCCTGGCTTGCAATATACCATTAGGTGCAGTGGTGGGAATTGGTTGAGATTTCACAATCGATCATTGGAAATTGGATTGTCCCAACCGATCGATCATCAATTATAATCGGAAAAATCTACCAATAAGCATTCCATATATTTTTCACCTACATAGAAGTCAAAGTGATAGCTTAAAGTTGTAAAACTGTTTTTAATGTTATTACAAGATTGCATTGCAGCAGTTCAAGTGAGACTGACACAAAATCAACAAAACACACACGCCACAAACCTTTGTTGGTGTATTGCTTTCTGCAGAGCCAACAGATTACCTTCATCATATCCAAGTTTTTCTTTGTTTTGGGCCCTTCCTTCACTTGATAAAAACCATAATATTTCCACACTTTTAACCTGGCGTTTCCAGGATATAAGACAGATCTCCAACTCGGCCATTTCAGCTGCCATGTTGGACTTGTCAGCAACATGTAAGTGAGGCAGGTCTGAGAGAGGACCCTGGGAATTAATTTGAGGCGACATTTTTCGTTGCGATGTTGTTTCTTAATACCTTTCACTCGCTAGTGATAGTAGTGATACTACAAACGCAAAACAGTGAGCTTGTAATTATTGTTTTGGTTCAGTTGTTTACAAAAGACAAAGCAGCTTAGCATGACACATCTTTCAAATAAGCATGGTGTATTTGAAGTGACAACAACACAGCATACAGGGTATGCACAGGTAAACACATTCAATCTTAGATTATATCTGCTGTTATGACTTAGAAGTTAGGAGTCCATGAAAAAAGACAACTCACACCAAGATATTAAACATACATTTTTATTGATTTTAATACTTTTATTTGTCCCCAATAAATTTTTGATTTTTCTGCAACAATCGATTATGAAAAAATATAATCAATTGTCGCATTGCTTGAACTTTTCCATCAACTTTCGATTATAATCGATCATCAGCCCACCACTATTTAGGTGTCTGGTATAGTGTGACTGACTGTCTTGACTTATTGTTAGAGATGTGATAAATTTGTTGTCTTTCGCAGGGTCCCCTGGTAATACATCACCAGTCACACCTCGTGATTCAGCTAAAGATACAGAGAAGGGCAAAAGTAATCTCCCCCCAGACACCTCACTTTGGACAGTCACTGAAGTTGTGTCTTTCTTCAGCTCTTTGGGATTCCCAGAGGAGGCCAAGTCCTTTCAAAACCAGGTGAGTATGGCATAGCTTGGATATCTGATGGTTTTAGTTTGTGTCTTAACAAAGAAAAATTTACAAGTAGCTAAAAGGAACTTTTCTTCATCACAGTGTATTGCTTCGCCATTTGCAATTTCTTTGCCGCACACCAACTAAATTAATTTTACTGCCTACATGCAGGGGAGTTTGGACACATACAAAAATGCTCCTTTTTATTGTACAATCTCTCTGATTCTCATTGGGAGAATTTAAGAGTAAAGTACTTTGTTTTGGTTGTAGCTTTACATGTAACTTTGGCAATCTACTTTTTGTGTGGGAGAGAGGTGGGGTGGGGGGATGGTTGGGGGATGGGTGGGGGATCACTTTTCCTTGGTCTTGCTACCTGCAAGCAATGCAATCCTGATACTGGGTAGGGTTAGGGCGTGGAAGTGGTATGGGTTAGTAACACAGTAAATCTTATATTAACCCCACCCCAGTGGGTGGGGGAGTATTTATTTCATGCATAATAATGTTTGGTGTTTGGTGGGGTACTTGATAGCCAAGGGACATACATGTATTTAATTTTAGAAAAGCCCAGTACCAGCAGCAAAGAGAGAAAGAGTATACTTGATTCTGCATATTAACTGGAAGGCAACTTGAAAACGTAATTAAAGCACTTGAAGTTGCGGGTCATGCAGCCTACATTCATGTCCAACTATATATGCTTCAAATAAACATCCATGAATAAACCGTTCTTAGGTCAATACACAATTATGAAGTGTTACATTTGTGATTAATTCATTACTTAAATGTCGTTTATTGTATTTTGGTCATGAAGGAAAGGAAAAGTTGGGAGGGGATCCGAAGCAGGGGGGAGGGGGGGGGGACTTAAAAAGATGGTAACTGACCAACTTCCACACTGGGGGATTATTAGAAAGGGGTGTTATTTGAGGAGAGGGCCTACTGTAGGATCTACAGTATTACTATTTCCCTCACGTTTCTGAAATCAGTTAAAGCTCCTGCCTTATCTTTTGTCATCTTATCTCCCTTGTAGGAAATTGATGGCAAAGCCTTACTGCTCATGTCCAGAAATGATGTTCTGACTGGTATGTCAATCAAACTGGGACCTGCGCTGAAGATTTATGTTCATGTAGCTCGTCTTCAAAGTCAAAATGGCACCATACCATCATAACGAAATAGCTAATCACAGGGGTTTTCAGTTGAGTGTTAAAACTAATTAAACTCGCTTTAATTTGGATTTACATCTCTCTGGCCCTCCATTGGATATGGGTGCATTTTTCAGCCTTGCTGTGTGTAAAGGGTAACATAATTTATAAATTTAGACCCTAGTGTAATTCCTAAGGTAGACTGAACCAAAAGCTAAGTGATAGCTGACCATGTCTTTGAAAGGAAACGCTTCAGATTTTCTCTCATGATTTTTTTCCTAATTTAGAGTGTAGCTTATTAATAAATGTTTTCTAATAAAAAAGCAAATTTGCTATAAAATTGAATTGTGCTGGAAGAAATGGCAATCCAGACATTAAAAATGTCAAACTTTTATAACCAATGCCTTTTTCATTGAAATTTATGCATTGAACACCATGAAAAATTAAAAAATAAATAAATAAAACGCATCTTTCACGCATTTATCATCTAAAAGAATTATTCATGACTGCTTTGGGAACTCTGTTTTTGTACTTCTCCAAAGAGTGATTTAGGTTGTTTTTGATAACAACTAGTAATAACTATAAATCTACTAGCGTTCTATCATAAAAGCGGTTCTCTTTTTGGCTACACTACTCTCTATCTATTCTGTTGTTTAATGTTTAATAAATGAGCAGGAGCATTTTGTCAAGTTTAAAACACAAGGTGCAGCCAAGTGTTTTAAGACTTGATAAAACACGATTTGCGGATTTATTGAAAGGCTTAATTAAGGTGCTAAGTACTACAATCAGAAAATCACTCGTCTTTTTCTTCAAATTCAAGAGTGTGTTTGCGTAACAACCGACTCACAAAATTTCACGCTTTAATTTGGAGAAGTCAATTTTTTATTTTGACTGAAATATTTCTATTTAGTGATCTGCCATTACTAACTTCAAAATCTTGAGAGAACTGGATCGAGGTCAAAATGACGTAGAAAGCTCACAATAGTAAGAATGCAGTGTGTGTTAACCCGGCTGATTTAGTATGCAGCATGGGAATTTTGAGCTTTCAGACTCTCTAACTCGTGTTTTGCATACTTAATAAGCTGCATTCACACACTGCAATTTTAAACCAGTGAGTAAGTGACGTCATTTTCTCCTGGATCAGCTCTCCAAGGTCTAATCGGTCAGTTACGAATGTGAGTAATGGCGGACTGTTAAATTAAAAAGTTGTACACCATGTACTCAAAGTAAACAGTCTTCTGCTTGAAATAAAAGCTTGAAATTTCACGAGTCAAGTGTTAAGCAAACACACTTTCAAAATTTGAAGAAAAAAGATAAGTGATTTTCTGAGCGTAGTAGCTCTTTAAAACGCTTTACTGTACATCTATCCATTCTTACACTAAAAAATAGATTTTGGGTTATTTTGGCCTAGAAAATCGGATGTAAAATTTAGCCATGTGTCTTTATCAGATATAAAGACACTCATTAAAAATTAATTTCTTTTGTATTTCCTTCATGAGTTATTAATGAGCTTTTTTAAGATAGTGAGTAGTAGCTATGAACAAAATGGGGGCCGCTTGTTTGAGTTTTTAAAGTGTTTGCAAGGAGGATTTAGATAATATACTTGTTTAGTTTTGAACGACTAGTAGATTTATACTAAAACCACTTGATTATTGGCTCTCAATTTCTGTATGCATGCCAGCTGATTCGTGCTGCACCCTCATTGGCTATCACGCTGGAAATCTCGAGCTCATAATCTATTTGTTAAATAAATTGTGTACAATCTAGCTGTACTTTAATGTCAGTGTAATTAAGGTGCACATGACTTTATTAGACAAAGATTACGCATATATCGCATATTTACAGTACTGGTAGCTTTATTATCAAAATTGCTCCTAAGACATTCCAAAATAAAGTCGTACATTTCATTTTGTAACTTATAGGCCATTGTTTGTTTATTAACAAATATGGTATAATAATTCGTTTGTTTAGGGACGAACCATTAGAAAAAACTGGAGGGGAGGGGGGTTGGCACATTAATGTTTTTATGAAGCACACTTGTCTGCAGGATCTTTTTTTCCTCTGCATTAATTTTTTTAGGTACCACCACTGCAAGTTTCCCTTGCAGGAATTTGTTTTGGCAATTGCCAACCCCGTCTAATGGTCCGTCCCTTAGTGTCATGGTATTATTGACTCCAGTCATGTTTTGTTTTTTTCAGTGCACAGAATTTTCTTCACATTGAAGAAAACTCTATGATATAATGACATTAGTTAGGTAGTAATACTGCTGTTTCAATTAAAGTTGTCGCATTTTGAAGCCTTGATTTTAATCAGCAAGACCGAAAGGTTACAACATGGGTTACTGTACGTAATCTGGTAATTTGTCTATTTTAGAGATGTATGACTGGGTGGCAACTCTTGCCACCCAGTCATACATTTCCTTGTAAATGTCACAGGTTTTGAAAGCCAGTTTGTCCGACAATATTCAACATATCAAAATAGTTTTAGTGCTGGTTACCAAAAGCGAAATGCTCTCTTAGTTCATGGTGTCCATTGTTCATAGCTTATGGTTTGATATATGCAAATGAGGCAAAATGTAAACAATGACATCAGCAAAGATTCTGTCAATTTGTGAGGTTAGCCCTTAATGGCAGTCAAAACTAAGTGGTGACAAGTTTTTCGGGAGTTTGTGAGTTTACTAAATCAACTTGCAATTTACCGACAAAGTCTTTTAAGTCCTTTTAAAGTGAAACGTGTGGAGATGGTAGGTTCATGCTGTGTGCCTTTCTGTTTGAATGATTGACTTCTGGAAAACCAACTCACCAAATTGTTCTCAAAACGTTTTTGCTATGTTGTACACCTAACTGAGACGCAAAAGAAACTATTCAGCTTTTAACTGTCAAAATAAGAACTTCATCTGTAATAGACCCTATGCAAAAATGGCTGTCTTTAAATTATTCTTTTGCTCTTATTTGTAGCCTGACTAACCTCATTTTTGACGTCAAAATGCTAAAAGAACCTTGTTATCCTGAATGAGGTTAGTTAGGCTACTATGAATACGAACAAAATAATTATTTAAAGGCAGCCTTTTTTGCATAAGGTCTATGGATCGTTTAAGTTTGACAATGGTCAAGCATAGCCCCTGCTCAATTTTAGTAAATTACCCATGTTATCTTCCGGTCTTGTCGCAGAGGCTTTCCAACCGAGTGGTATAAATTATTTCCACTAAGGTGGTAAACAAATAAACGACAGCAATAACTTTTTTACATAAAGAGACAAATAGTGCTATGCTACCTTTTGAGTTTGTAAAGGAGATCTTTAACTGTGAGAATTCAAATAAAACTAAAGAACGGTGCCCTTTTGTGGCACTGTTATTTTATTGTAGAACATGGTTTTTAATTTTGAGTCTGAAGTAAGCATTCAAATGAAAGCTACTGAGCAGTACTTTCCTGTGGTGCTGTTTTTCACCATACAAGGTGGTTCTAACTTTTGAGTCTGGATGAAATCGTAACGTGTGACCATTCAAAGAAAGCTACTAAGCAGTACTTTCTCATGGTGCTGTTTATCATGCTGCACAAGGTGGTTCAAACTTTTGAGTCAGTGGATGAAATCCTAAAGTATGGCCATTCAGATGAAAGCCACTGAGCAGTACTTTCCTGTGGTGCTGTTCATTATGTTGCACAAGGTGGTTCCAACTTTTGAGTCTGTGGATGAAATACTTAAGTGTCACCATTCAGATGAAAAGCCCCTGAGCAATACTTTCCTGTATTGCTATTTATTATACCACACAAGGTGGTTCTAACTTTTGAGTCAGTGGATGAAATCCTAAAGTATGGCCATTCAGATGAAAGCTACTGAGTAGTACTATCCTGTGGTGCTGTTTATTATTCTGCACAAGGTGGTTCCAATTTTTTGAGTCTGTAGATGAAATACTAACGTGTGGCCATTCAGATGAAAGCCCCTGAGCAGTACTTTCCTGTATTGCTGTTTATTATGCTGCACAAGGTGGTTCTAACTGTTGAGTCAGTGGATGAAATCCTAAAGGGAGATCATTCAAATGAAAGCTACTGAGCAGTACTCTCCTGTGGTGCTATTTATTATGCTGTGTAAGATGGTTCTAACTTTTGAGTCTGTGAGTGAAATCCAAAAGTGTGACCATTCAATGGAAAGCCGCTGAGCAGTACTTTCCTCTGGTGGTGTTTATTATGCTGTACAAGGTGGTTCTAACTGAAGTGTGTTGATGAAATCCTCAAGTGTCACCATTCAAATGCAAGTTACTGAGCAGTGCTTTCCCGTGGTACTGTTTACTGTTGCAAAAAAGCCCAACTTTTGAGTCCGTAGATGAAATTGTTTTAAGTGTGACCATTCAAATACAAAGTACTGGACAGTCTGTGGTGCAGTTCTGTGCTAGGTGTCGGAATTTCGAAGTTGTATTGCTGTATATATGGAAATTAAGAAACCTTTGAATGTGGAGAAAATCCCAAGGCATGGCCATTCAAGCAAAGCTATCGAGCAGTTACCAGTTCATTTGTGCTGTGCTGCCAATTATGTTGTTTGACTCTCTCCCTCATAATTTTCGATTTACGATTGCGGGAGAATTCACAAAGGACTGGCATATAGTCAGGAGTAAGCTTTCTTGAAGACAGGGTTGCCACTCGGAAAAAATTCCTACTTTTCACTGACCATCCGGGGCATACCTTCGGGCAAGAAAGGCAGCAAAGAAGCCACAGAAATCGATTCCTTTGCAGGAATTCTTAGAAACGACATTACCTTAACTAACAAGGAATCTACGTGGCAGGCGCTAGAAAGGGAAAACGGACGCGCTAGCTTCGCTTCGCACGTGCACCCTCTTCGCTTCACGCGCCCGTCCGATTTTCCCCCTTTCTGGCGCCTGTTACGCGGCCATCTCCTTCCCTAATTTAATGGCTAGGCAAAAGACCTTGAAAACAATCTCTTTTCCCCGGTTTTTCGCTGGCCGTGGCAACCCTGTGAAGACATTGGAACACTCCTTCAAGCCTGGTCTACAAGATTCCATTCCACCCACACAACGAAACAAATAAAAACAGTCCACAATCGTCTACCTTATTATCAAAGTCATGCTTTATTTTGAGGCTACCTTTGTCCAGGTTTACAACTTTCTATCCGCTATACTTGGGCAATTCTAATTACATCCAAAGAACAAAAAAAAAAAAGAAAAATACTTCAGTTCAACCTTAGAACACATTCTAAGCGTATAAATTACCCATTAACCAATGCGAAGTGTTAAGCTCTCATCGACAAAGATTTTCTTGGATTGTTAGATTGTTTCAACGATCAAAACCGCGGTGACAACATTTCAGTAGCTTTTTCTTTACAAGTCTGTGTTCTTTTTGAGTTGCGATTTTGCTCCCTGTCCTGTTAACAGCACCTTTTTTCCTACAAGTCTGTCAGTGGTAGATTTTTCGAATCCGAGAACCGCATTGTGAGGATTCAGGAAAAAAGGGACTTCATAACTATCACTTTTACAAAATTTAGATTGTTTTTTTTTTCCTATATCCCTAAAAATTGAATAAGTCAACATTCGCGAACATAAAAGACAGTGAAAAAAAAAATAGAGAAAGAAAAGAAGTTCGACAGAAAAAGTCACGACCAACATTCCCACCTCTTGACTCACTACGGTAAAGAACTATTTCTACCAATTTCCTGAACAACGCTCCATCCTTTAGATGTGATGATGGTTGACCACTTTTTCCCTTTAATGAATTTATATTTTAGAAGTACAGTATTACCATGCGAATTAACAAAATAATGAACAATTTGTTTTCCAATTTTATGACCTAACCAAAAACGGAGAGCGTTTAATTCCAAAGGAAAAGGAAAGTGTTCCCGTGACTTTCGTATATTCTCTACACCAGAAGTTGGAACGCTTATGCAATGAAAAGTAAAAAAAAAATCAAAACTGCCGCTTCTTTGATTCACACTGTAACAGGATGGAGAGACCAGTCCTTGCTTTAACGGCGAAAGTAAATCTTTTTTGCTCATGTCGTCCTCAGTTGGTAATCTGTCGAAGGCAAGAATCAAAAAAGAAGAATCGTCAGTGACAATATTTTAATAGACGACCATTGCGAGTGTGCACTAATCATGAAAACACGAAACGTTGCCTACTGTAACAACCCTACGCAACAGTTGAAAAATTCGCTGCAGTGCTGCCAGAAGCGTTGTGAAAAGAAAAAACGACTTCTATTCTACTTCTCGCAACAATTGCGGCAACAACAAAAGCCTGGAAGACGTAATGTTGTAGCATCGTTGTTTATGCCTGGTTTCCATATGATCGCAGACGATCGCGGATAAGAGTAATGTAAAGCTAACACGTCAAAAGAATAATTTCATGTTTTCCTTTTAATGTCATTTGGTTACCGCTAAGCAACGCTTGAGAAAATTTATTGCAGCGCTGTAAAGAGTAGAACTCCTACCTCCCGCGACTATAAGGATAGTGGTTTCAAAAAATTACGAGACGTTCATCTCTGGGAACACACACCACGCAATTTTTGCGTGACTTCAGTGCGTGGCAGGAAGAGTGACAAGCTGCACGAAAAATTGCCCTGTGTAACAGTGCCTTAACGAGGATACTACAACAAAGCCAGCCACAATTTCAACAGATCTGAAAACAGGTCTGAAGATGGTATCGAAAATGGCGTATTTTGGTCTTAAATAGGATGAGGATTTGGAGAACCGGGCAAACTTCCATCAGAAATTCAGGAGTTCCCTCTGAGTATTTTTACCGCACAGATTTCGAAGAAAGACGGACCCTTTCCTCCGACTCACCGTCTGTATTATTTTCATTCAGAAAGACCCAAGAAAACGATAAACAAAACGAGTAACACGAGGAATCAAGTAGCCTATACTCATACGCATGCGTATTATCTCGCGGCAGGAACTCAACTTAAATTTAAAACATCTGCATAAATTTGCATATACTAGACGCGAGCATAAATTTGCATTACACAATGTTACCCGAAACGAAAAACAGAGGCAAAACCTTAACTCGTGCGCTCACTGCGCATAAGTAATAAAAGCGGTATATACATGTAAACATACCTCCATTCTGTGTAATGTAACGGACCCATGGAAGGGCCTGATAGCCACTCTTTTCTATAATCTTTAGATAGCGAACCTGAGAACAATAAAACGTGCACGTAACAACTAAGGGTGTTTTCTATTGAGTCTATTCCATAACAAGACAACCCGTTATCCTCTCTGAATCGACGATTATCGTTAATTCTTAAGTAGCTCATAATTTACGATTATAATTAATTTAGAACACTGACAGTCTGAAAGGAATTCGGGAAGTCAACATTTTTTGTAAAAGAACAATCTTCAGTGTTGGGACGGGGACTTTTTTGCTGACTGATCGCTCTTCTTAACCGCTAGACCTCCACGTCGCTGGTTGCCCATAATATCATTCATGCACTTATCCTACACCCTGTTGTAAACCTATATAATCACTCGCTAAGAAATAACTGTATAAAGTAAATGGAAAAGGTCGATGAACAAACCTCAACAAAAAGTTGACCATTTAAAATCAGCGCTTAGGCCTAATCACTGTAGATCAGTGATATTCTATGCCAGACTCTGATAAATATCTATCTAGTTGTAAAATTCCCCGTCGTCTTGTTCTTCAGTGGTCTAGTGGTAAGAAGCCGCTCCTACTCGCGGTAGTTCCGGGTTCAAATCCACTCCAAATGACACAGCAGCTTTGTTTTATGTGTTTTCTTCTGACTAGTCCTGGGGCACAATGTTCTTAATTAAAGATAATCGCAAATTCGGAGCAATTTACGAATTAACGATAATCGTTAATTCAGAGAGGAGATCATGTTGAACAGGAATGCTACAAATAGAAGGAAGACGTTTTCTTTTGGGACTAATTCTCTTTTCGGAATGAACGATATAGCAAAGGCCCAGTTGTTCGAAGCGTGGTTAGCGTTAACCCGGGTTAAATACCATGACAACCTATAGGTTTTAATACATCTTAACCAATGGTTAGCGCTAACGATGCTTCGAGCAACTCAGCCTTTATTCTGCTCCCGATAGAAGAATGAATAATATGAACAGAACACGGTTTACTCGGAATACAAAGAATGTGCATTCTTTTGGTAAACGTTTTGGCGGGAAAATCGTGCGCGGCCCGCCAAACCCGTGACGTAGAACCAGAAGTCAGATTCATACGCTCGTTCCAGAGTATTCTGCGCGCCGGCCAAAGGTCGCGTCCACCCAAAAGTACTCATATCACGCAATAGCTTGCAAAACCTTGTTCCGAGCATTCACTTACTGCTATTAAGCCAGAACATATACAGGCAAAAACTAGCGATAAAAGAGTCCGACGTTTCGGCGACATCTTGGCGCCATTGTCAAGGGAAACTAAATCAAATATGCGATTTCAAGAGTAACTAAGTTACTAGTTTTTGCCTGTATATGTTTCTCTAAATCACTGTTGATTAAGCCAGAACAGTCCAAAAAAAAAAAAACATGCGCTTGAATCTTGTTATAGAACAGCTGGAGCATCAACTTTCCACTCAAAAAAGACCGGTCGGAATAAAACACTCCATGTCAATGCGGTTTGTCTTGTCCGAGAGCGTTTACCATTTGCACGAAAAAACTGGTCGACATGGAACACTACCCGAGGCGTGCTTCTCCCGTCAAAGGGAACGAAAAGCGCACGGAAACGGACCGCGAAAAGCATGGTTGTACAATAGTACAGGAACGTTCCTGTTATTTCGATTGGAATGGAAAAAGAGGAATACGGCTTAGAATTTCCATCTTTTCCGGAGATTTTCCAGTGGAATGAACTGTAACACTCGAACTTTCAACCAGAAATTTGAATGATAAGCACTTAGGTCATGCCTAAGGTTGAGGTTCAGATTTAATTAAACTAAAGTCAAACGTTAAGTTAAGGGTGAGACCAAGACTACGTTACCTGTATGCCAGATACCGTGAAATAAGGAATCTCAAACTTGACTTTGATTGGTGGTCTACCTTGATCAGTTTCTGCAAACAAAAACTGCATCATCAATCATCAATTGCGACACGCCAGTGTTTCCACTCTTCACTTTCCTAAGAGGGGTGGGAGAAAGGAGGTAGAGGAAGGGGAGTAGGGAAGGGTTATGAAATGCCACCTAAGAGAACATGTCGAATCAGGGCGGGAAAAGTTTATTATTGTTGGAACGGGTGACTCAGGAACTTTAGCGGGCTACGGCAAAGAGAACTCACCAAAACATGAGGCTACAATCAGCCTAAAGTCGGGCCTACAAAAAGACAATGTGTATCACTAATGTGGCAGGAAACAAGAGAAAAGAGAGAAATCTGTCCTTCTTACATCGGGCGCATTGCGCTCTTCATGATGTTCGAGTCTATTTGATTGTACTGAATATCCATGGAGCCCTGTCTACATAATCATAATGATATACCTTGAAAATTGCCGAACTGCTTTGTGTCGTAAAACCACGACTGTTGTAATTACTCTGATCAATCACAACAGACGCAAACAGTGCAATGAGCCAATCAGAATACAACAGCAATTACAATTACATGTAACCAGCGCAAAGTGCGGGAAAATGCGTGCTTTGCTTTTTATTTGTTCAGAAAGTGGCGCGACTTTTGCCGTCTTCGTTGCTTAAGCTCCCTAATATTGAGATTTAACAGACTGCAATTTTCAAGCTGCCTAGTGGGTCTGGAGTGAGCATTGCTTGAGGCTAAAACTGAACACGATGCACGAAACAAAAGTTACAAAAGATTTTTTGTTTGAAAACAAACCTGAGTCCACACTTGGTAGCCTGAAATGAGCTCTCAACAGAAACTCTTTTCCTCCCTGTCAAAAAAAAAAATTGTGAACAAGTGCTCAAGTAATAGCTCACTTTGGAAAATACTGGGACCGAGTGGCCGCGCTAGTGTTTGTGGGATTGTTTGAGAGGACGTGTATTGCGAAACAATTGCTTCCCCCCCCTCCCAAACAATCCCATAATGCCTCATGCGGCAATCTCGATACCAGTCTCTTCTTTAATAGCAAAACCCCTCTTGACCAATAAAAACGCGCGAGGTTTGCACCGTCCATTGTATAACAGAATGCACTGCACACTTAACGTGTGCTAAGTTACTCACCGGGAACGATTTCATATTCCACACTATTTCGTTGTCCTCTGGAACATACTTGACAACTCCTACTGAAGTCTACACAAGGAGATTAAACTTTGTCAGTAACCTTCTCCGGCTTTCAAGTGTTCTTTCTTAGCAGCACATTTGCATTTCTACACAAAATCTTGCACGGGCATCTAATTAAAAACCAGAGCCTGTAAGGCTGACATCTAAACAAGAGGAACAGTTAACTTGGTAGTGAGAGTGAGATGGTAATTTTCAAGCATAGTAAATGAATGAAAGGTGCGATTTATCCAATACTGTCTCACGCAAACACGGAAAAAAGATCCCAGCGCCATGCAGGACGCTTACAAGTCACGTGGACCAAGCTTAGGAATCTCCTGTAGCTCAATGGCACAGCATCCGAACTAGTAATCAAAAGGTCACAGACCTCTTTCACAATGGCGGACGATTTGATTATTCTTTTGCTAATTAGCCTTACTAACTTCACTTTAAGGTAAAAATTCTATTGAATTTTGGGAACGATGAACCGCTTGACCACATACCGTATAATGTTTCATTTTAAAAGTACTTTTTGGGATATGAAATAAATGACACCAACAGGGCCCAAAAGGTGCGGAGGAGGTCACTGAGAAGAAAAATAACAAACGTCGAAATTTTTCGTTTGCCTCGTACATATAGAGTATACCACTAAACTATAGCTTTACTTGAGATATCACCTTGACCAAAAAGGTACAAAGACAAAAACTTCCAAAGGTGCAGGGGTGGTAAATCAAGTCTTATATTGGAGGGGGCCATGATTTTATCCCTTTAATGTGTAGACCTTTCAATGACCTTTTGATTGTGAAAATTTCAGAGAGAATGATTAAATATTGAGCATGTAATGGCATCTTGTGCCATATAGCACTCTCGAGCATTTAAGGGTTAACGAGGCTAGTAAGGCTAATTATCATAAAAGTAAAAGAACAATTTGTCGGGTGCCATTAAGAGAAAAGTTCACTTCCTGTTGAGAGAACTCAATTTGCATGTGATAGTATTGGAACAGATCACATCTTTCAAGATTTAACTTGTCTTTGCAGAAAACTAAGTTTTCCCTATTTGTAATAATCTTTCCCCACTGTATCTAAAGCAAACTGTTAACAACATCTCAACCGTTCACAAATGTCATAATCTTAGAAACTCTGATACAGAATCAAATTACTACATTCCTAGACCGAGAACTGAATAAGCAAAAGGTAGCCTACATTACAGAAGATCTGTTCTGTGGAACAGGATCCCCTTAAAGATCAGACACCAGCCTAGTTTGAACAACTTCAAAACTTCTCTGCACGGGAGAGATAACATTGAATTCATGTAAGTTTTTATGTATATTTTCTTAACTTAGTTGTAATAATTAAGTTTTAAATTTAGTTAAAGTAGTTTCAGTCACGACTTTTAGGAAGAGCATTTTTATGATAAAATTTCGTGAATAAATAAAGATGATGATGCTGATGATGACAACTTAAGACAGAATTTGGCAAGTGCAGTAAAATGTTAACTTAAAAAAGTAAATGACCTATTATAAGGATTCTTCTTCCAACTAATGGTTGCTAAATTTTCAAACCGATGATAGTCATATGATCAACACAAACAACAAGCTTAGAACCGCTAGGTAGTTAGATATAAATATTTAATATAAAAGTGCCTATGGGTAGAGGACTGGACCCATCCTTGAGAAAGTAAATTAGCAAAGGAAGAGCTTGTAGCAAGTTCCAGATGCGGTCTGTGATTGGAGAATGATATAATAAATGGCGCAACACAAACAATACCCCACCCTGGCTCCAGAGGTCCGTTCTCAAAATACCTAGGATAAAATAAAATGATTTGAAAGAGCTCCCAAGACAGACCTCTGGTCACACAAGCAATCAACCTCATTTCCGTGTGACAAATTAGTTCAGAATTTGAATTAGTTCGCTGATTGGTTACTACATCGTCCGCTGGGATTTGATGATGTAACAGCAACCTTGATTGGCTACATGAAGCAACTTCTCACGTGAGATTGAAAAACCGGTTTTGAGTAAAATGGCGAGCGTAGAAGGAGAGTTAAATTTCTTCACTTCTTTTAGAAATGCGGTTGATTAAGCTCTAAGTTCAAAATTTTCGAACATCCAACAACTGAAGCCTGTTCAGGAATAACCGCTCTTCAAATTTGTCCAACGAAGAGACATGTTTTGTGTCCTTCCAATCGGTTGTGGTAAATCATTGATTTTCCGGTTACGAAGAGGGGTTTGACTACCCAAAGAAGCCCATTCTGTTGGTAATATGCCCTCTCAGTTCCTTAGTCGAGTCGCATATTCAGGAGCTAGCTAATTACGGCATTTCTTCATGCTATCTTGGTTGCGATGGTCTTGTCAAAGATGATGTCTTGCAGCAATCTGTTGTATTTAAAATGTCCACTGCCAAACACAGCGAAATTCAAATTGCGTACTTGGCAGAAATCATCGACGGACGTCCACAGAAATTTTTTCGGGGTTCTGGAGGGATCCGCCATCTGAAATGTTGTTCTTTGGCAAGCAAAAAAAGAAGCGAGATTGATTAAGTTTTTTTTCGAACAATCAATTTTTAAGCATTGCGCGTTATTGGACGTGTGATTGCCAGCTGTCAACACATCAGCTCCCAAACCGGTTCGGTGAGATACATGATCCTAAACTTGCATGGAAATGAGGCTGGTACATGGTGTAACTCCCGTGTCCAGAGGTAATTTTTTTCCTCGCGGCGCTTTGCGCCTCGTTTCCACAGCTTCGCCGCGTTATTTCCCTCAACCAAATGAAAAAAATTACCTCTGGCACCCAGGGTAACAATTCCCCTAGCCCTGATAACAAAAGAAGCTACAGGTCATAGGGACCAATGAAAATAGAGGCCTTGAAGAGATACGGGATTACTCCAAAGAAAGGCCAATTTTTAGCTACAATTGGTGCCAAAAGTGTTGTCACAGTTACCTTTTTAACCCCCTAGTTCATCACTGTGATCCCTTTCTGCTTTCCTCGCTTGTCCTTTCAGCCCCCCTTCCCACCCACCCACACCCCCCCCCCCCCCCCCCCACACCACCGAACAACTGGATGGGGGAGCGGGGTCTTTTACCAGTTTATTGCGCGAAAAAAAAAAAGAGTGGTGTTATTTGGTGCACTATAACTACCTGCAGAAACACAATGTGTCAACTAATTATGTTGCCGATTGTAGCTGGCCTGTATGAGAAAGGGAACTGCTTGATTTGAGATTTGTAATTAGTAGGCGAAGAGCCACCTTGTGGAAGTACTACTAATAAATTTATATTATTATTATTATTATTATTATTATTATTATTATTATTATTATTATTTGTTCACCGTGTTTGAATGGATTATTCTTCCAACTTACTCCACAGAGAATGTGTATAGGAAGGTTGGGAGAATTAAGACATCCATACCTTAAATTTAGGAGAGTCGGCATCTGCTGGCACTGGAATGTGAATCTCAACATTGTTGGCTGTTGAACGTCTCTTGAATTGGCTCTTAGCCTACAAAGAACAAAACAAGAAAATGTAATCACACTGCTACAGGCGGTAAGCTCGGTTAGCTAGAAAGGTGCCACTGGGTCGAGGAGGTCAGGGAAGGGATTACCGGTTGGTAACCTGTAATTAGTTGGCAAAGAGCAGTCACATTATTTGAAACTTGCCAGGATTAGAGATAACAGGGTCTTCAAACCACAAAACCGCTGTAAGAGTACAACATTTTCAGTAAAGAATTTTCTTTAAGAACAGTAAACAAGAACTGCTGAACTATGGTGATAAAGTTTAAACCATCTTTGATTAAAGAGTCACTCAATGATATTTATCCTGTCCACTCTATATCAGCTTTTTATAAACAAAGGAACTTTTAAGGCCTTTTTTTGTATACACTTTTTCTTGAGAAAGAGTGGAAAATGGTCCAAAAAAAATTATGGGGTAATTTTGTTTTATTGAATCAAAGGCCACATGCAAACATTCATCTGATTTGGACCAAAAAAAGAAAAAAGCCCTAAAAGTCATTTGGGTCAGTTATGCTCTCAGCCCTTCAATTAAAGGTAAATGTTAGAAGAGAAATATATGGCACACACACTTAGGGTTAAGATGCATTTAAATATACCTTAATCATATATTCCACCCGACTGTGAGAGTGTCGCTCAATCACAGACTCAATCCAGATTAATGGTTTCACCTGAGAAAAGATCAAAATTTTATATAAAGTGAATCACATTGAGCCAAGGGAGTTTCATTTTTAGATACAAAGAGATAAAATTTGCTTCTGGATCTCCATGCTAACTTTTCATTTTTTTTCTTTTGAAGTCAGTACCACTGCACATTGCAAATCGTTGTATGCAGGGGTTTCAATAAGTTTTGAAATAGCCTTCTGAGCTAACTAAAGTGGGCAGTGACTTGATGGATTGTTTTAATAATTTGAATGAAAATATGGACAAAGTAGGCGGCAGTAAGAGGTAAATTCTGACAAAGTAGGCGGTGATTTTTGCGGTTGCCAGCTTCTAATGAAACCCCTGTGTATGTATATTATCCTGCCATAAAAATATAATGTCCCTGCACAGGAAATTTTGCAAGCATCAATTTTGTGTTTTACAGCAATGTTCAATTCAGCATCTGTAGCGTTATCAGAGCTAGAGCTGAGTAAAGCTAAAGCGATCAACCAGTCCAATAACGCAAACACTTAATACTTTAATTCTTGACTGCAAAACTATAACACCAATATAAGAGACAAAAATGGCTATAGAGGAATATAAATACACTAACAGATAAAGGAACGGGAAACGGAAAATGGGAGAGTAAAATGCAACTTACATCTGATGTATAACTCCGGGGGTAAGGAAATTGGGACAAGTCTCCGGGAGAAAATATACAACAACAGTTGTCAAAAGGGATGATAAGAAAAACAATACTTGAGGGTAAAACTAATAAATTGGATGAAGCCGATATGACAAGAATAAGATACGTTATGCGAGTATTTCACACGAAAACTAGCTAATGTCACAGCATCTTACATGAGTGTTCAGTCTGTAGGACATCAGCTCAAATTCACCATCAGGAGGAATAAAGGAAATGGTGCGATCATTCTCAAACCTGGACAGACGGACACACTGGTGAAATTTAACGTCTTCCAGCTCCACTGCCTTACTCTTGCTTCCTGGTTAAAAATAACAATACTAGCAATTTTCAAACTCGGAGCAGAGTCATCCGCAGGATAATTAATGAGTTGCCAGTAATCGGACACCTATGTAATTGTTATGCATAACATACAATGTTTATTGTGATAACTGAGTGCTGTATTAATGCTGATAATGGTCATGGTAATGGTTTATATACACTGCACATATCACATATCACATACATATTTTTCTCAAGGGTGAGATTGGACATCCGCCTGTAAAGGCACCTCTGGCAGCCGCTATCAGTCCATATTTGATCTCGCCCACCCACCCAACCCACACATGAATGTCAAAGACAGATGAAAGACAGAGATAGACCACCACACTGGGAACTACATCCCCTACTCTTTTTGAACAATGTGTGGGTTCTTTGATGTCCCACAGATTATTAGGAACAAGTGCTGTGAGACAGGACCTATGGTATCCTAGAAACTGGAAAGTGCAACCATTTACAGATGATGAAAAAAGGTTACAAAGGCAGCCATTTCTCCTCAATTATTTAAAGACCCTGGGTGTTGGTGCGGCCGAGGTAGAATATGGTTGCCGGAATGTTGCAATATTCAATACGAACAATTTTATATTCAATGTTTTGATATTTTATTCAATAAACCAAAATTATATTCAATGTTTTGATATTTTATTCAGTAAACCAAAATTATATTCAATGTTTCGATATTTTATTCAATAAACCAAAATTATATTCAATGGCTTGATATTTTGTTCAATAAACCAAAATTATATTCAAAGCTTCGCATTTTTATTCAGTAAATTAAATTTATATTCAATAACTCCCAATAAAATATGTATTGGAATAAAGATTTGTTTGCGTTTTATTTGTATTCAATGCGCCTTGTTCAATTCAATAACTGATTTTTTTGTTCAATGCGTAATTTTATGTTCAATAATTTCTGCAGTTCATCCTGGTCAGCGAATGATGGACGACCCTGTAGTTACCCTATGTATGAAAACACCTAAACATGGCGGCCGATGCTGTGTGCCTGGTCGGTGCTACGTGCGTGATAGTGCTTTCGTCTTTTGGATATAACCTGCTAGAGGAGATTGAAATCAAAGATGATAACCCTGAGTTAGGCCTCCACGAAGCCACACTTCTCTTTAGTAGACTCAAAATAGTATTATCTGTCCTACGTTCACTGCTCAATATGGATTTGTTCGTCGATAAACACCAATCAAGTTCTAGGTCAGCTGCGTACTTTGCTTGGAAATGTATCAATACTGGAACGAGAAAGTAAACCTCTTGAGACTGTAAGCTCGCCAGACTTTGGATCAAGCGGGGAGAAACCATTCTGGGTGTTGTGGTTTCTAGACCCGGACAGATATTGCTAAGATGCTACGAATTTCGCAGTGTACACTGTATAGAAGGATAAATGAGTTTAACCTGGAGAATTTAGGTGGGTTTTCGGACATTTTCTCATTTCAGTATTCATACATTTCCGCAAGCAAAGTATACAGCTGACCTAGAACTTTGTTAGTGTTACCATAGAAGAACTAATCCATATCGAGCAGTGAACGCAGGACAGATAATACTATTTCTAGTCTACTAAAGAGAAGTGTGGCTTCGTGGAAGCCTAAGTCAGGGTTATCATCTTTGATTTCAATCTCCTCTAGCAGGTTATTTATAATAGACGCAAGCACTATCATGCACGTAGCACTGACCAGGCACATAGCATCGGCCACCATGTTTTGGTGTTTTCATACATAGGGTAACTAAAGGGTCGTCCATCATCCGCTGACCAGGGTGGACTGCAGACATTATTGAACATAAAATTACGCATTGAACAAAAAATCAGTTATTGAATTGAAGAAGCGCGCCTTGAATACAAATAAAACGCAAACAAATCTTTATTCCAATACATATTTTATTGGGAGTTATTGAATATAAATTTGATTTACTGAATAAAAATGCGAAGCATTGAATATAATTTTGGTTTATTGAACAAAATATCAAGCCATTGAATATAATTTTGGTTTATTGAATAAAATATCGAAACATTGAATATAATTTCGGTTTATTGAATAAAATATCGAACCATTGAATATAAAATTGTTCGTATTGAATATTGCAACATTCCGGCAACCATAGTAGAACCAGCGACCTCCCACATGGGAGTCTGGTGCTCTACCAACTGAGTTAACCGGTCAGCAGTTAACAATAACAGACCTATTTCTATTGTGTTCCCTTCTCTTGTGACAGCTAATGCCCCTAGTAAACAAAAGTTGAGATACTTACGTCCTGTACTTTCAAACAAAATTTTGTCATTCAAACCCAGCCGAAGTTCAGGCATGCCAGTCAAATAACATCTCATCTTAACAGTGCCGACAATTTCGCTCTGTAAGACATTGGCATTGGCACTGACCTAGAAAGGAAAATAATGTGATAACAATTTTATGTCTAATGTATGTTGTGGCTCAATTCTATCCTTGGTTCAAATTTTTTCTCCCTTCATTTGAAACCAATTGCCACACATTACCAGAAACAAAGAGAGATAAAATTTAAACCAAGGAGAAAATTGAACCACAACATCTACAATTGGTGGCAGTCACCATCATCTTTTATTATTACGTGTTCATTCAAATGAACATTACTGAGCAGTACTTTCCGACAAATTGCTGTTCAAAAATTACATATGACAGAAGAGTTCTAAAGACACTACAGAAATGCTTTTTAATCCATGCAATGCTGATTAGTGATGACTTTTGAGCTTTCACATGAAAATGTAGCTGTTCTAATTGTACAAATTTGCACTTGTGAAAGTTTATTTTTCAGAGTGAGAGAGATTAAGAGTAGAAATGGCCAAGCTCTGTCAGTTATCAGTAACTCAAGATGCAAATCACATACTTTACATACCAGCAAATTAACTGACTCAATAACATCCAGAAAGACCTCATTTTTACGATATTTGACTCCCTCTCCTCTCCAGGAAACTGCATTGGTCAAGGCAACGGGTGGTTTGGGTGCCCCAACATCTAATTTGTGACCTTCTTGTGTGATGTACCTGGTAACATATAAATACCTCTTACTAACCAAGTTTGAGGTCCGTATTGTAAGTTACGGACCAAGTTTTTTCCCGTTGATTTATGGTCCAAGAGCGAAGCACATGGGCCATGAATTAATGGGAAAAATGAGGATCTGTAACTTACAGTAAGGACCAAGAAAACGAGGTTAGTAAGATATTTATTATATCTACAAGGTTAATCTGGTGTGCAGGAATGAAAACTGATTTAAGTCAAGTGGGCTGTACTGTAGAATACAGCCTCCAAAATTGCTAAACAATATACTACATTTGGCGATGAGGATGGCTTCGTATATTGGTAAGTCGGTGAGTTCTGTGCATACATGGAGCGCATGGAGATGTTTTATCCGGCGAACAACATTGTCGAGACTCCGGGTACAGAACACGTGGCCACAAATCAACGTGTTGCCGAGCAGAAGAAGGCAATATTTCTTGCTGAAGTCGGTCTGGAAGTTTATTCTGTGTTAAGTAATCTGTTGTCGCCGGCGAAACCTAAAGATACATTTTTGGCGGATATTGTGCAGAGGCTAAAGAATCATTACGATCCTGCTCCTTTGGAGATAATGGAAAGCTTTCACTTCGGCATGTGAAGTCAACAAATGGATGAGTTGATTAGTGATTACATTGTGGCATTAAAAAAATTGTCGATCCACTGTAACTATGGAGAATTCTTGAACCGAGCATTGCGGGACAGGTTTGTTTGCGGTTTAGGCAATGTGAAAATTCAGAACAAGTTGCTGAACACATCAAGCTTGACATTTGACACTGCATGTAACATTGCCATTTCTATGAAGCTGGCAGAGAGGAATAGCCATGAATTTAGACCGAACCATGGTTCAGGGACGGAGACAACGATTTCAGTTAATAAAGTCAGTACGAGTGACAGAGGGGATAGCAGGCAGCCAGATGCAAAGTGCTCATGGTGCAATGGCAATCAGTCGTTCAGGTCTTGCAGATTTAAGAGCGCAAGGTGCTGTAGGTGTCAGCAGGTCGGACACATCGCTTCTGCATGTAAGAGTGGCACTTCAGGAAGGCCAAGCAAGGGAAGAGTTCAGAATTTCGCAGTCGACAATCAGACCCCAGATGAAGATGAAATTCAGAGTTCAGACAATGAGTTGGGTATTTTGGGCTCTATGCTACGAACAGCAGCAGAGCGAGTAAGGGCTACCTTGTTGAGGTGGAAATTAATGGTGAAAGTATCGACATGGAGGTTGACACAGCAGCTGATTTTTGTATCATGAGTAGAGATACTTACGTCAAGAGGTTCAAATTTTCCACTTCAGAACACTGACGTGAAGCTCAAGACCTACTCTGGTGAAACATTAAGGATGTGTGGTCAGATGCTGTGCAAGGTTGTTTACAGCGGACAAGAATACATTCTTCCGATGATCGTAGTTGAGAACGAGGGCAAGCCAACTTTGCTGGGGCGGAATTGGTTGGAAAAACTCAAGGTCAGTTGGAATGAGGTTTTCAGTTTGAACGGAACGTTGAGGAATGAGGAGTTAGACTGCATTCTTAACAAGCATGCTGATCTGTTTAGAGAAGGATATGATGGAATGAAGGGAATCTGGTATCCGTGAGGGAGCAAGTCCAATTTACTTCAAGTCGCGTCCTGTCCCATATGCATTGAGGGAGGCTGTGGAGGCGGAGCTTAACAAGCTAGAGGAAGATGGAGTTATCGTCAAGATCGACTGCAGCAATTGGGTGAGCCCTATTGTTGTTGTGCTGAAGGCTGACAGACCCGTCAGAATATGCAACATTTACAAAGTTTACCATTAATCAAGTGGTTGATGATGAACAGTATCCTCTCCCAACAGCACAGGACCTTTACTCCACACTGGCTGGATCCGAGGTATTCACGAAACTTGACCTCACACATACTTATGTGCAAATGAGTGTTGATGAAGCGAGCCAAAAGTACCTGTGTATTAACACTCATAAGGGACTGTATGCATATACAAAGTTGCCCCACGGTGTCAAGTCCACGCCAAAGATTTTCCAGGCAACCATGGATAAAATCCTGCAAGGTGTGGAGAAGTGCGTATGTAATCAAGATGACGTTCTTGTCGGCAGTGTTGATACGAAAGAAAACTTGGAAATCGTGGGAGAAGTGTTAGAGAGACTGCAGAAGTACAACATGCGGCTAAACCTGAGAAAGTGTGTTTTCCTGAAGAAGCAAGTTGTGTATCTTGGCTTGCGAGTGGATGGTGATGGGTTGCATCCAGTTCAGCAGAAGATTGATGCCATAAGAATGCCCCACCACCAAAAGATGTGAGTGAGTTGCGGTCATTTCTGGGAATGGTACAGTATTACTCACGTTTGCTACCGGGGTTGGCCACAACTCTTGCGCCATTGCATCAGTTACTGAAAGTACAGTGGAAGTGGACCGGTGTAGAACAGAGGGCTTATGAAAAGTGTAAGGCAGGCCTGAGCAGTGATACACTACTTGTCCATTATGATGCCAAACGTGACCTTCGACTGGCGTGTGACGCTTATCTTACGGACTTGGAGCAGTTATCAGTCACGTGATGGATGATGGGCAGGAACGACCGATTGCATTTGTGCAAGGACATTGAGTGCCAGTGAGAAGAATTATGCTCAAGTTGAAAAGAAGCCTTGTCTTATGGTGTTTGGGGTGAAACGTTTTCACCAGTTTTTGTATGGGCGCAGATTTACTCTTGTTACCGACCACAAGCCTTTGCAGGCAATTTTGGGTCCAAAGTCCACTGTTCCAACTCTTGCTACAGCGCGTATGCAGAGATGGGCACTTATGCTAT
The DNA here is from genome assembly GCA_016490735.1 of Pachyseris speciosa. Lineage (NCBI taxonomy): Eukaryota > Metazoa > Cnidaria > Anthozoa > Scleractinia > Pachyseridae > Pachyseris > Pachyseris speciosa. The sequence continues at coordinate 17,902 of JAEMWC010001008.1, read as the reverse complement.
CAGCATATGACTATGATCTTGTGTATTGTAGGTCAGAGGAACATTTGAATGCTGACGCGTTGTCGATTCAAGTGTTGCCAGGATTCAAGCGCTGCCACGGCAGGCGAAGTTTACACTCTTGGAGCAGTACGGGAAGACTTCCCAACTATGGCCGTGGACATTGCACAAGCAACCCTCAAGGATCTATTGCTGTGCAAGGTGCATCAGTATACCATGAATGGTTGGCCTGAGACCTGTGATGATGTGGAGCTGAAGCCATTCCATGACAGGAGATGAGTTGTCATGTGAACGAGGTTGTGTCCTATGGGGAATTCGGGTGGTTGTTCCCGCAGTTCTGAGAGGGCGGTTGTTGAGTGAATTGCACTGGGAACACCCAGGTGTATGCAGCATGAAAGCTACTGCCAGAAGCTTCATGTGGTGGCCTGGATTAGACAGAGAAATTGAATTGGCGGTTAAGAGTTGCACAGTGTGTCAGAATATAAAAAGTTTGCCCCCTAAAGTGCCTTTGCATCCCTGGAAATGGCCATCAAGACCCTTTCAGAGGGTGCATATTGACTTTTGTCAGAAAGGAAAGGATTATTTTCTGGTGCTCATCAACAGTCATTCCAAATGGATAGACGTGAAGCCCATGACCTCAACCACTACTGAGTGCAACATTGATGAGCTGAGGCTCATATTTGCCGAGCATGGCCTTCCAGAACAACTGGTCTCAGATAATGGTCCATAATTTAAGTCAGAGTAGTTTGCAAGATTCACAAGACAGAATGGAATCAAGCATACTTTAGTTCTGCCGTACCATCCTGCTTCGAATGGAGAAGCAGAGAGGTCGGTCCGCGTGGTGAAGGAAGCTTTGGAGAAGCAGGTGTTACAGGGAACTGGCGATATGACGATGAAGCACAGGCTAGCCAACTTTTTGATCAAGTACCGTTCCACACCTCATAGTGTGACAGGGCGAACCCCAGCTGAGTTAATGTGAAGAGGCAATTGCAAACCAGATTGACCTTGTTGAAACTGAATCTGGCGCAAGGTGTTTAGAATAAGCAGATGAAGCAGAAGCTTTACCATGACAAATCGCAGGTTGAGTGTGTTTTTAAGGTGAATGAGCCTGTCCGGATCCGTATTCCTGACAGAGGATTCACGTCACAGTCTGTGAAGTGGAGTCTAGGTGTTGTTTTGGAGGTGTGTGGAGGTCGATGGTATGTCATCCAGATGGGCGCTGTGACAAGGCGTGTTCATGCAGATCATCTTATCAGAGCACTTGATAACCAGAAGATGTCAGCTGATCTGGGGAACTCATTTGAGGAAGGAAGCTGTTTGCAAGAATTTCAAAGCATGTTGGGGCCTGTTGGTGTTCAAAACCAGGAAAGTGGTCCTCCATGAACTGATGCGGAGAGTAGTCAAAGTGGAGCTGTGCCACCAATGTCGGGCAACGATTACACCGTACCAATCGCTAGTTCACCTATTGCTAAAGAAACAGAAGTTGAAGGCAACCCAGAAATGACATTGTCACCTTAAAAAACTCTGAGCCGCTCTACTAGAATTCGAAAGCCGGTAGTGAGATTGAATTTGTAAGAAGTTGTGCGGGAGGAATTGTAATGATTGACCGAGAACTGTGCTTTTGACTTTACATTAATATATTGTTTTGTTTTCCGGCAGGAAAAGTGTAGTACTGTTGTATTTTCCTTTATTTATTTTTTTGATATTTTAAGTTTTTTTTTTGGCGGGAATGTAGTGTCACAGATTAGCATATTCAAATTAGGCTTGTGTATTTAAGCTGGTTCGAATATTCAATAAAGGTAGTTCCACGCCTGGCTGCGGGCAGCCATATCTTGTCCAGCTTGTCTCAACAATATACTACAACTTTGAGTTTCAAATAAAAGGCTGATTGGACAAAGAGGTTCCACTTTTACATTAGAATCCCAAATCCTCCATAATGACTCTAATTGAAGAGCCAACTGGAAAAACACCCAAAGAGACCTTTACGGATTTTTTTTGTTTATTTATTTTTTGCTCCAAACTGGCTGAATTTTTTGTATGTGGCCTCATTGTGGTTCATAGAACAGTATTCCTTCATTTTTTTTTTTTTTTTTGCTGGATTTGCTTTCATGGTCAAGAAAAACAAGCCCAAAAACTTGCGTTGGCATTGTTGGAAGTCTGAATACTGTTCTACGAACCACAAGGAGGCCAAACAAAAATTCAGGTGGTTTGGAGCAAAAAAAAAAAAACAGAAAAAAGTCACTTTGGGCATTTTTCCAGTTGACTCTTAAATCAATGACACAGTTTGTTTACCATTCAATTTGTTTAAAATTATTATTTCTTTCTTTCATATCTTTTAATGCAGCTCAATGAAATTGAAACAAAGTTACACAAGACAATGCGAGACAAACTTTATTGATGGTCAACCTTCCTAATTAACATTGTCAAAGATTGCACCTTCTAACTAAAACATACAAGGGACTATAGGGGTAATAACAGTCTAGGTAAAAGGCACCCACGTACGACTCTGACACTATCAAGACTACAGTCATTGAAAGGCTGACATTAAGGGAGAGTTACCCCTGAATGCCACATTTTGTCACTTTTTGACCTTTTATCCTTATTATCTTCTCGAGATTTTAGGCAATCCAAAAAGCCACCTTAGTTTTGTAGCTTTTAACCCCATAAATATCTTGGAATTTTTTAGTGATCTTCTTTTCAGTTGTCCTTTTGCCTGTTTCCATGGAAATCATCTTTCTCATGGGCACATCACATCATTGCCATCAATAGATTATTAATAATAATAATGGATTTTCAGAGTGTTTATAAAGAAGAAGAAAATGGGGAGGTGAGAGTGATTTTAAGGGAAAGTGAGAAAAATGAAGATTTTAAGGTGATTAAAAATTAAAAATTTGAAGGTTAAAAATTAATGGACGAACACCAAACAGTCTGCCATCAACCTGATGTGCTCCCACATTGTAGTGGACTGTCTGTCTGAGTGTTTGTGTATGTCTTCTTTTCCCTTTTTAATTCCTTCATCAAATCACTTCTTATTTCATCAACATCCAGGTATAACACCCCCCTAATTAATGTACAGTCAAGTGAATGCCACTTACTCTTGTAAGATCTTTGTTTCGGTGAACTGTGGATAGCCAAAATCCACCAACTCATCCAGCAATTCATAAATTACGACAAAATTGTCTCTGATGCTTTCTTCCTCAAGCTCTTTAAAGTAGTCTGTAAATACCTGCAAAAACACACCCTGTTAGATTGATCCAGGGCTGTGCTCTAGCAGTGCCTGGAAGCCCCTGGAGACTTACTTTTGCCTTTAGGCAACAGGAAAATCTTACTTTTTGCACAAAATTACTATGCTGGGCACCCTGAATTTTAACAGTTCAGAGTTTTGGGCTCCCAAAAATTTTTCTTAGGGCACAGCCTTGTTGATCAGGTTAGCTACTACAGCATAGTCAACTTTTTTTAGTTTCTTATGTTCCTGTTTCCAGCACAACAAAAGTCAGCTTCCTTAGATATCACGTCAGTGATGGTTTACTCACACACAGACAAGCAAAAACTAAAGAAAAAGATGATATTTCAAGGTTGCTGTGCCTCAATTGTCAAAATATGTAACGAGCATATTTGAAAAACAAAATAATTATAACTGTGCAAGTATTAAAAAAACTATCCTTGGACATACCCAGTAATTAATTTCTTATTTTGATTAGTAAGTTATCTTGATCATGGCGGCATAATAACCATAAAATTAAGGGGCAATCTGCACCATTTCCAGACCTCACAGGATTGGTTCAAAACACAATAAATAATAAAACTAATACAACATGTAGAACCCAGCCCTAAAACAACAGAGGTGCAGCCTATAAAGATCCCACGAAATTAGAGGTGTAGCCCAACCAAAAAATAATTTCCCTATTAATTTTAAGTTTTTGTTTATTTGTACTCTATCATAGAAATTTTAAAGTTTCATGTAGCCGGGTAATAAAACACCATCAAAACTGATAGAATAATCACCTCAGAGTTGGTGAATCAACCAAATGTGAGAGTCACACCTCTGAACATTGTGGAGAAAAAATAGTTCTCCAAATTCTACATTTTTTTAGACCATGTATATTGACTATATCTCTGCATTATCTTCACATCTATAGATTAAAAATAACATGTCACTACATTGCATATCATATTATAACAAGAGAAAATGATTACCAGCAACTGACAAAGCTTACCTGAACTATCTTGTGGAGGAAAACAAACAGCAAAGCTACATTTGCATTCTTTTTTGTCATTGAAACAACTGTAAACAATGGTCAAGGCATTTATCTGACAATGTTGTTTGCTGTCAAACAATAATTAATTTTGCAGAAAAATGTTTAAAGGTTTAAACCAAGTTCACATCTACTCCCAGTCCTTACCCACCATTTTGAATGAAGCATGCTACTGCTACTGCTACTACTACTGCTACTACTGCTGCTGCTGCTGCTACTGCTGCTGCTGCTGCTGCTGCTGCTGCTGCTGCTACTACTACTACTAATAATAATAATAATAACAATAATAATAATAATCGCTTTATTTAAGTCTCAAATGTATTTAGCCAAGCACAGACGCCCTACTAATTGGGGAGACTAAATGTAATCAACTCTAAATAAATCAAATGAAATGAAATGTCGGCTTTTGGGGAGAGCAGAAAACCGGAGCACCCGGAGAAAAACCTCTTGGAGCGGAGTAGACAACCAACAAACTCTCCATTGAGTTTTTTTTTAATGTCATGCGACCTACTGTACTGGTTTGCACTCAAATGGTTTCTAGGAATATGGTTATTTTAATTTGCTCTCACATTAGGAGAGTTCAAGATGGGTTAATCAAGTTCTTTGAGAAACTCAAGCAAGCACATGCGTCATTGTAAGATTGAATATATGAAAATCGTATATTTGAAAATGTGGATTAAAGAATGAGTATGTGAATGATGGTATGGTAAGGTATTGATGATCATTCACATACTCACATGTGTGCTTAAATTATAATAATGCATTAAATTGTAATAAATAAATAAATAAATAAATAAAATACCCGATTATTGAGCTGAAAGGATACGATAAAGGTTGTTGTATTTGATGTAGACGAAGGTGACATCCTGATGTACGCAAATCGGCGTTTGTGTTCCCTCTTCTTCCTTCTCCAATACCAGGGGCATGAACTTCTCTATCGAAGACATTTGAATATCCCCTCGATAATTTCGTGAAATTATCACCTACAGTATTATCATAAAAGTATTATTTATTTCTAAAAGTAAACAAGAGCCAATTTTATATCAATTCGATGAAATATAAAGGCTATTTTCAATTACAAGGCAGCAACGTAGCTTGAATTGTACAACACACAGCTATTTGCAAATTAAGCTCACCTTTCCTTTGATGTCGAGGACAAACACTGCAGACATAGACATCTTGGAGTTGCTTAAAGTGACAGAGAAACTCAAGTTACTAAAATCGCATTCGTAATCAAAGTTTGTGGGTGTTTTTCGATCTAGAGTTACAACCGCTTTTGGAGGTGTCCACGACCGGTAAAGAGGATATTGGAGAGGCAGGCCAGATAGAGTCTGACAAATTACTGGGGGAGGGGAGTTAGAGGGCAAGTTTGTCCTATAAAATTTAGGTCGAAGAATTAGGTTTAGAAGTTGAAATTAAATGTAACTGTTATACTCATATTAGTTGAAAGTTGTAAGCTTTTCCCTCTGTAAATAATGTGAAATACGAATATCATGTATTTCTTTTATCTCTAACTACCCCTCCCTTGAGAATAAAGCTTTGCGCCTTGATGCATTGTACTTGGTAACCTCTCTAAAGTTAGAGCAAACAAAATGGCGGACTTGCAAGCAAGTTGTCAATTTTTAACCCAGTACATTTGAATACGTATGGATATCCACGATTGATGTCCTAAATATCGGCAATAACAAATTATTATGTCTTTACAAGGAAAGAAAATAAAGACTAAGACATCGAGAAAAACGAGCGATTCAAAAGAGGAAACAGCTGAAAAAGTCAAAGCACTTCGTGAGAAGCAAGGCCAATGGATGAAGGAAAGAGAAGCAACGAAGTCTTCAGCAACAAAACTCAAATCTCTAAACAAAGATCAGTCTGCTCTTCCTAATGTACAAAAGTTAAGGACGCACTCGGTTATGTCCGGTGGTTCGTCTCCGGAGAACGCTGCCAACAGAAATCCGTACAGCAATCCTCGAAGAAAACCGTTGTATCCTGAACCGCAGCGAGATCACTCAGATGTCATCTCTTGGATATCAAAAGCTGATAACCCGCTTGCTAAGAAACAGAGACCTCCCTCTGCATCTGGTGCACATAAAAGGAACCCAAGCTCCTCTAATTTGAAGGGAAGCAGTGATCAAGTTAAAACTAACAAGGAGTATGTGCCGTCTAATTATGTAAACCCGAGTTCTTCTAGTTCTTTTAGCAGTACGGTACTTTCATCAAGTAAGCAAACTCTTCATAACAAGCTAAGACCTTCATCAAGAACATCTGCAAAGTCAGACTTAAGTTTCCATGGTGATGATAAACTTGATAACCATCTCCATGGTGAAGATGGTAGCCATGGAAATGTTCATACCTTTATGGGAGATCCTGCCAATGGCAGCCAAAATAATGGGTCTCCTGTGAAATTGAACACTCCAGAATTATCTGCTGATATGCTTAGTGCCCTAGCTGATACTGTTGCGGAAAGACTCAAAGGAACATTGCAACCCACTGTCAGCCATAAACAAGAAAAACAAAGAATTAACAAAGACAGTGAGTCAGGCATTGCTAGTCACTTCTGTCCTCTATGTGAAAAATTCATGACAGGACCGAGACACACACCCAATGCAGCTATTCCATGTGGACACACATTTTGCAAGACTTGCTTAAATGATTGCAAGAAATGTCCAACTTGTCAGACTGTGGTAAGGTCAACTGCAGTAAATACCGTGATGCAGGGGATTATCACAGACTTCAAAGAGCAACAGGAGAGAGAAAGACTTCAAAAGCTGGAAGAACAAACTAGGCAATATGTAGAAGAGTACCAGTCACTAGCTTTGAGATGCAATGCTTTGAATAGTAAGTTGTTTTGTAGGAAAGATATTTTAGCAATAAATAACACTTGAATGGCTTTGTGGAAGAAATTTGTCAGGGGCAGGTTACCATATCAGAAACATAGGTCACGTTCCTTTTAGGAAATCCTTTTTCAGATTTAGACAATCCAGATTGTTCAGATTTCTGCTAGCTGGAACAAAGATCTGAAAAAAAAGATCCATCCACACAGCGAGAGGCCTGGAAACTTGTTTTTGTTGATGGCGGGTTTTCTGAGAATGCCACTCGCTTTGCTCTCCTTGCTGGAGAAACTCATTGATGAAACTGGAAACAAGGAAAATCTCTGTCAAGATGGATGGATTGGTTATTTTTATGATGCTTGAGGAGTATAAGAAAATGTACAGAAATGTTGCTGACCAGAAGACTCAGATCTTCACCCACCATGTTTTATCGAAAGGCAATCACATGCTTTGTGATCTGAAACCTGTTTTGCTAAAAGGAACAAAAATCTGAACCAAGATCAAGATACCAATCTGAACAATCCAAGGGCAGAGGTGGATTGTTCACATTGCAATCTACATCTAAGATTTGTTTACCGGTAGTCCTTAATGGAACAGGAATCAAATTTTTGATTGCAGAATCAGGATTTAGATTGGCCGAAAGGAACGCAACCATAGACTTGTTTGATCAGACTGTCACCATCTCAGTTGTAACAGTAAGTACAACCTGAGGAGGTTCTCTAAACTACTGAGTGGGGCCCTACACTGTAATCAGGGTATATCATGCATATTGTGCTTGCTGTTACATCCAAAATGATGGCTATTTGATCGAAGCGAAGGAGTCTTGATAATCCCATGGAAAATGGGGGACTGAGAACAGTCTCTCACAGTAGCAACATGGCAGTTATAGCAAAGGCCATGAGAATTTTAGGAAACAAGGAATAAAGAAATTTATAAAGAGAGCTTGCCTTGAACTTTAAGAAGTTCACTGAACTAGAGGTACAATAAAATGAATGGAGGAGAGACTTTTGCAAGTCAAGGAGAGACTTTGTATGCTGAATACGGGGCATAGAGGGATATAATCCAGGAGTTTCAATAAGCTTTGAAATAGCCATCTGAGCAACCTAAAGTAGGCAGCGACCTGATGAATTTTTTTGAGTGAAAATACAGGTTGCCAGCTCCTAATGAAACCCCTGATAATCTAAATTTTAATTTTAACTTAATTTAGTTTTAAGCAGTAACATATTTTAGTTTTGGATTTTGTCAGAGTGTGAAACATCAAGTTGTGCTGATATTTCTTTTTTTTTTTTAGACGAGGCTGAAAGTGTACTCAACACTATGGAAGACATGACAGAACAGCTTCTGGATGAAAAAAAATTAATTAAAAAATTGCAAAGGGATAAAGAGGAGCTGAAGCAAAAGATCAACTGTCTGCAGATGGAGCTTGATACTATCAACGTGAAGGAAGGGGATTGCCAGAACCGATGCCAGGACTTGGAAATGAGATATAATGAAGAAAAAGAGAGACTTTCTCTGATTGAAGACACTGTGCAGAGAATTGGGAAGAGCAAGGAGAGAGTCAAGATGATGGTGCATAATTTCGCTCCTTCATTAAACCTGGATGATTATGATTAAACTCTTATTAGGTTCTCATGTGATTTTTATGGCTGTGGTTTTGAGAATTTGGTGATTGGTATTTGTGTTCTTTTTATTTGACTTGCAATTAATTTATGCATGTAATAACTTTTTATTTTACGTCTTATTGTGCCCTCTACAATTCTACTAATCCACTTATGTGCCCTCCAACAAGTTTTTCCTTTTTCAAAAAATAAGTTTAGGTGGGTGTCAATGAAATGTATCCATGACAATAACAGTGTTTGTTTTAAACGAACACAAAGCAAGTAGCGTTTCCGGAACCACTATTTCAATGTCTATTCATAGAGTATCTGAGTTGCTCTTTAAATAATTGTGTGATGACATTGTCAAAGTTGCTGTGGATCATAGCAACCTTTGGCAATACTATGGTGCAATTATTTATGATCAATAAGAGGTTAGACACGTCAAATTGTGATGTATTTTTTTGTTTTGTTGTTGTTGTTGCAACCAGAATGGTCAAATAGGCAAAGAGCATCCAGATGTTAAAGAAGCCGCCACACTGTAAAGAGATCATTGATGTATCTGAATAGAGATGGATTTGTAATCAAGCACATGATGTTATCAGTTCAATCTATAATAATAATAACTTTATTTAAGTCTCAAATCTTTGTAGCCAAGCAAAGGTGCTCTACTAATTGCAGAGACTAAGGCCCAGTTCAAACATTGAACTTTTCATGCGCCAAATCAAATCATTTAATTCGCACATGAGAAGTTCAACGTTTGAATCAATTGAATTTGACAAATTTGATTTGGGTCAACCCAACTATTCAATTCAGCCCGCTTGGTCGAATTTAATAGTTGGATCGACCCAAATCAAATTGTCGAATTTAATTGATTCAAACGTCGAACTTCTCATGTGCCGAATCTAATGCCTAAATTATGTAAGTGTATTATCTGAAAAACATCAAGAGTCACATTTAATTTGACGCATTTAATTAGACCTCTGAATCAACGTCAAATTTTAATTTATTTGGGTCGACCCAAACAGGCAGTTGATTTGGCACATGAAAAGTTTGACATTTCAACTGGGCCTAAATCAAATCAAATGTAAATCAAGGAAAAATCAAATCAAATCAAATGTTGGTTTTTAGGGAGAGGGGAAAACTGGAGTACCCTGAGAAAAAGCTCTCAGAGCAGAGTAGAGAACCAACAAACTCAGCCCACTTATGACACCCAGTCCGGGAATCAAACCCGGAAGACATTGGTGAAAGGCGAGTGCTCTCACCACTACGCCAACCCTGCTCCCCCTGGTGTGGTCGTCTTTTTTTATTTATTTGCATTTTCTTGAATATTTATGGCCATTTATAAAGTATTATATAGTTGTAGTGTATTTTATAAATGTATACAAATTATGTACTCTTCAAAGCTTAGGCTTGAATAAAATTCAGGACTGTACAGTAGTCAACATAGACCCAGTGATTCTGGCACAATGCTCTTTGATTTTTCACCCTCCCTGTTGCATTCATTCATTCATTTTTTGCTTCCATTTTGCCATTGATTTCAGCTATTGATTGTGATGTAAAACATCAATTTTCACTAAGAAAAATGCTACATTTTTCTGGTATTTTTTGAGGGAAAATTCTTTGCTTTTCTGTGTGCTATTATAGTCACAGTTTCCTCTCTCTGGTATTATCCGAAAGATCACCTCCTCCATCGTCCTCGGAGAAACTTTCGCTGGTCCCTATTATGCCCATGAATTCTTCATCCCAGCACGACTTCCAACGGTTGGCCTACATATAGACTCTAATGACAGGGGTAGGGGACAACTGTGAAGATTTCCTGGGAACGAGGCTAAACGCGAGAAACCGCGTTTTTCGAAAAAGAATGGTTACCAAGTCAAGATGGCGTGCCTAATATGCGTGACACAAATTTTGAGTTAACGTTGTGCAGTTAGAAAACTCGCTCCCCATTTAGACCCGAAGATGACACGCTAAGATTAACATCTCCCCATGGATGTTGAAACAGATGTTCCTTTTCCTTCCATATCATCGCCATGGCGTGGTGCTTGCACTTCGGTTGCAAAAAGACCAAGAACGGATGACGACCAACATCTCAACTCTGCCAATTCATGCGACAGATTCTCTGAGCACAACACCAAGAATGGTTTATTCTTGAAGACACCCCGCGACCAACCAAAGAATTGTGTTACCTCAACTCCGCTTTGTTGTCGAAGATTTTTCACTATTCACCCAAGTGGGCAAGTTTACGAGTCGGAAAATTTTCGGCCGAAAGGCGAGACTTTGTACATTCCAATGCAAGAAGAAGTGATAGTGAACACGAGGAATATAGAGCAATTTACTTTCACAAAGGATTCTTTCTTTATTGGTGACGAGTCATCAAGATTCATCAGGACGGTTGAAGGTAAGCTCAATCACAGGGAGCCAACACAAACTGTGAGTTGCTGTAGGACCGTTTGTGTATAGGAATGCCGTTACGAGCCTTTCGATATTCCTATACATTTGCTCATATTTCGAAAACCCAAACGGTCCTACAGCAAACTCACAGTTTGTGTTAGGGCCTCCTGGGGCTAACATTTGGCTGAATTTTAAAGTTACTGTAGTTCCTTGAATAAGAGCCCTCCCCCGAATAAATGCCCCCCCACCCCCCCCCCCCCCGGCCTAAAAAGCAAATAAGCGCCCCCTCCCCCTCGAATAAGTGCCCCCTTTCCCTCCCCCTCACTTTCTTAAATAGTAGAGATTCAAGGAACCTGTTTCTATTGTAAACAACAACAACAACAACTATATTACCCTCCTCCTAACAGAAGTTACTATACAGAAAATGAAAATTAATATTAAGAGTAATGGCTTCCTTAATAACTCAGTTTCAGTTTCAGTTTGTTTTTGCCACTTGTTTTAAAGTACAAAATAAATATATATTAAACTACAAGAGATATTAAATAATCGACAAAAGAAAAGCATTTGGCAAGGATGCCCATATAGAAACCATTAGGGCTTATTCGGGCTACAGGCACCTCAAGAAAAATACAACTATAAAATGATAATTTAGGTGTGTCTTATTTAATTTGTAAGCACATTTAGGTTAAAAAGCAACAACACTAACAAACAAAATAAACGAAATAAGGGGAAGTCAGTGCAAGAGGAAAGTTCTTAATTCAAACTTAAATTGAGAAAAACTGTCAGCATTCTGAATTTCTGTCTTGAAAGAATTAACCCTTTCCCGCCCGTGAGTGCCAATTGGCACTTATAGATTTTACTCTGTCTAACGCCAGATGATTTTACTCGTCAATGGGGAACCCCTTGGCAGGAAAGGGTTAAACAATTTAGGTCCTTGAAAACATATTGCAAACTGTCGGATATTTGTTCTACAAGAAAATAAGTAAAAGGCATTGGAGTTTCTAGTATTATAATGATGAATTTGTTTAGTCAGCAAAAACATTTCATTGAATGCATCAGGAAGGAGGCCTTTCTTAAAAGAAAACATAAACTTGCCAATTTGAGATCGATAAATATCACTGAGTTTCAGAATTTTCTAAGCTAACTGTGAAAGTTTACGAAAGTAGGAAGCCAAAGTAAAAAAGATTAATTTAAAAACAGGTCAGACACACAAGTAACACACGAAACAAAAACAAAAACAACTACCACAATACAATCAGCTACCTAAACTATCTACCTAACCTGTCCATCTCACTTTATTTGTAATCTTTTAAAGTTTCAACTACACCACCATCAGTACATGTACACGTCTCTGTAGGAGAACAGTTATTTTCCGTTAGGTCACTTCCAGTTATTTCTGTCTCGACTTCTACTTTCAGAATTCTTTTGTGTTCATTAACCAAAATAAAGTTACAGCTCCTTGAGAAAAACTTAATAAGCACCCCATTAAGGTGGCTGGTACCAGTTTTCAACTTTTTCATGACGTAAACTTTGAGAGAAAAGAACACAAAGGCAAACCGAGGCCGTAAGGAATCTTTCGCATGAATAAATTATACATTTAGTTGTTGACCGAAAATAACTATTCTTACATCATCAGCTGTTACCATGGCAATGGTACTTGAGGGCTATTCAGAGCTGCATTTAAGCTTCTGCACTTATAATTTGAAAACTAATCAGGTGACCCCCTATTTTTTTATGTGATTACTTTTGCCATTTGAAAAGGAAACTGCAAAATGTTTTTAAAAATTTTCTATCAAGCGGATTTTTTATAAATGCGAGAAAAGACAATTTATGAGTAGCGTAAAATTTCTCTGATAGAATTTTCTTGAATTTTGTGTGATGTTTGCTCTTTACAAGACAGAAAATAATGTTGAAACAACAAAAAGAAGGGGTCACCGGGTTCGCTTTCTTGCAAAAACCTTCGTGACTTGTGCAATTTCCATGTGTGTTTTCGGGCATTTCAAAATCTGGATTCTAAAAGATCAATATTTGCTCATGCGCTTTGCTGACTGCCACTAACCATTACGCATACATGTGTGGGCACCTACGGTAGCCTTGTTTGCAGTCCACGTGCTGAGTTGATTTCAGTATGGTGGAGTTTAATAGTCCACAGTTGTTGTTTTTACTGTTTGGCCGAGCGTTTGGGCTCACTTAAAACAATTTCTCTACAACTTGTGGCATGACTAAGCATTTTTATGTTAAATAACAGCACGCGAAAACGTGAAATTAACTAAATTGCTCACAGAACACATGTCAACTGTATGCAATTCTGACACAAGTGCACAGCAGATATGATTCGCGGCAAACAACAGGAGGTGGTGAGGCATAGAAATAATAGGATGTTGAGATGTATTAGCTGTAAGTAAATTGAAGTGCTATCCGACTTTTGCAGTTTTACAATTACTTTCCGGCTCCTTATCCTCCCGGTTGCCGACACAATCGATCGCAGTAGAGATGGGAATTATCTCTTTGGAACTTCAATATGCATTATCAATCTCCAGAAACAAATTTTCCTATGTAAATTGAATTAACTTAAGTCGATCGAGTACATACGGCCTCAGATAAAGGCGAATTTTTTTTTGAACGGGACAAATGTAGCCTTGCTCGAAGAAAGCCTTGTGCTACCATATTTGTGTTTGTTTTTCCCATTCTTCAAATCTTGCGCGTATCAAGTGTGATGCGCATGCTAGTGGCCAGACTCTCCATGCGAGTAAAACTGGTACCAGCCACCTTAAGTGCCCACCTTCGAATAAGCACCCCCTTTTCGGCGGAAATTTTAAAGAAGCGCCCAGGTGCTTTAATTCAAGGAAATATGGTAAGCTTATTTTGCAACTATGCCCATTCCCAGCCTCTGGCACCCTACCATGAGATGTACAGAGTAATATAGGCCTGAGACCAGAACAACAGCAAGTTTTGTTTTGTTTTGATTTTTGCTGATTTTTTATATTGATTTCAACCACAAAATAAACAATACACTACTTACAGATTAACTTATAATATTTACAATTATACAGTTCCACTTTAACTACAATACTTACACTGATTTTCTATAATATGAAACAGTACACTACTTATAACATCACAAATGGAAACAAAACAAGTTAACAAACGAAAAAGGATAGCACATGAAGAGGTTTGTTGATAACATTTATCAAAAGTCTCCCTTACATCACCAGCAAAATGTTACCTACTCTTTGTAAACAGTGTGTGAATGAGGCAAAGCCCAACGGTTTGATATCACTGTCAACATGTAGTAACATGATCATCTTGACTGAGGCAAATGTTGGGCTAACCACCATCATGAAGTTACCAGCTTTATTTTAAAGACCCTGGTTTGTGGTCTGATCTGAGTTTTTGTGGCTATGACTCAGGGTTTCAGATAAGTTTTTAAGGCAGGGTGTCAACAAGGAATTCATTGGGTCAAATTCCTACTGCTCCCACCAAACCATTGTAAATTTTTTATTCACAGAGTTCTAAAGTGTGACATCACAAATATTTGAAGTTTTGAAATTATGGTATTTGTTGACATTTTTCGGAAAGAGCAAGATGAAAAATGCTAACTTGCTAAGAATCAGCGTCCCATGTAAAGGCAAATTGGCTCTGAGATATTAGCACCTTACACTCTGCTGACTCCATACAAATCCTTCTAAGTTTTTCTTTGTTCGTAACGTTATGAACCGAGTATAATTTAGAAGGATTTGTATGAATCCGCAGAGCATAATGGTCCTAATATCTCGCTCTCAAAATGTTAGAAAATGCTGATTTTTGGCAAGTAGGCCTTTTTATTGTGTTCTTTCTAAATATTCAAACAAATCCCATAATTTCACAAATTTAGTTTTTGTGACGTCACCAATTTAAGACTCTATTTGTCGGGTCATGTAGCTGACCTTGTAGGGCTTTTTTTATCTGAGATCCCCCTCTTTTAATTATCTGGAACACTGATGACTTTCTGCTCTGCAGTCTTGAGCTCTTGGAAACTGAGTTACATGTAACTGGGGAGCAGTCGCTAGTCTACTACATATACATACATCACATTATTTACCCTCGGATTTTAGAGTAGCTTGTGCAGCTAATATCTCCGAGCATTTAATCAACAGATGAGAGATAGACCACCACACCGGGAACTACGTCCCCTACTCTTTTCGAACAGTGTGTGGGTTCTTTTACGTCCCACAGAATCAATTATGAAGAGTTGTGAGACGGGGCCTACATTTTATCGTCCTTATCCGAGAAGACTAGAAAGTCTAACCATTTGCAGATGTTATTACAAAGGCAGCACTATCTCCTCAATTATTTAAAGACCCTGAGTGTTGGTCCGACCGGGGTTTGAACCACTGACCTCCCGCACGCTAGTCCGGTGCTCTACCACTGAGCTAACCGGTCGGCAGTGTATTTACTGTATTACTACGGTGTATTTATTTTTTTTATGTATTTACTGTACAGTATAAGTATCTCAGATGAGCATATTGTAAAGTAAACCAATTGTAGCAAACTCTCATTATTGTCAGTGTAATTGTGTACTGCATCTGGAGATGCTTTGTTACCTTAAAACTTTCAGGTGAAGCTGTTTTAAACACAGAGTGTGTGGCATCATAAAAGGCCTTAGGGCCTAATGGTGCTTATTTCAAAATGATATAAAAAATTGAATCTTTAAGGCACTGCTACACTGTGTAATGTTTTGTGCAACTTGTGTCCAACGCCTTTGTGAGACAAGTTGCACGAAACATTGTGCCAAGTGTAACATACCCTGCAACAGCCGAAATCATTGCGACACATATTGCACGAACCGTTGCAGAAAGTAGAATCAAACTCTACTTTCTGCAATGGTTCATGCAATTTGTCTCGCAACTTGTCTTGCAATGAGAGTATGTTACATTTGGTACAATGTTTCGTACAACTTGTCTCACGATAGCGTTGCGACACAAGTTGCATGAAACATTGCACAGTGTAACAGCGCCTTTAGTTTGCTTCATTTCACCATTCTTTGTCCAAGTCACCTGGCTGTGATACTCGAACTAGAGATACTCAAGTGTCTTTAAGGACTCTTCTAGCTATTAAATTCAATGATCATCATAGTTATGATCACTCACATCTTCATTCTTTAATCTGTAGTTCAAATATACTGTATATGAATTTCATATATTCACAGTCA
Organism: Pachyseris speciosa; assembly: GCA_016490735.1. Lineage (NCBI taxonomy): Eukaryota > Metazoa > Cnidaria > Anthozoa > Scleractinia > Pachyseridae > Pachyseris > Pachyseris speciosa. The sequence continues at coordinate 1,641 of JAEMWC010001008.1, read as the reverse complement.
TAAATTCAGACTTGTTGATTGACTAAGGGAGAAACAGCAGCCAAAGAAACTTCATACATGTTGTACATGCTTCTGTCACATGCTTCTCTAACTCAGCATTATCAAGGCATACATTGTTTATTGTGGGATTTAAAATGTGTTTTGAAGTCCTAAGACATTTCACATACAGTGTGTATTAAGCTGATGTTTTTTTCTCCTGACTCCTGTTCCTGTAAAATAATTTCTCTGCTGCCTCCCACCCTTTTAGAACTCCCACTTCCTACCCTCCCCTCCCCCACGTCCTGTACCCCTTCCCCACCCACCCCCTATCACAAAATGTAAAATAATGCATGCAACTCTGCCATTCAACAATGACTTTGCCTTTGATAACAAGGTTTGATCCCGGCTGGATCCTAAGTAGGATTCTACTGTACTAGGGGAGGGGAGGAGCAGGAATGGTGCAGTGGTGAGAGGAGTTGCCTCCCATTAGTGTAGCCCAGAACCCATCATCATACAGTATGTGGGTTAAGTTTGTTTGTTCTCGACCTTGCTCTGAGAGGTTTTTCTCCAGGTACTCCAGTTTTTCCATCTCCAAAAAAACCAACATTTCCAAATAAATATTGGATTCAGAATTTGACTGTTAAGTGTAAACCTGTGAAACAAAGTCGATTTATTTATTTAATTTTAGGGTTCTGCTATGTTGCACACTAAACATTAGTTGGAACGGCCTTCTTTTTCAATAGGTGTGTCCTTGAATATGTGGAGATTTGATAAGGAAAAGAAGAAGCTTTATATTTCAAGGTCATTTGTGTTCACAAATCCACAGGTAAAGTGGTGACAGCTCAAGTAAATTTTCAAAATTTAAGGTGGCTCTGAATTCGCTTCCACCATTTTTTTTTTTTACCAAAATGCAAAATGTTGATTACTTAATGCAACATGCTAATTACCATTCAACAATAAATCAAAGGCTCCTGTGAGCTAGCTCATGGATGCATCTTGCTACACTAATTGCGACCTGCATTTGACGAGTAATGCAACCTCTTTCCCAGAGTCTATCAAACTTATTATTGTGACGGATGTATTCCCACCCTCGACGCAACCTCCCATCAAAGAGAGCGTTGTGTGACACCCCGAAAAACTTATGACATAAAGAAATCTGCAGCTATGTTACAGCATTGTAACTGTTTTTTACCACAATAATTGAACTACTTTCAAAAATAATTTTATTACTGATCGTTTATTTAAGCCAAAGGATATAGACTTTCTGAACAAGATCGGTGTTTTGGCGGCTAGATTTCAGAATACCGCGGCCATTTCATTTACATACCATTGAAGCTATTTCAGACATTTCAGAAATTTCCGATCTTGTCTCCGATAAAAATCCAATACGTGCCTGTCTCAGTTTAAGCAGTAAAATCGATCGCATTTTTCTCCCAAAACAAATGTGTTGCATGTCTAAGACGGGCTTTTTTGGTAGAAAAGCTCTGCTGGTTACTTTGTTTATATTTGATTCACTGTAGCGATTACGGCGTGACTTTATGTTGCGTTTAACCTGATATGCAACAACACGGGTGTCTAGAAAGCGAAGACCGAAGACCACAGACTCCCTCGCAAATGAAGACCCCCTAGAAAACGAAGACCTTGAAAACGAAGACCCCCTAG
>JAEMWC010001007.1:250000-311005 GCA_016490735.1 Pachyseris speciosa | reverse complement strand
ATGGCCGCTGGCGTTGATGCTTCTGCTACAAACCGAATGACTCTTCTGCCTCACTGTTCATGCATACTCCTTTCCTTTGCTAAGCCGTGACAATGGGTCAGCAATATTCTGTTTCCCTGGTACATACTGCACAGTGAACCTGTATGGTTGGAGTCTAAGGACCCAGCGTTCTATCCTTGCTGGGGTTCGGGAGCTCGTACAATAGATAACTTCAAGGGGCTTGTGGTCAGTCAGTAAGGTGAATTCGACTCCATACAGGTACATGTGGATCTTTCGCAACCCACACAAGTCCAAGGGTTTCTCTCTCCGTCTGTGAGTCTACTTGCATATGCAACTACCCGCTCGCATCCTCCCTGAACTTGCGTCAGGACTTCTCCCAAACCCACTGGGCTGGCATCTGTAATGAGTTTGGTTTTTCTCCGGGTACCTGTCAAAATATGCCAATGTTTCTGCATTAGCTAAGCTACGCTTCAGGGTATCAAAAGCAGCCTGTTGCTCTGTACCCCACACAAAGGGCGTTTCCTTCTTTGTCAACCTGTGAAGTGGCTCTGCGATACTTGCTAGGTTGGGGATGAACCTGGCGCTGACGTTCACTCATCCCAGGAATCTCCGAACGTCTCCTGCATTTTGAGACTCCCTTGTCTTGACTACTGCTTCTACACGTGACTCTGTCGGTCCAATCCTTTGTTTGACAACAGGTATCCCATGAAAGTTAACTTGGACATCTGGGATACACACTTCTCCCTGTTTAATGTAAGCCCCTTCTCTTGAATACATTCCATGGTTTTTCTCAACCTTGCATCATGCTCATCGGCAGAGCGATCATGAATAATGATGTCATTGTGAATGTTGTACGCACCCTCACACCCCGCTAATACTTGCTGAATGGTATGCTGGTAGAGTTCTGGTGCAGAACGTATGCCAAACATGAGACGCTTGTACCTATATAACCCCTTGTGGGTTATAAATGTGGTGATGTTTCTGGATTGTTCCTCTAGTTCAATCTGATGAAAACCCCATTTTAGGTCAAGCTTACTGAATGTGGTACTTCCATTCAGTTGGCACAGAACGTCGTCTACTGTGGGTATAGGGTGACGCTCCCTTACTATGGCTCTGTTAGCTTTCTGCATGTCTACACAAACACGAATGTCTCCTGTGGGCTTTGGGACTACTACAATGGCGCTTACCCAAGGGGTTGGCCCTTGCACTTGCTCAATGACATCATGATTGACAAGTTCTTCTAGTTTCTCTACTATCTTTTCTCTCAACCCAAATGGTGATGGCCTTAGCTTTCGAGCAATGGGTTCCACTGATTCATCAATATGCAGCTTAGCCTGAAAAATGTTATAGTTTACCCACTTCATTAAAGACTCTTGGGAATTTTCTTAGCAAGTTCTCTTCACTGACAGAGTTTATTTCAATCTTTAGTATTGTCAACATTTCAGAAGTTTGACGGCAGAGTATTGGCCTAGCTTTTTCTTCTACAACAACAAAAGTTACTTTGCATTGTCTTTCTTTATAACACAACTCTGCTTCAAACTCACCAGCAGTACTGAGGGGTTCCTCAGAATCATAAGAGTACAACTTCCGCTTGACTTCCATGATCTGCATTTGATATTCTTCCTTTTAAGCATTTCCCATGTCTCCCTGTCGATGACATTGCAAGTGGAACCGGAATAAACAAGAACTCCTACCAGCTGGACCCCTCCAAGTTCAATGTCTGTGGTTGGTATGTCTCTAATGCCTGATTGAACTGAAAATGCTAAGTCGTCCTCGCTGACATGGAGAACGTCTCCTCTCTTGGTAGTATTCTCAACCTTGGTTTTGCAACATTTCGCCAAGTGGCCAATCTTCTTACATTTTGGGCAGGTAACTGCTCTAGCTTTGCATTCCGGGTCTCGAGCGAAGTGCCCCTCCATTCCACATATCAGTAACAACAGCCTCTCTTCCCCCTTCCGGAGACATGGCGATTATCCTCTAATGTATGCACACTGTCACCCCTGGAATCATTCTCTATTTGCTTTGCTTGTCTTTCCGCCGCTTCCATCGATCTGACAATCTCCCGCGCTTTCTGTAGCGTGACCGTTCCCTCTGCTTCTAGTAATTTCTTGCGAAGATTGTGAAACCTACACTTGTCGATTAGCTGGTCACGGATGTGCTCTTCCTTGGCCTCTCCAAATTCACAGTGTTCGGACAGCTGGAATAATCTCATCACGAATTGGTCTGCTGTTTCTGACTCTTCTTGTGTTGCCTGGCGGAACTCGTGCTTTTCAAAGGGGATGTTAACTTGAGAGAAATAACTATCCAGCGACCGCATGGCTTTTCGCATACCTGATGAAGGTAAAATCTCAAAATTTTTAATTTTATTCTTTTCTAACGTCACGTGCAAATCACCAATTGCACACTCATACACTAGCCTCCCTCGCAGACGTCTTTGGGTCTTTGCCCGGCGGGCGAAAAATAATTTTTCGCATTCGCCCGAACCCAAACGTTAGTCGCTAAGGGCGCCTGTATAGCACAGCCTTGACTGGATATAGCAAAGGTGTCTGTATGGGGCAGCACTTCATTTCCAAATTGGAACCACTAGTTACTCGGCCGACTTCTACGGGAAGGCCGAGTCTAGATCTAGGGCTTCGTTCTTCGTCGTTTTATTCTTGTCATGTTTCATCCGTAAAGCCCACTTCCGGCGTTTCTGCGCAAGCGCTAACTAAAAATACGGACGAGATTGCACCGTATAATAATAATAATAAAAACATATTTATGCAGGATGACCAATTCAGTTATAAAAACTGCTATCAACATGGGTCCTGCCTGTATACCAATGTTTGCAAGTAATGTTTGCGAGACGAAAGGTAGCCAAACTAAACTACAGATGTTTCTGGGCCGCTTCATAATAAACTCTGTAATTTTCAGTGGTTGAACGAGTTTTCTGATGTGGTTTAATCTTATTATGCCAATAGCATCCCGTGTTATTATAAGTTAGCTTTGAGCGCTTGCCATTTAGCAAAGAACCACCGACTGAGAAGCCTCACAGATTGCACAGGCTCTGAACAGCAGTAAAGAGCACCGGAAGTAAGACCGTCCTGACTGAGATTCAAATTACGTGACGAGCGTGTGTTGGAAATTTGATCTTAATGTTCCCTTGAGACAGCGATGTGTTAATATACACTTAATGTATGGTCCCGAGGGAAACATTTAGTTTCGTTTTCCCGAGAGTCCTGATTTTTCCCGAGAGACTTTCCCTTCAACAAGCACATTTTGCTGCAAGACATGGGAAATTTGGCAAAAAAATCTTGTAAGATTCTTATCTCTACAAATCCAGTTACAGACAAACATGTAACAACATGCTTCAAACCCCTAAATCTGAAAAGGAAAGTTATGAGGCTAACCTAAATTTCTAAAAGGGCTGAGTGGGTTCAAAACAAAAATGTCTCTATGGAGGACTTCAGGGGGTATGGCTATTTCATGAAACAACAAAACATTAATTTCCACCGATTAAATTTGCCCATGAACTTTTTCTCAAGTGAGTTTAATACCCCATGCTAAATTAAACAATATTACTATTTTATCAAATGTGTTAAGGTGTTCATTGAAAGTCAGCTTAACTTGTGTAAACAATGAAATCCAAAAGGAAGTTGTCAGTTCTCACCTCTTGTTCTGCAGCTTTCCTTTCTCTTACAGAGGCTTTTGAGAGATCCACCTTCTTCATCACATACTACAATTTACAGAGTGAAAAATGACAGAGTTAACCAGCAAGGAGAGGTTAATCCTTACCACATTACTGGCACGGCTATACAGCCGTAAAATAAAGAGAATGCCATTTTTGACTTGCCTGTTTTTTATCCTTTCTATGTTTGACCAAATAAACTTCTCCATAGCTTCCTTTACCAATTACCTTGCCGATCGTGTAGAGATCCAACGGCATTTTTTTCACTTAGTCACTATAAATTCATAAAATAATGAGCTCGAGTACTCCAGAGGCTACGTTTCAAACAGGTATTCCAAAGTCATGATATAATCCACAAAGCTTTCATCACCAATATTGGATCCATTAATGGACTGAAATTGTCCATCGAAGCTTGGAGAACATCAGAACGTAATATAACTGGGAAAAAGTGCCGCGTTTGCGAGCGCGAAGTCTGTTTTTTTACGAGAATGTAGATTTCAGAAATTTCACGCGTCGTCTGTAACTATGTGAGCATAATGCATTGCGCCGCGAATGGGTTCTGATAAGGAACTGGGATTAAAATCCCGTAAGATCCCGTATCCTCCCGTAAAAGTTGCAAATCAGCGCCTCCTTGTGTCTCAGTACATTCAGTCGACTCCCGATCACTCGAACCCTCGCTAACTCGAACCTCGCGCTAACTCGAACCAATGTTGATTTCCCGTGGATATCTTTCATACATTTCCTGTAATTTTGCCCTCAGTAACTCGAACCTCCCGCTAACTCCGAGAAGCAATTTTCATTTTCCTTTAGGTCATTTCCTATTCTTTGATTGCACTCACGTGATAGGACGGCCATGTTGGTACCAAAACAATAGAAAAATGTAGGTCAAGGTTTGCATAATAATAGAGTCAAATTCCCAAAAGACTTTTTCGCTATTGTTCTTTCCACCAACATGGCCACCGTGACGTCAGGTGCAATCAAAGAATATAATTTTATCCTCGATATAGCCTACGTGTAGCCGTACCCAGCCCCCGAGGAAAAACGGGAGGAGGGCTATTTCGCCCCTATTAGCAGTGAGGAGAGTCGTGGCAGAAGCAAACGCGCGGCTGCAGCCCTACATTAGGGAATTCGGTTGTTTCCACAAGTGAACCAAGCTAACAAGTGCTCTATGCAGCTTCGTCGCTTCTCAAGAGAATTAAAAGAATATAGGGGAGACTTCGGAAGCTTTCATCTTCTCGATCCGGTCAGGACAAACAATAACAAATATAACAGCTTAAAGTTGAATTTACCGAGCTATAATGTAATTTCTACCCTTCAAATCAACAGCGTGGTAACAATAACTTGCGATTAGACCCTCCCGTCTGATCTTCGCTTTCTCTCTCTTTTCTCATTGCGGTTAAAAAAGACGGTCTAGGTCTCTTTCCTTAGCTTGGATACCCTGGTTTCTTGGAACTGCGTCAACGATTGTTTCTTTTCTATCAGTTTTTTTTTATTATTATTATTATTTTATCAAATCAATTGTCTGTTTGTGCATGTCTCTGTACTCGTTTAGTTTACGTGACAGCGGTTTCCGGATGGTGCCCAATTTTTTATCTTTAATAAGTGTACTCCAAAGAAAAGAAAACAAACAGGACTAAATATTTTAGGAATCTTTTTATACAAGCAATCTCTTCCTCCTTCACCTGAGCCGATAATTTTTCTCAAAGCTCGGTCACGATATTTTGGGTCATTATTAGAGAAATAAAAAAAATGCATTTAAATAAAGGGAAACAGTGAAATAACAATTTGTCAGGGAAGATAAGCACCAAAGAGACAAGAATAAATGTAAATATGGCGAGGATGGTGAAGGATGGAGAAGATTGAAACGGGTTACAAATGACTTTTTTTGAAAAATTGAGGCTGAACTTTTCAAATCCAAACACGACACGTAGCTCCTTCAATGTGCAAGTCAGTCGCACAGTACCAGAAACAAACCCTAAAATATCACTGGTGTACAGAGCTGTGATTTCCCCCTTTCCTTCTTCTGTTTCTTTTTCTCTCGGCAGATAAAACCAATGAAACAAACTGTATTTTTTCTGCAATTAATGGCAATGTTATTTTGGTTATGGTGATGGTGTAACATACCCTGCTAGCAGAGGCCCTTCGATCTTCCGACTTATCTAGATCGAAGGGCCTTTGATCGCAGGGTAGGTGTAACACAACGTCACAAACGATTCAGCACCGGCCCATGACCTTTTCTTTCTAATCCTCCTCATTATCAACTTCTTTCAGTGTTGTTACTGTCGCAAGAACACCAAAGAGATAGGTCGGTATAACATCAGTGTTGTTCACAAATGCCTTCCACGTGGGGAAGAATTGAAATGCTGGTCGCTCGATCACTCCTATGGATGAATTCGTCTTGGAATCTTTCAATATTAATGTGTTGTCATATTCCAGACGAAAAGGACCTGAATATGCAATGTTATCACCGTGTGAATTTTTGATCAAGTAAACCTCAGGGGTTATTCCAAACCCGCTCCAGGCGTATTCTACTTCGTAACTTGTTGCGTTGAGTTTCCACATTTCTTCAATGTCGTAGGTGTCTCCCAAACCCAAGACGATTTTCTCACAAAAACTGCGACTTCATCTTTTTCATTAAGCACATAGTATGCCCACACTGCCTGACACATGATGCACCTTTTTGCTCGGCCGATCTGTTTTCCCTTCGTTGATAAATACAATATTTCTTTGCAAGCATCAACTGTGTTTGGTCGGGTGATGAAGTAGCGAGTTGAAAACTCAAGCTTCTTCGAAGCAAATTTCAACTTTTCCTCTGCGTCGTCGTCCTTGGCAGTGAGAGAGAAAGCTAGGATTATAATGACGACAATAATAACAACTACTACGACGCAAAGTTTTGTTTTTGTGCAGAAGATCGCACTGTGCACTGGATCCATATTTTGCCACGACTCACAATTTCTTGTGGATGTTTCAACGTTAACGCGAGTAGTCGTTTTAAATTTTAACAGATAATGTGAATGTCCCGATACTCCACACCAAGGAGAGGAAGCGTCTGCTTTGCCATGTTTGATCGTGCTAAATTGAAGAGATTTGATAAACTGTTTGTATTCATTGTGTAAGGACGTGATTACCGATAAGAGGATTTCGAAATCTTCCTATCGATAAATCACGTCCACAAATTTGAAATCCCAGGGCTTTGTGGGAAGTGCAGCTATACGTTACTGGCTTGGCTTGATACCCCTTCCCCAAGATCCAAACTGAAACTTTAAAGGCCCCCTAAGAAAATACTACTAAATCGGATCGACCCGTACACGGTACCACGTGTTGAAATAACGTGACATAGAATGTGTTACCGTATGCGTAATGCGAGACGCAACGAACAAGTTGTCTAGTTTGGGGTACATTTTGCAAGAGCGTTATTTAACCGTCTAAGTTGTGTCGAACGAGTATAAAACAAAGGCTATCCTGACATCACTGTAGAGTAGAAACCTTTATTGATTTCATCACACAGGAGAACATATCAGGGCACAGAATACCAAGTAGCTCCAAGTTCCACAGGTCTCTACTCCTATATCAAACTTAAGGCGCGAGTTTAACCTAAACATAGTTTTTTAGCCGCTTAACATGGATTTCACGTTGATATCTCGTTCGCGTTTCAAGCAATCAAAAATCACTCTGCTCATCGGACAAAGCAATGCTGTGGGATATTTTGTGAATTTTTGGTGATTTTTGGGTATATTTGGGAAGAAATAATTTTTCCAAAGGATTAGTTAAATTTAGGCACATAGGAAAAAATCCCTCTGCTCATCGGACAAAGCAATGCTGTGGGATATTTTGTGAATTTTTTTGTGATTTTTGGGTATATTTGGGAAGAAATAATTTCCCTCAAAGGATTAGTTAAATTTAGGCACATAGGAAAAAATCAAAGCTCTAATAAGAGTTTAAAATAGGAATTTGAAGTTAGAAATTAGTAGATGGATACCAAATAGTTCCCACAGCAACCTGCAGTGCCTTTGTGGGGTGGCAACTAACTGGAAGTGTTTCAAAACATTTTTACTTCATTAACATCCCTTCTTCAAACATCTTAAAATTACACACAAATTCACGTTTACCCCCACCTCAGTATATCATGAGTTTTGTATCAAAATCCAAATTGCTATTACAAAATGTTACCTATGGTATAAAATGATGTGCTAAAAACTTCTTGAAATTAGTGTTTTCTTCAAAATATAGAAACTATGAGTAGAAGCAGTGGCTTACCCTTGGGGAGAGTAATGCATAGACAAGTAAAGTTCCCAGCCTGCTTAGCAGGTGTAAACAGAAAGGGGGAGAAGTGAGAAAGTACAGTGAAGTGGGAGGAAAAATGAGAGGACGGTGAGAGTAGCCTCCCGCGCAGTCGTTTTTAGGGGGCTCCTATTTCACCTCATCCCCACAGTGGGGACGACGTGAAATATGAGTCCCCCTCTCGCCTCGCGCTCCCGCTCCCCGTAAGGAACCGGCAAGAGCCTGGGAACGAATCAAGGAAATTATAAGATATTGTACACTTAAACGGATATAAAACATTGTAAGATATGTTGTAATGCACCAAAAAATAAGCACAGGCACGTACGACTATTCAGTCTCAAAATCATTTATTCTTATCATTGTCTTCGGACTCTCTTATGGTCGTTATAGTAGCAATAGCTCCAAACAGATATGCTGGTACAACATCCTCGTTGTTGACCGTTATTTCCCAAGTAGGGTATAACTGAAATGTTGGCCGTTTGATTTCTCCCAGGGGCGAATCATTCTTTGAATCTTTCAAGTCGATTGTTTTTCCAAATTCAAATCGGAAGCGATCGGTGCGAGCAATTTCATCGCCATTTGAATTTTTGATGATAAAAACCTCTTTGGTAAATCCAGATCCACCCCAACTGTATTCTATCTTGTAGCTTGTTGCATTTCCTTTCCACTGTTCTTCGAGGGTGTACTTGGCCGTCCAACTCCAAGGTTTCAGCGTAATGACGACCGCTATGTCGCCGTCGCTGTTCAACATGTAAACAGTCCATTTTGAACACAACACACACTTGGTCGCGTGGCCTATCTCTTCCTCGTTTCCCGGCGATAAGTAAACCATATCTTTGACGACGCTGAAGCCTTTGGGCCGTCGAGCGAAATAATGAGTTGGTAGTTCAAACTTCTTAGTGGCGTACTTCAGTTTCTTTTGAGCCTGGTGCTTCTTGACAGTGGTGAGACCCACCGCAAGGCCGATGATCAAAATTATTACGATGACAACTGCTCCAATGCACAGCGTCGTTCGGTTGATGTACCCCTTGAAATCAATCATCTTTAAGAAAAGAACTGATGTCTGCTTGTGACTAATTTTCGCGAATTTTGTTGTTGTGAGGGGTGTTCACCGTCAAAACTGCAAATATTTGCGCACGTCATCTGGGAAAGCGGAAAAAGCCCACCGTACCGTGTCCACTCGTCACGCTCAACCAATCTCGTCACCAGGGCTTTCTCTGCATGTTAGAGGTTGTAAGTCGTAACGAGGTATATGCGATCAGGGATCACATCCCTGGGATCAGGGATGACATCCCGGGATCTGGGATCACAAGTCATGGGATCGGGATCAGTAATTTTTTAACGGATCAGGGATCGGACTCTGATAGCAGGCTTAAAGAAAATTTAAATAATTACACACTTTGTAATGAAATATAGACTTCTTTTCATTTTCTCGGCTTCTTTTTACCCGTCACGCAATCAATTTATCAATTTTGTAGCTTCTCACTCTCGGATTACATATTTATTACCATGATACAATGCAGCACGTTTGCGGTTTCTGGTGTTGGTGAATTGAGAAATGAGATACCTCTGCGCTGTTCTTGACCTACCACTGTACTCAAGTGCAGGGCATTACTAAACCACGAAACAGCGAAACGAAACACCGAAACAGCTATTTTTTCCTACTTTTTTCTCAAACACCGAAACAGCTATTTTTTACCACTTTGATGGTGAATAAAATAGACAGGCCAAACACGACTCTCATTGGTCCTTTGGTGTTATCGTTGACCTTCAAAGTTTGGCTCTTACGAGTATATCTTACTCTAACATTCGAGGATCTCTTTTTCTCCCAGCCAGCAGTGTGAACTCCATTAGCCAGATCGCATGGTGCGTTTTCATTAACCCTTTTCCGTTAAACATTAGCCTGCATAGCAGACTTTTTGGTGTACGAACAGTCGTTTAAAGACCGCCATTTTGGAAGCCATCCAAGGAGAGAACTGGGGACGGTCAGTGTAAGGTATGGATTGCGGACGGTAGACCCGGACTGCGGACTGGGTATAAAACGAGGACTGAGTATAAAATATGGACTGAAGGCTGCAGACTGGGTACAAACCGCGGACTGAGTACAAAACATTGTACAAAAAGCACGGAGCAACGAAATGTATTACTGCACTCAAATTCTCGAACTGTAGGAAAGGTGCTTACAATTGCTGTAAACATTACCAGAGTACACAGAAAACCTACCTATTTTGACCTCGAGCTCTTCATGATAGGAAAAATGGCGGCACTTGTCGGTTATAATGTCATGTACGGTAATTGTGTTGTACCATTTTGGCACGGAAAACCGCTTGTTTAAAATACTTTTTTTAAAACGCTCAGACTTGTCTGATCAAGAATCCACTTTATTTGATTTATGTTCGCAAATACGGATTTGGACTTTCTCCCAAAACAGAAACGCACCGGTATTTCCTGTTTTATCTTCTCTGTACCAGTGGCCAGTTGCAGTCGAACGAGCACACATTTCCATTTACAGCACTTATATCTAGATTTATGACCAGCAATTTTGTGATGCACGCCAGTGCAAGATCCAGTTGCCTTTCATATGCCTTTCTGTTTCCATTCTTCCCAATAATAATTTCTTCGACTCCCTCGATCTAGTGTTAAACTTGTGGAGTAAGGTACAATTTCAGGATAAAGTCTCTACTCTTATACTACTTTCTCTAGCTCGGTCGATGTTGGAACTGAGCATTTCGGGTAACTGAGCATTACTATGTACGTGACAAATCTTCACACGGAATAAGCAGACTCGAGGCTTTTTTTAACCTGCATCTGGGCCAGTACAATCCTAGTTTTGTTCTATACTCCCTTTTTTATACTCGGTCTTCTTTTTGTTCCTAGTCCGCAGCCTTCAGTCCGCGTTTTATACCCAGTCCGCAGTCCGGGTCCGCCGTCCGGGTCTGCAGTCCGGAATCCATATCTTACACTGACCGTCCCCAGTTCTCTCCTTGGATGGCTTCCAAAATGGCGGTCTTTAAACGACTGTTCGTACACCAAAAAGCCAAAACGTCTGCTATACAGGCTAACATTTAACGGAAAGGGGTTAATGAAAACGCACCATGCAGTCTGGCTAATGGAGTTCACACTGATGGCTGGGAGAAAAAGAGATCCGTGAATGTTAGAGTAAGATACTCGTAAGAGCCAAACTTTGAAGGTCAACGATACAAAGGACCAATGGGAGTCGTGTTTGGCCCGTCTATTTTATTCACCATCAAAGTGGTAAAAAATAGCTGTTTCGGTGTTTGAGAAAAAAGTAGGAAGAAATAGCTGTTTCGGTGTTTCGGTGTTTCGTTTCGCTGTTTCGTGGTTTAGTAATGCCCTCAGGCATGTACTAAAACCCGAAACAACGAAACGAAACGACCGAAACGAAACCGCCGAAACCACCGAAACCACCGAAACGAAACCACCGAAACAAGCGAAACGAACGAAACGAAGCCACGAGCCAGCAAAAGACAGAATTATCTTACATTTAGGACTTTAAGAAAGAAAATGGTTTCGTATTTTTTTATGTATTTTTAGGGCGGAGCACCGGCCAAAGCAGATGGGAAAAGAAAAGAAAGGAAAATAATTGAAAAGTTAGGGAAAGAAGTATTCACTGATAACGTCTCAGTCAGTATTGCTACTTGTCTAAAGAGCAGGATCTGGGTACGAGATCAGGCTGCCATAGTAACGTGCCAGAGATCAAGGCTGTTTTGTTTTTTAACTTTTTTATTTATTTATTTTTATTTGTTTCAGTCGTTTCGCTTCTTTCGGTGGTTTCGTTTCGGTGGTTTCGTTTCGGTGGTTTCGGTGGTTTCGGCGGTTTCGTTTCGGTCGTTTCGTTTCGGTCGTTTCGTTTCGTTGTTTCGGGTTTAGTACATGCCCAGTCGAGTATCAGGATCTCAGAAGGAAAAGACAGCTTTTTAAAACTGCAAATCAAAATAACAAGATTGATGGAACACTCGACAAAAATCGGTTCGATTCAAGTAAATTGTCCTCGTATTCGCTTGCTTCGTCCTCGCGTAGATTTACTCGAGGCATAAATTACATTGAACGCGTTTACTTTTCAGGCATAAACTCAGGCTTATCTGAATATTTTTTTATTCAGGAAAGCTTATTGTCTGTTTTTCTGTGTGTCTTAATTCACGGAATTTCGTATTACTTGATCTATCCATAAAGAAACCCGGCGAAAACCGTGCAAACAAAACAATACAGCCATCTAAATCTCAATTGTTGAACAATTGACACATTGTTTCTGCCATTTATGTACTGGAGAAATACTTTTTATTCCACATGAAATTGACAGAACTACGTTATTTCACTAACAACAATACAAAAATGAGCAACAATGTCTTCAGTATTTTAATATTTACAACCATAACTACTCAAAAATTAAAATACGGGGGCAGCTTTAATGAAAACTATTTCTAATTATTAGGTTGATGGTTGTGTAAGTTATGTAATATCTCCGGTTCGTTCTATTCAGCGTAACATACGTTGTTTTGTGTCTATAATGCTGTGGGACAACTATGGTGTGTAATCCCGGTGTAATCCCTATGATTGTGTGATGATACCCGGGTATATTAATAAAGAGTATAAAAGCAAGGGCCGATACAACGTAGAATGGTTTTAAGTTTTGTGTACTATATTTCGGCTGGCCAAACCAGCCTTCTTCAGGTACAATGAGAATTTACATTGGAAGGGGTGTTTATGTAGTAATGAACCGGAAACACGTAAAACTAAAATGATTGACAGTGTGAAATAAAATACTAGAAAAAAAGTGTAAAAAAGATAAACTTTATGACAAAAAATTAACTAATATGTTTCTTCGCGGATGTTAAGACCTTCAGGATCAATTGTTCTGCCTTTTGAAATTAAAAAAGCTTCCCTGGCCTTACGGATTGAGTCTCTGTTAGAAAATATTTTCTCAATGGGGATTAATTGCATGTGGTTAGCAGAGGAGAGGAAATGTTCCGCGACTGTGGTAGGTTTAGATTTGGTGTTAGGGTTATCTATGGTATGGTGGTGTTCATTAAATCGGTCTTTTAAACGTCGTTTAGTCTCTCCTATGTATTGTAAATTACAGCGGTTGCATTGAATCATGTAGATGAGGTTTTTAGTGTCACAGGTCAGGTTACATTTATGGCGCGTTTCACCTGTAGAGGATAACTTAAAATTTTTCATCGATTATCTTAACAGCGTTCACCCTACCTTGATTTTATTACGCCGATCAGATTTTCATCAGTTTGATCGAAACGTTATACCGCAGGATTATTGTCCACGGTTGCTTGCTTGAACATTTCATATTAATAAAATAATGATCTCAAGAGGCGGAGAATACATTGCAATTTTACTATCTAAATATCATAGTAAAAGTAATCTTTTTGCAGTCAATATTCAGCAACGTTTTTGATTCTCTATCTTCAGATCTCGGCAGTCTGCTTAGCTCGTGGTTTTTGTTGAGGAGCGCGCGCGAGGAGAATCGGGCGGAGGGCAAACGATCGCTCGAACTCTTCCGAACTTAGACACAGTTTACAACGGCAACACTACATATATATATCTCTATCTGAACGTTCTGGCCCTGATGAAGCAAAGTTCAATTTAAACTGCACAACATGCTCATTGTTCAAGGAATCCGGCAGTGTCAATAGAGTTCGTATTCAGTAAAGTTCATAGTCCTTTAAGGGGGAGCAGGGATGGCGCTGTGGTGAGAGCACTCGCCTTCCACCAATGTGGCCCGGGTTCGATTCCCGGAGTCGATGCATATGTGGGTTGAGTTTTTTGTTGGTTCTCTTAATCTCTGCTCCGAGAGTTTTTCTCCGGGTTCTCCGGTTTTCCCCTCTCCACAAAAACCAACATTTCCAAGTTCCAATTTCATCTGCTTGTAAAGCGCATTTGATCATATACACATGGAAAATGCGCTATATAAGTTCTAAATTATTATCCTGGTGGTTTCCTTTCCCTGGTTGGCTTCACGGATACTTCTGGAGTATCTGTATTGGCATCCCTATCTGCAACAGCATCTGTTTTGTGTCTTGCTGGCCCAACTCCTCTGTCAGGTATTTCTTCACTACGGTCACGTTTCTCTTATAGTTAACTCAGGGTTCGTACTCTTTTTTGGACTAAAAATTCGAGGACTTTTCAAGGACATTCCAGGGTACGATTCCAATTTTCCAAGCACTGCATCCAGCAAAAAGTGCGATTAGAATGTAATACTAGATGATCGGGTTTAAGGGATAACTACCAGATTTGTTCAAGTCTAAGTCTTTTCTAGTTCTTCCACTAAGTGGAAACAGTCAAAAAGCAAATTTCAAGGTTTTTCAAGGACCCAATGTACTTTTCACGGACTTTCAAGGCCTCGAATTTTGATTTTCAAATTCAAGGACTTTAAAGGTGCGTGCGAACCCTGTTAACTCCTTCCGGTGACATCACGGTGAAAATCACTTTGTAAGGTGTTTCCATAAAGCTTGTTGAAAGCTTGTTTTCTTTCTTCTGTTTTATCAGGACTTGGTCACCTGGAGCAAGACTGTTTTCCCGTGCTCCCTTCTTTCATTGGCGTAGTCAGTCTCCTCTGTTTCATCTCTGCATCCTTGTCTCTTGCTTCGCTGTCAGCGTCCTCGGAACTCGTTAACTCGGGGATCTTTGACCTTGTCTCTCTCTTAAACGGCAGTTTGGCTGGTGTAACACCAGTGGTACTATGAGGCGTGGTCCTCTAGGCTGTTAAAAATTTTCTCATCTCCACCCATAAATTCTTCTTTCCGCTTGAGCAATCTTCAGGACTTTGAGTAAGCTTCTATTTTGACGTTCAACCTCCCCATTCGCCTGGGGCCAAAACGGTGTGGACGTTCTGTGCTGTATGTCATTTGTCTTCAGGTACGACCCAAATTCCTTGGACGCAAACTATGGGCCATTGTCGGTTTTTAGCGACTTTGGCAGGCCATGTGTACAGAAAATCTTCTCAAGGCTTTCGATAATGCTGGTGGACGTGACAGACTTCATAATCTCTACCTCGAAGTACCGGCTATAGTAGTCTACGACGACGAACACATACTCTCCTGAGGGTAGGGGACCCATCAAATCTGCCGATAAATCTTGCCATGGTTGGTTTGTAAATTCGGTGTGCCTCAAGGGCTCAGGTGGTGTGGGAAGTACAACCAACTAACAGCACTTGTCTTCAACTTGCTTCTCGATCCCGGCTCACCAAACCTTGGTACGGAGTCTCTGTTTGGTCTTTACCAAGCCTTGATGTCCCTCGTGTGCTAAATCAAGCACTCTTCCACGTATTTTTTGAAGAATCAACAATCTTGTTCCCCTCATAACTAGCTTGCCTAAGGTGGAAAGTTCATTTCGTACAGCTTTGTCAGGGGCGGATCTAGGATTTTTTAACGGGGGGTGGCTGATACCAATCGGCCACCAAACCAGACGTTAATTTATTTTAAGTTGTCATATGTTTGTCCTCAGGAAACATGGCGATTTATTAAGGACGAACTGGAGACTGTAACACTGCAAATTCTCAGAAACGCAACAAAATAGAAAGAAATAACTAGCTAATAGAAATATCTTACTAACCTAGTCGGCCAAAAGTGAAGTCGCCGTCATGCGTCTACGGTGCAGCGCTACTAATTTCAAACAAAACACACTTCTATCGATGGTAACTGCGTTTGCATGCATGGCGATGATGGCCAAATCTGAGAGTCGTACGGTGGTCATTTTGTTGGGAAGCCAAGTATGGATCCTCCGAATACAGGAAAATGACCTCTTCGCCTCCGTACTCCCCATAGGCAAAATGTTGTCTGCGTGTTTCGCTAATAGTAAGGAGACCGAGATGGATTCATAATCCGACGCTCCCTGTCGCTTCCAGTGGTTCAGTCGCATTACATTGTGAGGCTGGTTGGCTTGTCTCACAAGGCTTTCTGAACTTCTAGGTCGATCCATGAAACTTCTTCGACCTCTTGTACAGACATGGCCGCTGGCGTTGATGCTTCTGCTACAAACCGAATGAACTCTTCTGCCTCACTGTTCATGCATACTCCTTTCCTTTGCTAAGCCGTGACAATGGGTCAGCAATATTCTGTTTCCCTGGTACATACTGCACAGTGAACCTATATGGTTGGAGTCTAAGGACCCAGCGTTCTATCCTTGCTGGGGTTCGGGAGCTCGTACAATAGATAACTTCAAGGGGCTTGTGGTCAGTCAGTAAGGTGAATTCGACTCCATACAGGTACATGTGGAATCTTTCGCAACCCCACACAAGTCCAAGGGTTTCTCTCTCCGTCTGTGAGTCTACTTGCATATGCAACTACTCGCTCGCATCCTCCCTGAACTTGCGTCAGGACTGCTCCCAAACCCACTGGGCTGGCATCTGTAATGAGTTTGGTTTTCTCCGCGTACCTGTCAAAAATATGCCAATGTTTCTGCATTAGCTAAGCTACGCTTCAGGGTATCAAAAGCAGCCTGTTGCTCTGTACCCCACACAAAGGGCGTTTCCTTCTTTGTCAACCTGTGAAGTGGCTCTGCGATACTTGCTAGGTTGGGGATGAACCTGGCGCTGACGTTCACTCATCCCAGGAATCTCCGAACGTCTCCTACATTTTGAGACTCCCTTGTCTTGACTACTGCTTCTACACGTAGCTCTGTCGGTCCAATCCCTTTGTTTGACAACAGGTATCCCATGAAAGTTAACTTGGACATCTGGGATACACACTTCTCCCTGTTTAATGTAAGCCCCTTCTCTTGAATACATTCCATGGTTTTTCTCATCGGCAGAGCGACCACGAATAATGATGTCATTGTGAATGTTGTACGCACCCTCACACCCCGCTAATACTTGCTGAATGGTATGCTGGTAGAGTTCTGGTGCAGAACTTATGCCAAACATGAGACGCTTGTACCTATATAACCCCTTGTGGGTTATAAATGTGGTGATGTTTCTGGATTGTTCCTCTAGTTCAATCTGATGAAGGTCAAGCTTACTGAATGTGGTACTTCCATTCAGTTGGCACAGAACGTCGTCTACTGTGGGTATAGGGTGACGCTCCCTTACTATGGCTCTGTTAGCTTTCTGCATGTCTACACAAACACGAATGTCTCCTGTGGGCTTTGGGACTACTACAATGGCGCTTACCCAAGGAGTTGGCCCTTGCACTTGCTCAATGACATCATGATTGACAAGTTCTTCTAGTTTCTCTACTATCTTTTCTCTCAACCCAAATGGTGATGGCCTTAGTTTTCGAGCAATGGGTTCCATTGATTCATCAATATGCAGCTTAGCCTGAAAATGTTTTAGTTTACCCACTTCATTAAAGACTTGGGAATTCTCTTAGCAAGTTCTCTTCATTGACAGAGTTTATTTCAATCTTTAGTATTGTCAACATTTCAGAAGTTTGACGGCAGAGTATTGGCCTAGCTTTTTCTTCTACAACAACAAAAGTTACTTTGCATTGTCTTTCTTTATAACACAACTCTGCTTCAAACCAGCAGTATTGAGGGGTTCCTCAGAATCATAAGAGTACAACTTCCGCTTGACTTCCATGATCTGCATTTGATATTCTTCCTTTTAAGCATTTCCCATGTCTCCCTGTCGATGACATTGCAAGTGGAACCGGAATAAACAAGAACTCCTACCAGCTGGACCCCTCCAAGTTCAATGTCTGTGGTTGGTATGTCTCTAATGCCTGATTGAACTGAAAATGCTAAGTCGTCCTCGCTGACATGGAGAACGTCTCCTCTCTTGGTAGTATTCTCAACCTTGGTTTTGCAACATTTCGCCAAGTGGCCAATCTTCTTACATTTTGGGCAGGTAACTGCTCTAGCTTTGCATTCCGGGTCTCGAGCGAAGTGCCCCTCCATTCCACATCAGTAACAACAGCCTCTCTTCCCCCTTCCGGAGACATGGCGATTATCCTCTAATGTATGCACACTGTCACCCCTGGAATCATTCTCTATTTGCTTTGCTTGTCTTTCCGCCGCTTCCATCGATCTGACAATCTCCCGCGCTTTCTGTAGCGTGACCGTTCCCTCTGCTTCTAGTAATTTCTTGCGAAGATTGTGAGACCTACACTTGTCGATTAGCTGGTCACGGATGTGCTCTTCCTTGGCCTCTCCAAATTCACAGTGTTCGGACAGCTGGAATAATCTCATCACGAATTGGTCTGCTGTTTCTGACCCTTCTTGTGTTGCCTGGCAGAACTCGTGCTTTTCAAAGGGGATGTTAACTTGAGGAGAGAAATAACTATCCAGCGACCGCATGGCTTTTCGCATACCTGATGAAGGTAAAATCTCAAAATTTTTAATTTTATTCTTTTCTAACGTCACGTGCAAATCACCAATTGCACACTCATACACTAGCCTCCCTCGCAGACGTCTTTGGGTCTTTGCCCGGCGGGCGAAAAATAATTTTTCGCATTCGCCCGAACCCAAACGTTAGTCGCTAAGGGCGCCTGTATAGCACAGCCTTGACTGGATATAGCAAAGGTGTCTGTATGGGGCAGCACTTCATTTCCAAATTGGAACCACTAGTTACTCGGCCGACTTCTACGGGAAGGCCGAGTCTAGATCTAGGGCTTCGTTCTTCGTCGTTTTATTCTTGTCATGTTTCATCCGTAAAGCCCACTTCCGGCGTTTCTGCGCAAGCGCTAACTAAAAATACGGACGAGATTGCACCGTATAATAATAATAATAAAAACATATTTATGCAGGATGACCAATTCAGTTATAAAAACTGCTATCAACATGGGTCCTGCCTGTATACTAATGTTTGCAAGTAATGTTTGCGAGACGAAAGGTAGCCAAACTAAACTACAGATGTTTCTGGGCCGCTTCATAATAAACTCTGTAATTTTGAGTGGTTGAACGAGTTTTCTGATGTGGTTTAATCTTATTATGCCAATAGCATCCCGTGTTATTATAAGTTAGCTTTGAGCGCTTGCCATTTAGCAAAGAACCACCGACTGAGAAGCCTCACAGATTGCACAGGCTCTGAACAGCAGTAAAGAGCACCGGAAGTAAGACCGTCCTGACTGAGATTCAAATTACGTGACGAGCGTGTGTTGGAAATTTGATCTTAATGTTCCCTTGAGACAGCGATGTGTTAATATACACTTAATGTATGGTCCCGAGGGAAACATTTAGTTTTGTTTTCCCGAGAGTCCTGATTTTTCCCGAGAGACTTTCCCTTCAACAAGCACAGCAAAATGAACTGACAAACAAACAAAGACGGCACTACAAGAACACGTCTTTGTTCACAGGCCTGCTGAATGAATAATGTACAAATGGCAAAAAACACCTGAAAAAGTAGAATATGCCTTTTTTTGTATTTTCCGAATCTTTTCTTCCTATTGCTGGTTTGCAAGTGACGTCACGGCAGCCATGTTGGAGGTCAAGAACAATGGCCTTTCTCTCCGCTGGGAACTAAATTCTATTTTTATGTAAATTCTTCGAAAATATTTCTATTGTTTTGAGCTCCAACATGGCCGCCCTGTCACGTGGTTGCAAACCAAGAATTAGATGCTGAATTTCTTCTGCTGATACTGGAGAAAAACGTTTCCTTCTAGTCGCAGGTTCCATAACTTTTGTATTATCGTTGGTTTAAACTGAAAATTGGCAGTGTTCTCAGGTCCGCCTTCTTCAATCAAGCTGACGTGAGCACGTGCTGAAGATCATGCCACTTTTTAGTGATGCACTAATCACGTGCTGTGGTATCCTGCGCGCGGCAACAACTGCAGAATTGTATCCCGATCGGGATACATTTGAATTTGGTCAGGGATACGTGACCAGGAATTAACCAACGCAGTGCTCGTTTTGTTGAGTGAAAGTCTAGGTATATAACAATCTAATTTATTCCGTGAAACATGTTGCAAGCTTGACGTGGAAATATTTTTACAAGCAAGAAACTAAACTAAGTGCGGAAAACGGTCGGCTGTGATAATTTTTTTTTCACAGCGTGAGGAATAGATATGCACAGGTTTTGTAGGGTAAGCTCTGTAAACAACAAAATGTCTTCCATGTCGGCTTGTTGGCTCTGAATTTTCCTTTGCCGCGACAGTTCGTCTAAACTCAATGTTCGCTGATATGTTGTCAACAGTCACCAACTCTTGCAACACATTGCTTGCATTGTTTAACCAGAAGCCATTGTGGGAGCGGACGCATTCTCAAGATTTAGAAATACTTTTCTGAATATTTTATTGAAAATCAAGAAAAAAAAAACACATCTTAAAACAAGAGAAGTTCTGGATTTTTTCTTATTTTCAACAATCTCTTAATATAAGAAATTTCAGTAACATTAAGAACTTAAAAAATGAGAAACAAAAAACATTTTGTCCTAAAATTAAGAATTGGGTTTTAGCCAGGAGCCCATGGTTTTAGCTTGTGAATAACTCAAGTACGGCATATCCCTGAGACTTTGACAGGTCGTTTATTTACTATTTTTCTACAATATCTCAATTTCTTGACATTTGTGCATTTATCTGTACATGATCAAAATACTGATGCTACAGTATATATATGAAAATAAAATGTTGAAAGGAATGCCGGTTGTTCGACGTGGTGGGATGCCTGTGAAGTGTTGCCTCGGCAACAACCTTGAACCCGGTTGTCATAGAGGTTGTCATGTGATCTAGTTCCCTCGGGCGCCAAAAAACAAAATGGCGAAGAAAATGGCTTTTGGACTCGCACTTACCGGTATCCTTCTATCTGCTTGTTTTGACTTCGATTCGGCCGAGGTCGCCTATGAGAAAGGGCATGGCTTTGAACTTATGAACAAAGATAGAATCGAAGCTGGTAAATCCAAATAGAGGAGTTCATGACGAACGCAAGGAGAAGCGATTGCTGGAAGAAAGCTGTCGAAGGAATCGAGAAACGTTGCAAGAATCTTGGGGATGTAGAGCAGAGTTACCTCGCCATTGAGTTCACCAATTGCCATCTATCCAAATCAGGAAGGAAAATCTACTCCTGTCTGAGGGAAACTCAATCGATTGAGGAGTGCACAGGCAAAATGGATGACACGACATACCTCGCTTACACGACGTTTTTCACTCACACAGCAAATATCTGTTTTTACGTGAAAAGCGAGTTGTGGCAGCAGACAATGGAAGATACGATCTCAAAACTATCAAAGACTTCACAGAATGTTGCATTGCAACTAGAGGATTCTGCTCAAAAAAAACTCTTGGTGCTGGAGAAGCAAAACACATCACTCGAAAACCAACAAAAGATAATTTCAAATGAAATCCAGTTATCGGAGACGCTAAGGACTTCTACATTGAACGCCAAAGAGGCTTTTGAGAACATGAAGCAAAATGCCGTGGAACAGAGAGCTTTATTTAGTGAAACCTTTGATTCCGTTTTTAAAAGCATGGAGAAAGTGAGAAAACTTCAATCTATGCTTCTGGGGGAGTTCATAAGTTTGCAGTCTGTAGCATTTTACGTGGCTGCTCTTTGTACTTGCTATGTCCTAACCAGTACTCCACGTACAGCTGGAGCCAGGCTTCCACTCTTCATTGGGTTGTTTGTTCTTATTTTCCTTGAGCGGCTGGTGACAGCTTGGGAAGTGACTGACAGCACCTCACCTGATACAACGGTAATGACAAGTGTATCTTTAAAAGTACTAAGCATGCAAGCCTGAGCCTTTTTAAAATCAAACTAGGTCAATGTTATCACAATTTTTATTTTATTGTTATGGTAAATATTTAACAATTATTCACCGAAGTGGAGGTGAATAGTGGTGGATATTTACCGAGCTGCGAAGCAGCGAGGTAAATATCCACCACTTTCACCAACACTGAGGTGAATATTATTGTTTTAGTATATACCACACAAGCTGAATAATTAGCGGACCAAAACATTACTTTATGTGTGACAATATTCTGACAAGCAGCTGGAAATTGTAAAATCTTAGGCACCAGCTGCTCGGAGGTGGATAGTACTTGCTAATCAGCTCTGAGTTAACCAATCAGAGCGCTATTCACTTGTGTGGTATATACTAATGTTTATTATTTTTGCCAGTGACAATACTCTAACTATATGGTGAAAAAAATGAAGAAGGAGATAAAGACAGAGGGACCCTGCAACAGCACAAGCCAATTACTGCAGGCCTAGTTTGTTTGCTTATATTCTTGTTCCAATTGATGTCAGCTGGGTGTTCTGATTTTTCTGTGGGATCATTTGTGATTACCAGCTAATATTTAAGAGTCCATGATCCTTATTCAAACTCTAAAGAGCAGCTAACAATTAGGATATAAAAATCTAATATAAAGTCCAATCCTTAATCCTTAAGGTACAGATTATGTAGCATTGTAATAGAAAATATTATTGCACATGATGAAACTGCATTATACCTTAACTCCCTTTTGGTCACTTTTCCATATCCTGTCAAATGGCTTACTGTCTGTTGCATGTAGCCTGCGTCGCAGACGTTAACTAACACCGGTTAGTACCGTCTGCGAAGCAGCGCCAAATTCCTTGTTCTGTACCAGAATTTTATTGGGTCATCAACAAAAGCCTTTTGTTGATGAGCCAATCATAACATGTACTCAAATTCTGGTACAGAACAAGGAATTTGGCGCTGCTTCGCAGACGGCACTAACCGGGATTAGTTAACGTCTGCGACGCAGGCTAGTTGCATGCTATGTGCAAAACAATTTCTGGGATGGACTCATGGTGGTTTGATTTCTTGTCATGTAAATTGGGCTTATGTTCTTACCCCAAAAGAAAGAAGGCTGGACTCAAAAGAACAATGGAAAGCAGTCATAGACACAGGGAGCAATATTTATTTATGTTTCTCAAGTGCACACAGTGTTGTTACACTAGCACTCAGGCCTTATACTCAGCACGATAGTCTAGAGAGTCCCATCTACATGTACCTCTACAAATGCTTAAACAAACTATTATCGTTGCTGTTCTTTTTCTCTCAGGAAATTATTCATACAAGACTGTGGTTTTGCAGAAAGCTCTTCATTACTGTAGCAGTAGTAAATACTCATGGTGATCGGTTACCAGTATCAAGACTACAATAAAATCAACTTTGACATGCTACGTGACATGCAGCAGCAAATTAGAGATATGAAAAGGTGGCAGGAGAAGATTAATGGCTTGACGGCCATAACAGATGGAGACTCGTCACAGCACTCTTTGCAGGGAAGGTAACTGACATCAGTGTTTCAAATGCCACATCTTTTATTTCTGATGCTGTTTCCCTTGATGAAAAACTTTGGGTGCTTTCCTTTTGCATGGAAAACCTGGTGTTCTAGTGGTAAATCAAATGGAAAATTTTCAGAAAAAAGGGATACCTTTTGAAAGTGCTGTTTGCCTCATGCACTTCTCTCTCTATGTTGTCAACAATAATTATTATTCTTGTTGTGTCTGTCTGCATATACAAGGAATGCTGCCTTACAATGGAACATCACTGGAACCAGACATTTTAACTGAGTGAATTAATATCACATTGATTACACAGTTCAGATGTTGTATCTTGAAATATTTGAAGAATGTGAAGATTATATCTATTGATGGTAATATTTATTTATTATTATTAGATGAAAACCCTTTTTTGATGACTGTGTGGGGACAGTAATTTTGTCATGGTTACAACATAGGGGAAATAGGAAAAAATGTTCTAACTTATAGATCTTTTGTTGTGCAGTTTATCGAAGCAAAGCATCGCTCATCCCAGTTACTCAAATCATTGCATACCATATGACATCACAGATGCCTGCACGCTTAAACAAAACCTGGATGTCGATACAGATAATGACGATGAGTCAGATTGCAGCTATGTTCCTGATAATTGTGAATTGGAGAGTTTCTCAGATGAGAGCAGTGATGATGAAGAGTTTGAGTTGATTAAAACACAGAAAGCAACGCCCGAACTGAAGACACCAGTGAATAGAGGACGATTGAAAGGGACAGCAAGCAAGGCAAATTCCTCTTCATCCAGAAGAACAAGAAGCATAGAAAGGGTGAGTCAGAGTATTTTGCCATATGTGAGCAAGCTCTCCTATTGCGGTCTTGCAAGTAATTAAATTTATTCTTTGAAATAAATTGTGGGGGAGACGTGACAGGAGAGCTTGCTTGCAGGCTAAGTACTTTGCATCAGAAGCCAGTTCATTAAGATGTGAGTCCTGAAAGAAAGGAAAAACCGAATTCACTCTTCACTAAACAATTGTCGTTTTTTGTGACTAAATCTTCTTTAATAAGTGGTTATCTTGGCTCGTTATGCCACGGACATGTGGATTATATTAGAAACACCTGGCTAGGAATGTTCTGAGCGCATAATGTCATGTCAAAGTATAACATTGTTTCTGCTTGTTTATCATGCCTATAATTTTGCTTTCTGTTAGTTTTCATCTTGCAATGAACCTTGCCACATCAAGTGATCAATTCAAACTGATAAAACAAGCCAATACTGAACTATTGGCATAGCTACTGAATATCCCTGATAGCAGATTTGTATGGGAATGGACCAAACAACTTACTGTCTGTGATAATGAGTTGTGCATATTGCATACATACTAGTTATGCAATGCTTTCAAGTGGTATACTGTGGAATATCCCATGAGTCACTTGTATTTTCTTGGTATACACACTCTCCTAAAGGCTCGTGTGTAAGCAAAGAAAATACAAGTGACTCGTGGGATATTTCACGGTATACCACAAGAAAGGGTTGCATAACTATTTTATACCATGCCATAGAAAATACAGCGGCCAGCAAGGCCAGCATGAGTGGGAATCTCAATGCATGATGGGAAGTTGGGTGTGATACCGTTGAATTGCGTTGATCAATGGGAAGGTTCGATGGAATACTGATGAATATACAACAGCTTTCCTGCATTCTGATTGGCTGTATTTTCTATGGCATGGTATAACTCACAGTAAAGCACTCGAGGCATTCGAGGTTTTATTATTAACACCACGTTTCAGTAATTAATGTCTTCACTTTCGTGGGTTCAGTTCAGTATTTGAGCAGTTGTTATCACTCGTTATTTGTTCCCGACTTCCAACATACAATCTTAAGAGAACATCGACATCTACATATGGCAACTTGCAAAATCACAAGGACGTAAAGCAAGTGTTAAAACAAAGATAAAACTAATTAATACACAAAGTTTATGAAAAATAGATGTCAGCAGCTACTTTAAAGGTGCCGATGTGTGGTTTATCAGTTACTTCTAAAGGCAGCTCATTCCAGTCTTTAATTGTTCTTGGCCAAAAACTGAATTTTAACTAATATCTAGTACGGATTGGTTGTGAAGAGTTTTATACCCTGTGACCCCTGTGACTATAAAATGAGTTGTGCGTATTGAATATGTGACTGTAAAGCACCTCTGTGACTATACATTACAACACAACAACATACATATATATACACAACAAAATAAAGTGGCAAGTTTGCAAAATTTTTTATTATTTTGTACTCTTGACGCTTTATTTTGTTGTGTTCTGCTGTTCTCTTTCACGACTTCACAAACCAATCCCATTTTGCAGTGTCATTACAATGTCCCTTTATATTAATTTGAAATATTTTTCAGGCCCCTGATTCTAGCCCATCCCACAAATACAATTTGCGGTCTCGGAGAAACACCCTCACAGATATCCAGAATGGAAGTTTTCTCAGCAACATGCCATCCCCATCAAAACTGAAGGAGTTGGTGTACAGCGTACAGCGGGCATCTGCCAGACGATACACTGCAGTAATTCGCAAACCAAGGGCTGACAATACTGATGACACCCCACTGTTTTCTTCAGATGAAGAATGTTAAAAATAATGTCTTTTTACTCCCCCTAAGTGAATTTCTGACGTTTTTATATAAGGGATTGTCTTCCTAACTTTCTTTTTAACCAATGGAACATTTCATGATATGGACAATTTTCTTGAGAATCTCATTCCTCATTATTTAATATATAAAAATTATTAGTTTAAAGTTCTCCAAGTACAATGATGTATTTATTGATTTCATCATATGTACTTAATATATCTTATTCTTAGTTTAAAGATCTCCAAGTATTAATATTGATTTCATCATACTTTCTTAAATGTCTCGATTATTTAAAAGTTCCGAGGGATATAGAATTTAATCTGGTCTTGTCTATCAGATTTTATCTTTCTTTCTTTTTTAAGTGACACGGGGTGTTCATTATTTATTCAGGTGGCTTTTTCCTTAACAGCTTTTTCCTTTATTGTTAAAATAAAGTAGAACAAGCTTACTACGTCTTTCTATGTATTGAAAAAAAAAAAACACAAATAGTACCGTCTTGACGTCGTACTACTGTATCAATTGTCCGATTGTGATGGACAATTTACTAAATTGGCAAGCTTTCCCAACCACAAAACATCTTAGTGACTTGTCAGGTATTTACAAGAAATACACAACAACAACAACAACAACAACCTTTATTTATGTGTCAAATCTAAAATAGCAGTTATACAACCACTAACTGGGACACTAAATACTACCTAAAAAATTTTAGAAATTTAAAAATAAAACAATATATATGTACAATTTAAAATCTAACCTAAGTCTTACATAAAAGGCAGTTTTCACATTTACTATCAGTCAATTTAGAAACAAGGTCTATTCTACGTATGTTACATTTAAAAGATGATATGGATGTCAGTTCTCTTACATTTCTTGGTACAATTGCCCATATTTTGGGTCCCATATATCTAAGCGAATGTTTTCCAAAAGTAACAGTATTAAATCTAGGTATACCAAAATCATTATTACGCAGTGTGTACTTAAGTTGTGGAATTTGAAAAAGGCTACATATGTAATTAGGAGATAAATCGTTCTTTACCTTATACATAAGAATGGCTATATCCTGTAGTCTTCTGTTCTGCAGTGTACTTAGGTTAGCCATGTCTAATAATTTATCATAACTACTCCCCTTATCACAGTAAACTGCCCTAAGTGCCCTTTCTTGAATACGTTCCAATTTTCTAGTATCACTCGCCCTACAAAAATGCCAGACAAGATGGCTGTATGTTAAATAAGGAAGAATGGCTGCCTTAAACAACTTCAGCTTGGTGTCTGTTGGTATCATATTCCTGAGCCTCATCAGGACTCCAACACGCTGGCTACTCCTCTTACAAGTAGAGGTGGAGGGTGGCGGTATAAGTGGAGGTCAATAGTGGTGGATATTTACCGAGCCGCTTCGCGGCTCGGTAAATATCCACCACTTTCACCGACACTGAGGTGAATAATTGTTTTAGTATATACCACACAAGCTGAATAATTAGCGGACCAAAACATCACTTTATGTGTGACAATATACCGACAAGCGGTCGGAAGTTGTAAAATCTCGAGCGCCTGCTGCCCGGAGGTGAATAGTACTTGCTAATCACCTCCGAGTTAACCAATCAGAGCGCGCGAAAAGCACTATTCACTTGTGTGGTATATTCTAATGATATTTATCACTATTTCTTCGCTTTCAGACAAAACTGAATGGGAAAAACAAAACACCTCAGCTTTCTCGAAAATCCCGACCTTTAATTTATCTTCTTCTATTTTTTTCGAATCAAATTTTTGCGCTTTTTGGTAACTTTCAACTCTTCAACGCAACTTGCTCAATGTATTTGCTAGAATTGTAAAGTTTATTTTTATAAATGCTATTAAAACTTGATATATGCACGTTGAGAAATATTTGGTGCGTAAAATTGGGTGTAAACGGGACCATCGAGAAATGGGCCCGTATCTGAACACAGATAAGGTCGCGGGGCAGTGGTGGTCCTTCACACAAGAGGAGTAACGCCTTGGTATCTGTAGATGGCAAAGTCTAAGCTCCAGTCGTCTTAGAGATTTTGCTATTGCAAAATATTTATCCAGTGTGAACTCAAACTGCAAACGTGTTCTATTAGTTTAATTGCTGTGTTTTTGGCAGAAGTTTTAGGGGCTGAACCTTGGAAAATAATATTTATTTAGTTGCCCCTTTCATTTACTTGATTTAGTGCCGAAAATCCAGATCACATTGAAAGGCTGTTGTTGGATTGCAGGCTGAAATTTCTTGAAAATAAGAATAAATTTGATGTCAAGAAATTATCGGATCTGAGATGATTAACGTTTTAAGAGGACGTCAGTCATTGTCACAGAAGAACAAACAAAAGCGACAAAAACGCCCGTCTACAGAAAGGCATCCCGTTCAAATTTTCGACAAATTAATCACGCTAATGAATGCAAAGAAAAGGATTTTGGTGCGATTGTTGACTTAATCTCTAGCGCTGCTCTTGTCTTTTGTGTTTCTCCAAGCAACGCATTAAAGGCAAAAGATTAAATAGAGCAAATAATCAGTATGCTAATATGCTGGAATGTAACCATGGAACAGTGGAAGCAGTCTCGCAAACTTTGGCACGAAAACTGACCACTCGCGCGACCTTGAAGCCGGTTTCTTACCCGATGTCAGCTTTAGCAGTGACAAATTCCCCTTTTCAAGTTCTCCTCCAAGACATCGGCAGGGAATTAAAGCTCAGCGATGTTCGTTACATGAAATATCTCCTCCAAGGACATGTTAACAAGGAGACACTGGAACATCTTGATTCGGGACAACATCTGACGGAGGTGCTCAGGCAGAGAGGTTTGGTATCTGAGCGTAAACTTGCTTTTATGAGAAAACTCCTGGTCGAGGCCAAATGTCTGAAACAAGTCAACTTGGTGGACGAGTTTAGAGAAAAGTTTACGTCTGTTGCTATAGTCGGTGAGTAATCTAGTTGGCGTCAAATCTAACCGATTCGATTATTGATCTCGGGCAATCGGCAGTTTGTACGCGTCTATAGAACTGAATCAGTTATAAGGGAAAATGTAGACCTTACGATTCTCAAAGGCATTCGAGGTTTTATTATTAACACCACGTTTCAGTAATTAATGTCTTCACTTTCGTGGGTTCAGTTCAGTATTTGAGCAGTTGTTATCACTCGTTATTTGTTCCCGACTTCCAACATACAGTCTTAAGAGAACGTCTACATCTACATATGGCAACTTGCAAAATCACAAGGACGTAAAGCAAGTGTTAAAACAAAGATAAAACTAATTAATACACAAAGTTTATGAAAAATAGATGTCAGCAGCTACTTTAAAGGTGCCCATGCGTGGTTTATCAGTTACTTCTAAAGGCAGCTCATTCCAGTCTTTAATTGTTCTTGGCCAAAAACTGAATTTTAACTAATATCTAGTACGGATTGGTTGTGAAGAGTTTTATACCCTGTGACCCCTGTGACTATAGAATGAGTTGTGCATATTGAATATGTGACTGTAAAGCACCTCTGTGACTATACATTACAACACAACAACATACATATATATACACAACAAAATAAAGTGGCAAGTTTGCAAAATTTTTTATTATTTTGTACTCTTGACGCTTTATTTTGTTGTGTTCTGCTGTTCTCTTTCACGACTTCACAAACCAATCCCATTTTGCAGTGTCATTACAATGTCCCTTTATATTAATTTGAAATATTTTTCAGGCCCCTGATTCTAGCCCATCCCACAAATACAATTTGCGGTCTCGGAGAAACACCCTCACAGATATCCAGAATGGAAGTTTTCTCAGCAACATGCCATCCCCATCAAAACTGAAGGAGTTGGTGTACAGCGTACAGCGGGCATCTGCCAGACGATACACTGCAGTAATTCGCAAACCAAGGGCTGACAATACTGATGACACCCCGCTGTTTTCTTCAGATGAAGAATGTTAAAAATAATGTCTTTTTACTCCCCCTAAGTGAATTTCTGACGTTTTTATATAAGGGATTGTCTTCCTAACTTTCTTTTTAACCAATGGAACATTTCATGATATGGACAATTTTCTTGAGAATCTCATTCCTCATTATTTAATATATAATAAATTATTAGTTTAAAGTTCTCCAAGTACAATGATGTATTTATTGATTTCATCATATGTACTAATATATCTTATTCTTAGTTTAAAGATCTCCAAGTATTAATATTGATTTCATCATACTTTCTTAAATGTCTCGATTATTTAAAAGTTCCGAGGGATATAGAATTTAATCTGGTCTTGTCTATCAGATTTTATCTTTCTTTCTTTTTTAAGTGACACGGGGTGTTCATTATTTATTCAGGTGGCTTTTTCCTTAACAGCTTTTTCCTTTATTGTTAAAATAAAGTAGAACAAGCTTACTACGTCTTTCTCTGTATTGAAAAAAAAAAACACAAATAGTACCGTCTTGACGTCGTACTACTGTATCAATTGTCCGATTGTGATGGACAATTTACTAAATTGGCAAGCTTTCCCAACCACAAAACATCTTAGTGACTTGTCAGGTATTTACAAGAAATACAATATTTAACAAGTAGAGGTGGAGGGTGGCGGTATAAGTGGAGGTCAATAGTGGTTTTCACCGACACTGAGGTGAATAATTGTTTTAGTATATACCACACAAGCTGAATAATTAGCGGACCAAAACATCACTTTATGTGTGACAATATACCGACAAGCGGTCGGAAATTGTAAAATCTCGCGCGCCTGCTGCCCGGAGGTGAATAGTACTTGCTAATCACCTCCGAGTTAACCAATCAGAGCGCGCGAAAAGCACTATTCACTTGTGTGGTAAATTCTAATGATATTTATCACTATTTCTTCGCTTTCAGACAAAACTGAATGGGAAAAACAAAACACCTCAGCTTTCTCGAAAATCCCGACCTTTAATTTATCTTCTTCTTTTTTTCGAATCAAATTTTTGCGCTTTTTGGTAACTTTCAACTCTTCAACGCAACTTGCTCAATGTATTTGCTAGAATTGTAAAGTTTATTTTTATAAATGCTATTAAAACTTGATATATGCACGTTGAGAAATATTTGGTGCGTAAAATTGGGTGTAAACGGGACCATCGAGAAATGGGCCCCGTATCTGAACACAGATAAGGTCGCGGGGCAGTGGTGGTCCTTCACACAAGAGGAGTAACGCCTTGGTATCTGTAGATGGCAAAGTCTAAGCTCCAGTCGTCTTAGAGATTTTGCTATTGCAAAATATTTATCCAGTGTGAACTCAAACTGCAAACGTGTTCTATTAGTTTAATTGCTGTGTTTTTGGCAGAAGTTTTAGGGGTTGAACCTTGGAAAATAATATTTATTTAGTTACCCCTTTCATTTGCTTGATTTAGTGCCGAAAATCCAGATCACATTGAAAGGCTGTTGTTGGATTGCAGGCTGAAATTTCTTGAAAATAAGAATAAATTTCATGTCAAGAAATTATCGGATCTGAGATGATTAACGTTTTAAGAGGACGTCAGTCATTGTCACAGAAGAACAAACAAAAGCGACAAAGACGCCCGTCTACAGAAAGGCATCCCGTTCAAATTTTCGACAAATTAATCACGCTAATGAATGCAAAGAAAAGGATTTTGGTGCGATTGTTGACTTAATCTCTAGCGTTGCTCTTGTCTTTTGTGTTTCTCCAAGCAACGCGTTAAAGGCAAAAGATTAAATAGAGCAAATAATCAGTATGCTAATATGCTGGAATGTAACCATGGAACAGTGGAAGCAGTCTCGCAAACTTTGGCACGAAAACTGACCACTCGCGCGACCTTGAAGCCGGTTTCTTACCCGATGTCAGCTTTAGCAGTGACAAATTCCCCTTTTCAAGTTCTCCTCCAAGACATCGGCAGGGAATTAAAGCTCAGCGATGTTCGTTACATGAAATATCTCCTCCAAGGACATGTTAACAAGGAGACACTGGAACATCTTGATTCGGGACAACATCTGACGGAGGTGCTCAGGCAGAGAGGTCTGGTATCTGAGCGTAAACTTGCTTTTATGAGAAAACTCCTGGTCGAGGCCAAATGTCTGAAACAAGTCAACTTGGTGGACGAGTTTAGAGAAAAGTTTACGTCTGTTGCTATAGTCGGTGAGTAATCTAGTTGGCGTCAAATCTAACCGATTCGATTATTGATCTCGGGCAATCGGCAGTTTGTACGCGTCTATAGAACTGAATCAGTTATAAGGGAAAATGTAGACCTTACGATTCTCAAAGGCATTCGAGGTTTTATTATTAACACCACGTTTCAGTAATTAATGTCTTCACTTTCGTGGGTTCAGTTCAGTATTTGAGCAGTTGTTATCACTCGTTATTTGTTCCCGACTTCCAACATACAGTCTTAAGAGAACATCTACATCTACATATGACAACTTGCAAAATCACAAGGACGTAAAGCAAGTGTTAAAACAAAGATAAAACTAATTAATACACAAAGTTTATGAAAAATAGATGTCAGCAGCTACTTTAAAGGTGCCAATGCGTGGTTTATCAGTTACTTCTAAAGGCAGCTCATTCCAGTCTTTAATTGTTCTTGGCCAAAAACTGAATTTTAACTAATATCTAGTACGGATTGGTTGTGAAGAGTTTTATACATCAGAAGAAGGAACATGCAAATTCTCATGTAATTTAGGACCTCCTTTCCTTGGTTGTACTACTAATTCAACCCTTGGATTGGACGAACCAAGTGCCGTAATAGGACTCTTGGACGAACTAATATTCACATACGACAGTCGACTGTTCCAGTCGACATAGTGTCAAAGCCTGGTCAGTTCGGGCGGTGCCTTCATTCAGGAATATATACGTACTCGTATCACGAATTGTCTGCAGTACTGCATTTAAGATCCTGCCGTACGAGTATGTAAAGTTTGTTCTCTAAACTGATAATGCCGAAAATTGCAAACTGAAAATCCACAGACGTCCAGCATTCAAATTGTTGCGTTTGTTCTTTTTTTTTTTTTGGCATAAATAAGATGAAAATGTTATCTTTTATGTTGATGCTAACGCTTTTCGGAACACAACTTTTCCTATGAGCAGAAGACCTCGAGGCAATTTTTGTCAGTGCAACCTGCAACATAACACCGATGAGGTTATAGGTTTACTTTCTGCAATGTTACACTGTGAAACCTGAAAAAGTGCCGATTTTCTCTGTAACTGGCAGGGTAGTTTGTCGCAACAAGACAAGTGCGGGGAATTCTTTATTTTCCACTTCTTTAAATTAAAGTGTGGATTGAAGCATGAGCGAAACTCAGATTTATTTCTTTTTCTGCAGGAGAGCGGCAACAGAACGAGCGAGTGTCCAGGTTAAACAACAGACGTGAAACTCTGCTGCGCATGATTGAGAAATTGGAAAATGAAATGCGAGCTTGCGAAGACGCAGGAACAGAATTAACCAATCAGATCGAGGAATGTGAGGTGCAAATCCAGGCGAACAACGTAAACCTGGTTAGTGTTGAAGATGCGATTCAAAACGTGAAAAGTGACATTGTCGAACATGAGGCTCAGATAGAATCTTTTGAGAGAAAACTGGAGACTGTGCGATTCTTCACCAAAAAACGTCAAGTGGAAATGGACAAGATCAAGCTAAAGTTAGAAGAAAACCACAGCAGCGCCAGACTTAAAAAGGAATTGAAAGAAAAACAGGAAGAATATGAACAGTCTAAAAAGAATGAAGACGAACTCATTGCGAAACATCAGAACTCGTTAGACTTGATAAGAACTTCGCACGTGGAAATCAGGCACAAGACACAGGACCTCATTACTTTGGAGGATACCATTCACGACTCGTTGATGCAAATGCGGGTATTAAAACAGAACGCGCGAAAAAATCAGCGCACCTCGGCTGAGTTACAAGAAAAACTCGAGAATCTTTCGGCAGAACTAGAAGGGACGAGGCGCTTAAAACCACTGACGCCTTTTTCGAGGCCCAGAAGTCAGTTTTCATTGCTGGGTAGCATAGTCAATGAAACGCAAATGACGAGGAGACTGGAATATAAGGTATGGCTGGAAATTCAACAGGTTTACGGGACCTTGCATACATTTGATATGTCGAAGGGAAACAGGGACTCTTGAAGACGTATAGGATGGGCTTCCAAAAGAAAACTAGAGACTTGACTGTTAATATGGATATTATCATCTTACCAATAAGTAACTGTCAGTCAGCAGTTAAACGAATAGAGTTCTCTTCTCAGCACATCAAATGGCGCCCTTTAGAAATTACTTACCTGACACTACACGGGATACGTGTCACCCAGTAACCCCGCTCGCAAGCCTCAAATCTCCCTGTTGCTCGTTAGTCGTAACAGCATTTGAAAACTCTACGTTTGCGTGGCTTAATCTGTTTTCCGCTTTAAAAGAGGAGTGGGTGACATATTTGTTTTGGGTCACGCACACTTTTCTAAATGTTCCGGCTCGTCTTCACACCTATTACCACTCCCTTAGTCTAACTTGAGACAAAATGTTTAAAGTTTGGCCTCTTTTTTCCAATAAAAAGCTGTTACATTGCTTTATTAATGTGAAGTTTTTTTTTTCAACTCTCAATATTATTCTGTGTGTTCAACAGGTTCTTGACTACAATGAAATTACAGAAAGAGAATCGATGGTTATTGGTCGAAAAGGGAAGTGCGTGAGTCCACCTCGATTCCAGTTTCCCACGAGTGTGCCTGCTGATAGACTGGGCAATGTTTACGTGGCTGATTATGGTAACGCGCGCATTCAAATCCTGGACGTAAATGGTCAGGTTGTAAGGGAGCCACTGAATATGGACGGAAAATGTCGACCATGCGCACTGGCTGTCAGTTTAAGAGGAGATCTGCTTATAACCGACTTACAGATTTTACGAGTGTTTGGTAAAAACGGTAAGTGAACAATTACCATCATTCAAAACAACAGCAACGACAAGACACAAAAGGGGTGTACATTTCTTCCTTCCCTCTTTCTTTCGCATTCAAGCGGACCTAGTACTACCTCTCCTTATGAGTTTCTTATAAGACCTATAAGCCTCTCACGCAGGAGTTTTTAGGGTGGGGGGGGGGCTTATTTCACCATCTCCGATGAGAATACGTCTCCCCTAAAACGACTGCATAGAAGGCTATAAGCTTCCAAGCCTAAAACAGCATTGAGCACTTGGTGCCTGTTTCCTCAATACTGTGTTATCCTTCTATCCTAATCAGAGGATCAGTTGTTCTTATGCTTGGATATTTTTTTCCCTTTTCCTTTCAGGTGAACTACTTCGTCCAATTTTACCCGTCTACAGCAAGAACGACAAACGACCCGAGCTTAGCGCTGTGGCATTTGACATTCAGGGAAACATCTACGCCGCCGACAAAGCAAATCACAGGATACAAAAGTTCACCTTCGACGGAAACTTTCTGTGTTTTATCGGTGGGTTACACGACTTGCACTGCCCCATGGGAATTGTGGTCAAGAAAAACGGTGACGTCATTGCCACTGAGTACGAGAATCACCGCATCAAAGTTTTCAGCCAAGAGAATCTTGGAGAGAGTACAATTATTGGCGCAGTTGGGGTAGGGTCGGGAAAGTTTGCTTGCCCAAGAGGGGTTGCGCTGGATCACAATGAAAATATTTTAGTGGCCGATAGTCAGAACCACAGAATACAAGTTGTTTCTTCTACTGGCGAACCACTCGGAACATTCGGAATGATTGGGTCAGATCCCGGATGCCTCGATACCCCGTATGATGTTTCCATGGATACAACTGGGAATATCATTGTAGCGGATGCAAAGAATAACAGACTGCAGGTTTTCACCAGACGGGTTCCAGTGTACGCTGAACCTGTCATGTATGACGAAGAGTATGAAGCTGCAATTGAGAATAGCCATGCAGTAGCTCAACTGGAGATTGACAGGGGTGAAATCACAGCTAACGATTTCAACGAACAAGCCCAACTTAATGAACAGGATGCCATCATCAAAGCTAAAACTGGTGAGAGGCCCAACAGGGAAGATGTACGGGAAAACAGTGACAGGGATCAAACGGGAGCTTCACAGACTGATCATCCAGAGGTATTGGACGATAGAAAAACCCAAGGAAATGTGGACAATGAAATTTTAGCAGAATCTAAACAAAGTCCTGATGAAAATCAGGAAATGGATATGAACAATAATATTACCACATCAGCTTCAAGTTAAAATTTTGCTCATCATGTTTTCTAGTTAAATTGCACCTAAACCCCAAAATTTTTTTTCGCTAAAATAAATCTTTGCACCTGTTTGAAAGGCACTGTGCCTTTTTTACCAAATCTTGACTAGTTATTTTGAATTTTCTAGGGTGTTAAAGTTGCAAAATCTGGCCATCGTCGCCCCACGACCGAGTCAGAAGGGGCTTGGGTCTATTCTCGATTTGACGTCACAAACTGATTTACATTGCAATAAGTCTTTGTAAACATGCATTTTAGCGAGCACTTTAAGGTTCTTAGTTTCTTAGGTTTCTGTCTAACCACAGTAGGGGAAGGGGGTGTACCATGTTTTACTTCCACACCAATAAACAAAGTTTTTTTTCTCTTTTGGCAGAATACTAGTTATACCAGAAAGCTGGAGGTCATCTCGGGGGCAAGTGGACCCCTGCACCCCTCCCATACATCCGCCTCTGCTACAGACAGTGTTTTCAATTGTTGCTAATTAGTATTTGGGTGAACTGAAGGATAATTTAAGACGCGTAACTGTAAACTGAAAGTATATAATTATTTATTGAACATTGCGGACAATTGTTTTGTTGGTTTGAGGCGTATCTTTCCTGTTTGAGGTACCAGAGTGCAGGACCTTGCACTCTACCAGTTTTCATCGTTTCGCCGCCCGAGAAAAAATCGGTCTCGAGTTTGTTTGTTTGTTTGTTTTTTTTTTTTCGCAGTGTCGCCGGCTATGTTTATGTTGCACGGACTTGAATTGCAACTAAAATTTTCCATGCGTTATGTCACGTAGGAGAAAGATTACTCAGTGGTTGAGTGTTTACAAATTCACTCAAAAAACAAGGGTATTTAGAAAAACTGGTAAATTTGAATTTTCCAGAATAAACATGCATATGCATTCACACTGATTCTATTCTCGGAAAAAATGATAAATAACGAACAGCAATACATTGTTGTAATGGACTTAATTTCTTTACTTGGGGTTGCATTGCATCCGGCTTCGTGTTGGTGCTATGAACATTTCGTTATTTTCCTCTTTACACAGGCTATGCAGGCAGGTTTTTGGGTACAAAGCGCCTTAGTGTCCTGGCCTTTCCATTGCTTCGCAGCAGTTTGAGTGAAATTATGCGACCTTTTCAGAGTTGTTCTCTTGATTGGTCAGCCAGGGTTCTTGTTGCAGTTGTTCTACAGTTATCCTTTCAGTCAAATTCCATTGTAACATTTTGTGAATGATAGCTTTGACTGGGTCCGCCACCTTTATCTTGGAAGGGAAGTTGACCCTGCGATGAACCTGTTGTAAAAGACTCCGTAGATTGGAATCATCAAACGGCAGGCGACCACACACCATCGTGTAAAGAATGACACCCATACTCCACACATCTGCTAGCGTGGCGTCATAAGCTATTCCTGCCGAGACATCGATTAGCATGAAATAGTTAATGACTGTTATGTCTGCCGGCAAATCATCTATATGCAGCGGACCAATCAAAAATGAAAGTAAAATGACGTGTTTACTCGTGTTTACTAACTAGGCAGTGCCAAGCGCGGGAAAACAAGCAACTGGCGCCAAGTATATCAGCCACGTGCAAGAAAACGCAAGCAAGTCAAAATTGGTCAGGGGCGTAGCGAGGTTTTTGAATAGTTGTAGGCCTGCTTATCACGCCAAAGGCGTGTATCGAGCGCCGAAGTTACGAGCTTCTAGGGGGATCCTGGGGTATGCCCCTCCCCCCGTGGAGAAAACCTCTAAAGCCTGGTTTCCATATGATCGCAGACGATCGAAAAGAGAGCTGTTTCCATATAATCGCAAACGATCGCAAAGCCGACTGTAGCCATACAATTCGGTCAGCGGAAATGTCAAATGTACACGCACGTTGTCGAAATCACAAATATTATGGGATAGGTTTCGATCGCAGATCGCAGAACTTTGGTTTCCATAGAGCGCTTTTCAATTGAGTGTCGTAAAACCGAAACCAAAGCAATTACTCTGACCAATCAAAACAGAAGTAAGCAGTGCAATGAGCCAATCAGAATACGAAGCAATTACATGTAGCCGGTGTAAATCGCGGGAAAATACGCGCATGCAAATCACAGTTGGTTTTGGTTTTGCTTCTCATTGGTTGAGGGAGTGGCGCGAGTTTTCCTGGCCAATCACAGTGGGAAGCAATGCAAAACCAAAGCAAAACCATAATTACTTTCGACACTCAATTGAAAACCGCTCTATGATCGCAGGATCGCAATTGATCGCAGACGAATGCAGACGATCGCAGAAGATAGAACATGGTTCTATCTTCTGCGATCGTCTGCGATCGTGATCGCAGAATCGCAGACGATCGCGGAAGTGTGTTTCCATATGATCGCAGACGATCGCAGAACTTTTTGCGATCTGCGATCTGTGATCCGCGATCGCCTGCGATCATATGGAAACCACCCTTAAAAGCCATTTCATGCATTCCTCAGACTCGAAAAGTGTTTGTGAGTTAAGATATATACCCTGAATTTTACTACAATTTTGAACCAGAGAACCAAAAGTTTCATAATCCAGTATTCCCCAAGCAATAAATGGCCGTTTTATTTGCCATGAATGAATGTGATCTGAACTCCCCTTTACCACGCACACAAATTTGAGAAAGAAAAAAACTATTCCCAGAAGAAACTGTCGATGGTTCCGCTTCGCCATGGCTGCCCAGGAGCCTCGCTGTCTTGCCATATGTAACCGCTGTACGATTGTCGGTAGCACTTTTCATAGCCTGCGGGCTCCTAAGTTTTCCCTTGCTTTCGTAATCTCACCCTTACAGATAGGTTGCGATTG
The DNA here is from genome assembly GCA_016490735.1 of Pachyseris speciosa. NCBI lineage: Eukaryota > Metazoa > Cnidaria > Anthozoa > Scleractinia > Pachyseridae > Pachyseris > Pachyseris speciosa. The sequence continues at coordinate 272,326 of JAEMWC010001007.1, read as the reverse complement.
TTATAATCCTAAGATATGTTAATAAATATTGCGTTTCCTCTTATTCTTCGCGAACGTTATAAAATTCTTTTATAACGTTCGCGAAGAATTTCAGGAAATTGTTTATCTCTCACAACGGCACAATAATATAGGACGGGTGGGCTGAAAATTTGTAGGCCCAGGCCTACGGGCCTATAGGCTCGCTACGCCCCTGTTGGTCTTAGCCTACCCTCTTGTTTCAGTGACTACACCACGCGCTACTTCATTCCTCTACTTTAACGTTGTGAACAGCTTGACAGTTTCTGATACGAAAAAGTCTAGGAATGGACATCACGGTGGTGCGCATAATGTTGCGCGCTGTTTTGAAGCAGTGTAGCACCCTGTGCCCAGGCCAAGTAAAAACAGCTCAACTCGAAAACGATAGAGTGGTTTTCAATTGAGTGTAGAAAGTAATTATGGTTTTGCCTTGGTTTTGCATTGCTTCGCTCTGTGATTGGCCAGCAAAACTCGCGCCACTTTCTTAGCCAATGAGAAGCAAAACCAAAACCAATCGCGACTTGCACGCGCGCATTTTCCCGCGCTGCATGTAATTACTTTCTATTCTGATTGGTTCATTGTGCTGTTTGTTTGGATAAATTGCTTTGGTTTTGGTTTCACGACGCTATAGAGCGGTTTTCAATTGAGTGGCGAAAGTAATTATGGTTTTGCTTTGGTTTTGCATTGCTTCGCTCTGTGATTGGCCAGGAAAACTCGCGCCACTTTCTCAACCAATGAGAAGAAACAAACCAAAACCAATCGTGATTTGCACGCGCGTATTTTCCCGCGCTTTGCGTCGGCTACATGTAATTGCTTTGTATTCTGATTGGCTCACTACACTGCTTACTTCTGTTGTGATTGGCTGGAGTAACTGCTTTGGTTTTGGTTTTACGACACTCAATTGAAAAGCGCTCTAGACTACAGTCTGTAAAGCCGCGGCTACACGAGCGATTTTTTGCTTGCGATGGTGATGCGATTTTTTCAATTTTGTCGCGTCACCAGCGCGCGATGAAAATCGCAAGTGTAGCCACCCTTGAACGTCGCAAGAAAAAAATCGCGAGAAATTGAATGAGTTTAATTTTTCGCGATTCTTTTTCTGCGATTTTTTGAGCTGTCGCATCACCTGTGCGAGGGTGGCTACACGGGTGATTTTCACTGCGCGCTGGTGACGCGACAATTAAAAAAAAATCGCATCACCATCGCAAGCAAAAAATCGCTCGTGTAGCCGCGGCTTAAATTCCATTTGCTTTGGTTTTGCATTGCTTCGCTCTGTGATTGGCCAGAAAAACTCGCGCCACTTTCACTTTTTCAACCAATGAGAAGCAAAACCAAACTTTTCTCATTGCGCTGTTTGTTTGAAGAAGTTGGTTCGGTTTTGGATTTTGTTTTACGACACCTAAATTGAAACGCGCTCTTTGCGTGCGCCATCATTTGTTTTCAGTCAAAAGTCACATAGAACAGATGGCCAAAGCCAAATGTAATGCAATGAGTGAGTAATTTGCCAGGTTCTGAAACATAAGTTAACTGTTTCTTTCAAAGAGAACCTATGACAAGCACCAGCGCGCGAAAATTGGGAAGCTTCCCTTCCTCAGTAAAGATTACATGCTATTCACAAGTCGCTCGAAGTCGCGTGAAAGTATTAGAAAACGAACCACTTACTTTTTATGAGACAGACCCTTGCACAAAGCCGAGTTTCTACTTAGAACGTAACCAGGGGCGGATCCAGAAAATCCAGAAAGAGGGGGCAGAAGAAATAAATAAACCTCCTGATGTAAAATACCTCCAAAGTGAGTGAATATAGAAATAGAAATGCATGAAACATCAAATGGAAACTCGGGAAAAAAATCCGAGTTCCGAGATGGGATTTGAACCCACGACCCTCCACGATCTAGACGGACGCTCTAACCACTGAGCTACTGGAGACTCTATGGTGAGCAAGGGTGATACCACTTAAAATTCGATTGGTTACAGAAGCTTTTTAGAAACTACAGGAAAAAGGGGGAGCCGCGGCCCCCTCGGCCTCACCCCTAAATCCGCCGCTGGTAACATTCAGCCATCCTACCTTTCAGTATTTCCGGTGGTGCATAAGCATAGGAGCCGCAATAAGTGTGACAAAGTTTTCGCTTCCCCGTTGCTGAGGTCAAATTATCGCGCGCAAATCCAAAGTCAGATATGATGATGTTCTTCTCCTTGTCCAATAACAGATTTTCACATTTCAGATCTCTATGTACAACATCCTGGCTGTGGACATAGGTGATTCCCAAAACCAGCTGTCTAAACAGATACTTAGCAGTCGCTTCAGGCATTGCTCCGTTCTTTCGTATGTATTCTAACAGATCGCCGCTTTCTGCCAAGTCTGTAATGATGTACATTCTCGTGTTGGTCTCTATGACTTCTATGAGTGTTACCACATGAGGATGCCGGAGTCGTTTGAGCACCTTTATCTCACGAGGAAGAAACTTCAAAAGGAAATCCTCTGGTGCCTTCTTCTTGCATATTATTTTCACAGCAACGTATTTTTTGTGCCTTCTGGAGTAAGCCTTTCTCACAACCGCATACGATCCTTTACCAAGAATATCTCCCAGCTGATACCCATACCGTTCAAGCAATGCAGTCACACCCGCTAGCGGATTCTCAGCTCGACTTGTGCTTGAATTGAGTTTTTCCAATTTATCCGGTTTTGCTGGTGTGTCTTTGGTTTCTTTAGTATATTGCCCCTCCTGTGGCTTTTGATCTTGGTTGGCCGACATTTATTTTCACCATTTGAGAGGGTCAGATTCTAGGGAGATATTCCCACCTCTTGACTTGATCTTTTTCGCTCTCACAATTAACGCTTTTTAATCAGTAATTATTATATTTATGACGTTACGCCAACTGAAAGGTTTATTAAATAATTATCCATTAATTCTATTTATCTAACACTAATTAGAGACAAGAGCAAAATACGGTAAAATAAAATCTGTAAATTAAAATTCTCCTTTTTCCCCAATTTAAATTTTTTGCTTTAGTTGCTCTCGTTACCATAGTGACTAGTCATGCGCTATGCATGCCAGAAGAGTCACCGACATCATTCCAGTCGTGATCAACAAAGAAAGTCAAGCTGGAGTCAAGAAAAAGAGCAAGAAACAAGCTAAAACGCCCAAGAAAAGCTCTAAAATGAGCAGTCCGCGGGGCCAAAAGCCCCAGAAGCAACCCAAAGGACCGAGAAGCGAACTGGATTACGAAATCGAACGGCTAAAAGTAGAGATTCAACAAGAACAACAAATGAAGTGAGCCGATAGTTCAAGTTAAAACTTTAGAGTTGTAGAGAATAATGTTGAAGATATCGTTGTTTGTGTTGTGGTTTACACCGGTATTAAGTTCACCTTACTTCGATAAATACGTCTGTTTCTGATTTCTAAGTCATTATAATTCAATTAACTTTCTATAACTTCGTATTGCCCAGTTTACATAAGCTTACAGTGTACTGATATATTTGGGGGAATCACCTTTGACTGATTTCACTCAAATATCGAAGTTTGTTTTGTTCCATACATTCGATGAGAACAAGAAAACACACGCGCTTAAGGTAATTCCCTTGAAAATGACGTACTATCCAGATTTTTTTCAAACTTGACACAATTGATGGTCATGCATAGGACACCCGAAAAATGCAATAAAAAGATGGGGTCACCGTGCTTGTTTTCGCCTTGTATGCCCGTAAATCTACCAGGGGTAATTGTTTACTGAGTTGCGCGAGAAATGTTCAAAACTTGAACAGTCAAAAAATAGTTATTATGTAGCAAAAACTATGAATAGTAGTGAAACCTAGAGCCTAATTGTTTCTCTGGGCTATAACCTTTCATTATGATTTCAAATGGCCCATCTTGCAAATGATGTAAGGAAATTGGCCCACTGTGTCATCTTCTCATACTCCTCCCTGGCTCCAAATGCAGAGTTTCACGCCATTAATATATAAATAATCCAACTTCTACTATTAAACTTTTTTCTCCTTAAAATATGTTTTTTGTGTACCTATTACAAGTAAATAACACCAATAAAATAGGGGGTCACCATGCTTGTTTCTTCCCAACTTGACGGCAAAGGGAAAATTTCAGCTGACAAATCTCAATATCAAGGCAAAGTTGCCATGTTTCTAATGTGTGTACACACAAGCATGCACTAAATGACACCATAAATTATGCGCAGTAAGGATGTGCCATGCCAATTATTGTAAGGAATCACTCTAACATGCAACAATGCTGAAAGTAAGAAAGGATAAGAGATGGATTGACCAAAAGCCTCACCAGTTTCAAATAAGGCTTGCTTTATTTATTTATAAACTTTATAGGCTTAAATGTTTTGATTTTAGGGAAATGCTTGAACAGTCTTCTGTTGAGCTTGAGAATACCATCACCAACCTTGAGGAGAAGAACGACTCTGTTGAAGATGAAGGTAATTTTATACTTTGATTCATGATCTTATGCTTAGTGAGTAATGACTCCAGATTCGGTCAGAGTGTCAGAGATAACATCTTTCCAATGATATGTTTTATAGACTGGTCACAGTCCTCTATTTTGCTGTTTGATTGTCAAGACTTGTAGCTTCATTTGTAATGGCAAGCACAACCTGGGTCAAGGGGCTCTAAACTACTGAGGGGGCTGGAGTGAGGGAGAGCTCAAGAGAGAGAGAGAGAAAGGCCCTTCCTTCCCTACACAGTATACCCTGATTACGCCCCCCCTCCCCTCCCCCCTCCCCCCCTTGGTAGTTTAGTTACCCTCCCCAGGTTGTGCTCACCATTACAAACAAGATGGCAGCATTCTGATCAAAGTGTCTCAACAATCCCACGGAAATATAGGGGACTGTGAACAGTCCACATGTTTTAACCCTAAACTTGCCGACACCACCGAGCGAACATCAAAGGTTCTCAAATATACATAAATCACGAGAAACTATGTAAAATAAATCCCTCACTGTACCTTTACGTTTTAGTCTCAGCTATCCAAGAACCACACATTGTGTAGTAGAAACAATAACCTCTCGATATAATCCAAAATGTATAAAGATAAAGGCAAGCTACGCTGCAAATCCAAATTTGTGAGCACACGCGTGTTCCATTTGAGGTGGCGAAGTCCAAACAGCACAAGGTGAAATGAATCGAAGATTTAATCTTCTAGAAGAAAACCCACAACAATCCACTCACTACCAAACAATTTTTACATCGTAGCGATTAAATTCCTTCAGTTTTTTTCAACAGTTCTGTCAGAAATAAGACTGAATTTGGAGCAAAAAGCTGAGGAAAACAAAATGGCCGCCATGTTGCCTTTCTTCTTTCCAAAAAAGGACCCTCACGTTCGGAAAATGTTCGCTCACACAACGATCAGGCGAAGAATAACGAAAACTATCTTCGTACCAAACTAAGAGCAAATCCGATTGGTCGTGTACCTTTCTTTTGTTGTCAGTAGCCAATGAAATTGACTCTTAGTTCAGAGGCCACACGAGGCCGATCAGATCGGCCCGTGGCAAGTTTAGGGTTAAGGAGAGGATACGTTCTGTCATTCACAGCTCCTCCCTGAGCTTCTCTTTACCCATATTTTATCACACCAGTTGTAAACTGGGTGGGTGTATCTTCCAACTTTCCTTATGTAGGGTTTTAGTATTAGTATTTAATAGTTATTTGTAGTTTTGAGGGCTAGCCATTAACCCATTTTGTGTAGTGTCTCAGAGCTCTTTTAAATGTTCATCCTCTGTGACCCCTCTCATCGTCAAAGTTTTATTTTGAGTGAATGTGCCGTATCCTTGGTCACCAGTTTACTTACGGCCAAAAGATTTGTCCCACAATGGCCAGGACAACATGGCCTGGGAGAGGGTTTGTTTGATCCAGGAATAAATTGCCCAAAATGACTTTGGGATTCGGGAAATCAGGTATTGTATAATTGCGGTTGTGATCTGTGAATTTTATAACAGCTACCTACTGTAGATTATCAGATTTCAGACCCTTCATTGTAGCCTTTGTAGCCAGTCATTCCTTGGAATTAAAGTTGTAAAAATATTTTCCAAGCTAGTTTATTGATGATGAAAAGGAAAATGAAGACAGAAATATTTGAAACAAGCACCCAGGGTACTTGCTTAGTGGATTATTGTATATTAAACATTATTATTATCATTTTAACCTTAGATAATGAGTGGAAAACACGGTTTCAGACCCAGCAGGAGATGAACAACCAACTTGAAAAACAAGTTGTGTTATTACGAGACAAACTGAGCCAACTGAAGATTCCTTCTCGTGATGGTAGGGTCATTGTTAGACTCTAATAATAATTGAAGGCCTCGGAGCATAACCATCCTATGTCGAATTTTGGGTTGTTTTTCCATTTTGCCTGGATTTGCAACTTGCAAACCACTCCCATGGAAGGTTGGTTTCTTGGTGTACGTAAGAAAAAATGCATTTCTGGATTCTGGATGAATCAGTCAAAAAAAATACCATACAATGTTTTTCCATCGAATTGCAGTTCACATGCAGAAATTCAGACAAATCCAAGCAAAATTGAAAAACGACTCAAAATTCGACATAGGATGGTTATGCTCCGAGACCTTCCATATTATGGTGGAGTTTGCTAATTAACAATGCCCAAGGGTATTCTTTGAGTGAAAGACTAAGCGCCAAATGCTCGTAACCGATTTAAGAGAACACAGAACATTTCTGTTCAGTTAGACGTACCTGAAAACAGCACTCACTCCGAAGAGATTCAGGGTTATTGTTGGTTTAGGTTGGACTTAACATTAGGGTTAGAGCGTCAGCTAGGGCTAGGGATAGGGTTAGGGACATGGTTAGGTTTAGTGTTGATGTTAACGTCAATGCTAGCGTTAAAGCGCGGTTGTTTGAGTCTGAATCAGCTTGACTTAAGGGTTCGTCCGAGTCGAAAACAGCGCTCTTCAAAATTAATGAATGGAAACCTTGGTGCAGCAGCTAGACAGTTTTCAAAGTCATTTTATAAGGTAGAGTTTTTACTGAAAACAAGTAATAATCTGCCCCAACCCACTGCCCCCCCGTGAGAGGTTTTGACTTCAGACAGCGCCCTGTTTGACCGCAATGAATTCTGGGATCATTGTCTGCTCCAAGCGCGAAGAACAAGAACTCTTCAAACATACACTTTTCGCCGTCAAATCCAAAAACCACTCTCGCTTTCCCAGCTTTTAGCACCGCAACCTTTGAGAAATGGAACAAGACTAGCAATGACGCGCCGCTTTTGAGACGAGAGTTGTTTTCAGACTTTTTCCGCCTGGCTTCTACTCTGTACTCCAAAACGCTAATGTCTCATCGTGATTTGGTAAGCACAGAGAAAACGCTAACTGGATTCTTTCAGAAGCGTTAAGAACTTGCGGATCTCCGGACTTTTCATGACGTCTTTCGATCACCAGGCAGGAAGGCAAACCGATAATGCAGTTAATACGTAGCGATCCGCAGCTCCAGCACTCATGTAAATTTCGTATCCGATGAGCTTAATCAATGTTTTAACCGCCAAGTTTATAGTCTATGTCACACTATCAAACAATCCTTTCTACCCGTCAATCATTTCACGTCCAGTTTTAGTTGTACTCTTAACAAATGTTCACATAATTCACGTATGAATATTAATACGGTATGCATACAAATGAGCTTAACTTCAGTTGAAGGCTGGGTTGGGTTGTTTTTCGATTTTGCCTGGATTTGCAACTTGCAAACCACTCCCATGGAAGGTTGGTTTCTTGGTGTACGTAAGAAAAAATGCATTTCTGGATTCTGGATGAATCAGTCAAAAAAATACCATACAATGTTTTTCCATCGAATTGCAGTTCACATGCAGAAATTCAGACAAATCCAAGCAAAATCGAAAAACGACTCAAAATTCGACATAGGATGGTTATGCTCCGAGGCCTTCAATATTATGGTGGAGTATGCTAATTAACAATGCCCAAGGGTATTCTTTGAGTGAAAGACTAAGCGCCAAATGCTCGTAACCGATTTAAGAGAACACAGAATGTTTCTGTTCAGTTAGACGTAATGCGCAATGTGTCGTTTTTGCTTAATCATAACACTCGACAAGCTCGCTTGGCACGAAAACAGTGCACAATATTCGTGGTTGACTTAAAAAAAAAAACAGCACACAGTAGCCTTGTTTAATCTCAGGTCAGCGCGCAAAGATTTTGTCCGACCTGAAAACAGCACTCACTCCGAAGAGATTAAGGGTTATTGTTGGGTTTAGGTTGGACTTAACATTAGGGTTAAAGCGTCGGCTAGGGCTAGGGATAGGATTAGGGACATGGTTAGGGTTAGTGTTGATGTTAACGTCAACGCTAGCGTTAAAGCGCGGTTGTTTGAGTCCGAATCAGCTTGACTTAAGGGTTCGTCCGAGTCGAAAACAGCGCCTAGTTGCCTTGGTTGACTCTAAGTTCTTTCGGAAAGGCTTTGGCCGATATAACACAGCGCTAAAGTCAGTTGTTTGTCTTAAATACAGCGTACATCTTAAATCCAGCGTACAAAAACCTCGGTTGATTCTAAATCAGTGCGCAAAAAGCTTGCCGATGGCTGAAAAATCACAAAATATTAAAGACGGCTGTTTTGACTTGAAGAAACTCTTTGCCAAGACAACTCCTATTGGTGACCTACACCAAATATTTGAGTTAGATGTTCTAGGGCAAAAATTAGGAGTCCTAAGAGTACACTGTTTTCCGTCATGTTTCGTTTACTCAGAACGTTGTGTTGCGTAGTAAATTAAAACTTGTGCGTGGTTTTGTCAGTTGAAACGTTTTTGATGGATTCATTTTCATCATCAAGTGGAAAACAATGGAATGAAAATCTTATAAAAATTAACGTAAATGACGACAGTGAAAGAATTTGACAGAAATACTTAACTCTTTTGTGAAATTAACTTGGCTCCAAAACGTAAAAAAATTTGCATGAAATTCAATCCCTTTATCACGCGTGATGCATTGTCTCATCACAATGACTGTAGTCGCGCACAAATGTTTATCTCGCGTGAGAATACTTTTTGCTGTAGTTTATTAGCCTCCATAGAAGCAAAAAACCGAGGCGATCAACGCAAAAGTGATTTATGTATTAAAATTCGGCAGCGTGTTTACCAAATATTCATTCTCACTTGTTCATCAGTCACAGATATGTTACGAACCAACAAGCGCGGATGTTACAGCAATTCACCGGTTTCACAGAGGTTGTGGGTTCGAATCCCGTACAAGCGTTTTTTTTTTTCCGTTTTGTTTTATTTTGTTTTTGTTTACAAGTGTTTTTTTTTGGTTTCACTACTGCTTAAGTTGTGTTCATAACTGCGGCGATCGTTCACGTTATCATCCGTTGTTTACGTAGTCTGATTCACACAGACAAATCGCGAGGAGTACCGCTTAATATTGCTCTGAATGTTTGCCGTGCACACCAATGCAACTTTTCCATGGATTGTGTTCAAGATACTCATCGAAAATGGGCAGACTTCACTTCGTGCCGAATGAATTCTCGGTAGCGTTTCCGAAGTTCGACCAACTATTTCATGGCTAACAGTAAAAGCAAGCCGGGATTTCATGTCATGAGTGGTTTCAAAAAATGCGCTCTTCAAAATTAATGAACAATGGAAACCTCGGTGCAGCAGCTAGACAGTTTTCAAAGTCATTTTATAAGGTAGAGTTTTTACTGAAAACAAGTAATAATCTGCCCCAACCCACCGCCCCCCTGTGAGAGGTTTTGACTTCAGACAGCGCCCTGTTTGACCGCAATGAATTCTGGGATCACTGTCTGCTCCAAGCGCGAAGAACAACAACTCCTCAAACATACACTATTCGCCGTCAAATCCAAAAACCACTCTCGCTTTCCCAGCTTTTAGCACCGCAACCTTTGAGAAATGGAACAAGACTAGCAACGACGCGCCGCTTTTGAGACGAGAGTTGTTTTCAGACTTTTTCCGCCTGGCTTCTACTCTGTACTCCAAAACGCTAATGTCTCATCGTGATTTGGTAAGCACAGAGAAAACGCTAACTGGATTCTTTCAGAAGCGTTAAGAACTTGCGGATCTCCGGACGTTTCATGACGTCTTTCGATCACCAGGCGGGAAGGCAAACCGATAATGCAGTTAATACGTAGCGATCCGCAGCTCCAACACTCACGTAAATTTCGTATCCGATGAGCTTAATCAATGTTTTAACCGCCAAGTTTATAGTCTATGTCACACTATCAAACAATCCTTTCTACCCGTCAATCATTTCACGTCCAGTTTTAGTTGTACTCTTCACAAATGTTCACATAATTCACGTATGAATATTAATACGGTATGCATACAAATGAGCTTAACTTCAGTTGAAGGCCTCGGAGCATAACCATCCTATATCGAATTTTGGGTTTTTCGATTTTGCCTGGATTTGCAACTTGCAAACCACTCTCATGGAAGGTTGGTTTCTTGGTGTACGTAAGAAAAAATGCATTTCTGGATTCTGGATGAATCAGTCAAAAAAATACCATACAATGTTTTTCCATCGAATTGCAGTTCACATGCAGAAATTCAGACAAATCCAAGAAAAATAGAAAAACGACTCAAAATTCGACATAGGATGGTTATGCTCCGTGGCCTTCAATTGTTAGATGATCAGAAAAGAGGGGCACAGATAAGAATAATAATTTAGTATGGCTTGATGCAACTGGAATGTCACAGTGAAACCAACTTCATCATCATCATGTTCCACTTCTTGCACAACATAGTAACCCAAAACCCAACACAGTAACTCAAAACTAAAATAATGTTTCTTGCCAAATTTGCAGCCAATTTTCTTGGTTTTGGAACCTGATCTTTTTTTCTGAAGCTGCCTTGGAAACTTGCATTGTTTTTCAAGGCTACATAAGAAAGCTTGTCTTGCTATCTCGTAAAGTCTCCAATTTAGCTTGTTTTTCTGACCCTTTCCTGGATGGCTACTACCCCTTTGCATACATTAGGCTTTGTTAATTGTATTCTCTCTCCTACAAAAAGATGAAATGTCTCTGTTAGTATCAAATTCCTGAGACAAGTACCTTAGAATATTTTAATACTTATCAAAGAAGAAAGTCAATTCTGATTGTTTTTATCACATGACAATTTGGTTTTTATTGATTTACTTTCTTTCCTAGGGAATCCAAGTAACCATCTAAAAACATATAATGGCTTGTCAGATGTAAGTGCTAAATGTTCAATCTGTTATCTGGACTGTGTTGTTGACTGTAGGAAAACCAAAGTGTTGTTGTCCAGCAGCTTGCAGTAAAAACAGTTTTTCTCCTTAAAACTTGCATGAGCTTCATGCAAGGTAAGAATTGGCAACTCTCCCCTCATGAACCTCGCCTCAGATCTTCTTTATAATTACCGACCTTATTTTTAGGGTTCTGTAAAAAAGAAAAAAAATTTTCACCTGGTGGCGACTGGCCCCATTCTCTACCAACAATAAGGAAGAGGAGCACACTACACAGTTAATTTAAGGGGGCAATATACCAGGATGTTATTGAAATAAGAAGTTAAATGAAAAAAAGGAAAAGAAGCCATACACAGACACCCAGACAGTTAACCACAATGCGGGTGCACGTCAGGTTGAGGGCGGACCGTTTGGTGTTCGTCCATTAATTTTTAACCTCAAAATTTAGTTTTTTAGTAACCTTAAAATCTTAAATTTTCTCACCTTCCCTTAAAATCACTCCCCCTGCCCCCTTTTTTATTCTTCATAAATGCGCTAAAATTACCCAAAAATTCTGAGATATTATTTTATGGGGTTATTGCACTGCAAACTATGATGGCTTTTTTGGATTGCATGAAATCTCAAGAAGATAATATTTAAGGATAAAAGTCAGGTGTAACTCCCCCTTAAGTCAAAACTTATACTGGCTACAAATTGACTGCACTGTCGCATAATTTGGATAAGGCCCCAAAGATGTGTTTGCAACAGTAGAACCTTTTTTAAAAATTTTACAGTTTTTTTTATGAAGTACTTAATGATATGCGCATTGAAACTATTTGTGCTGGTCTGTGGCCATGGAAGATGAAGAGGTTCAATGGATTGCAACTTTAAAACGTTAGGCTTATATAGTGTCTTGGAAAAATTGCTTAAAATAACACTTAAACTCTACTTCTTTGTGGTACAAGGGCCATTCCTGTAATAGGAAATTAAAGCACTTACCCACAACTTGAACAAAGTTATTAATTAACAAGAAGAATTCCAGCAACAGTGGCCCTTAATAAATAGACTGTAAAAAAGGGTCATTAACATGTAAATGTTTCTCACCATTGATAGGCAGAAATTAGAAAGCTAATGAGACAGCTGGAAAAAGACAAGGTGGAACTACAGGGACAACTCAGAGACCTGGAATGGCGCTTAGACAACGAATCCAAGGTTGGCAGTGATTTCATCTGGGAACTTTTTAAACAGACGCATGGCACAGACATTTCCATGTACCCGTCAGCCTACTAAATTACTGCGAATCAAGGCATGGTTATGACTGTGCTATGAGAATCTGGGGCAGATCTAAGGGACAGGTGCAGTTTCCCCTGAGATGACCTGTGGCTGTCTAATATAACTAGCATTCTGGTCACCCATCAGTTATGTCATTTCTTAGTGGTATGGTAAACTTAAAATTTAAAATATATATAAAAATTAGCACTATGAATAGTGCTCCGAAAGAAAAAAAAGAGAAGGAAAAAATGGATAAACACTTTAGGACCTAAAATTGTAATTATAAAATCTTTAAAATTCCCTTAAATATATTACTTATTCAGCTGTAAAAACATTATTATTATTATTATTATTATTATTATTATTATTATTATTATTATTATTATTATTATTATTATTATTATTATTATTATTATTATCAGCTGCAGCAAACCTAACACTGAATTTGCCATAATTAGTTCATCTAGTTATTTTAGGAAGCTAACACCCCTTTTGTATGTAAAATTCATCCTTGGGTTTGCAAGGGTAAATTTAAGTTGTTGTTGTTGTTGTAAACAACCATCTTTTCTCATCTGGAGGGTGGCTGCTTTTGAGAAATTTTGTTGGGTATTGGTTCAACAGAAACATGACACAGACATTTACATGTACCCGTCAGCCTACTAAATTACTGAGAATCAAGGCATGGTTATGACTGTGCTATGAGAATCTGGGGCAGATCTAAGGGATGGGTGCAGTTTCCCCTGAGATGACCTGCAGCTGTCTAATCTAATATAACTAGCATTCTGATCACACATCAGTTAGGTATTTCACTTCTTAGTGGTACCCCCCCCCCCCCCCTAACTGATGTGTGAGAATCTGGGGCAGATATAGGGGATGGGTGCAGTTTCCCCTGAGATGACCTGCAGCTGTCTAATCTAATATAACTAGCATTCTGGTCACACATCAGTTAGGTATTTCACTTCTTAGTGGTACCCCCCCCCCCCCCCCTAACTGATGTGTGAGAATCTGGGGCAGATCTAGGGGATGGGTGCAGTTTCCCCTGAGATGACCTGTGGCTGTCTAATCTAATATAACTAGCATTCTGGTCACACATCAGTTAGGTATTTCACTTCTTAGTGGTACCCCCCCCCCCCCTAACTGATGTGTGAGAATCTGGGGCAGATCTAGGGGATGGGTGCAGTTTCCCCTGAGATGACCTGTGGCTGTCTAATATAACTAGCATTCTGGTCACACATCAGTTAGGTATTTCACTTCTTAGTGGTACCCCCCCCCCCCCCCCCTAACTGATGTGTGAGAATCTGGGGCAGATCTAGGGGATGGGTGCAGTTTCCCCTGAGATGACCTGCAGCTGTCTAATCTAATATAACTAGCATTCTGGTCACACATCAGTTAGGTATTTCACTTCTTAGTGGTACCCCCCCCCCCCCCCCCTCCCTAACTGATGTGTGAGAATCTGGGGCAGATCTAGGGGATGGGTGCAGTTTCCCCTGAGATGACCTGCAGCTGTCTAATCTAATATAACTAGCATTCTGGTCACACATCAGTTAGGTATTTCACTTCTTAGTGGTACCCCCCCCCCCCCCCCCGAAGACTAAAAGACTAAATGAACTAAGAACTAACAGTATATAATATGATGATAATAAAAAAATAACTGACATTAAATGGATTGTTTGCTAGGCATACTACAAGATAGATGAAGAAAGAAAGAAATACTTGACTGAGTTGGATGAGGTCAGTATACAATGGAAGGGTTGAAAGTGCAACTATTGTATGTGATGATTTAGCCTTGAAATTCAAATTGCTCAGAATTGGCTGAATTTTGGCATGTGGACTCCATTTTTGTCAAAGAACATTGCCCTGTATTTTTTTGCTGTTGCATGCTTTGTTTTCCAAAAAGAGGGCCAAAAACATGTTCACCCAGACCATCACACACAATAGTTTTGCTTTCAACCCTTCAATTATACTGCATTCTTATGTTGCTGTGTTTTAGTTCAATTTCATCCTTGGTTCAATTTTTATTTTCTTTGGTTCTTGTGTATGGTAACGTATCATAATGAGTACAAAACAAAGGAAAATAAAAATTGAATCAAGGATAAAATTGAACCACAACAGCTGTCTATTTTGTTGTATTTTACCTTTCAGTTTCTGCATTAAATTATTTTAGAAAAAGTGCACCTGGAATGACTTTGGGAGTCTGAAGTTACACCCTTGGAAAATATCCCTTGTCCAGTGCGAGGGAAATGAGTGACTCTGGAAAGATCAGAACCAGAAATCCGAAAATACCAGACTTCCAGTTGAACTACGCTTGCGTAGGGTTCAGCACCATGTTGGACATCTATTTTACTTCTGGTCATTGGTGTTGCTTGAAAAGTCAATCAGAATTGTAAACCTAAAAAATCTTTCAAGAGTCACTAGTTTCTTCAAGCACGTGCAGTAAGGAAAAAAGACTTGAGGAACCTATGAGATTGGGAAATGGTCTTCGGTCGTATTCTTCAGGATATGACGATTTTATAAAGCACACAATATATTTTTTGATGATCAGTAAGAATCGGTAGAATCAATTGGTGCCAGTAACAAGCATTGAATTAAGTATGAAAACATGGTTTGAGTTTCAGCCCAGGCCAAACAGGATGAGACTTGCTAGGAGTTCAGACTCTTGGTCTTGTTTGGCCTGAAGCTCTCGTGCGCTATCAGCCATGAGATCGACTCTAACTCTCTCCTATTTTGGGCAGGTTAGAACATTTTTTTATTTTTCAATTGTAATTTACATTGTATATTCATATCATTTGGAAAAGGTTTTCAAGTAAGTGAATTATTGTGAAGGGCTACTGATCATTTTTACGTAAATAGCGCTATATAAGTATTTTATCATGATCATTATCATTATCATTATTACAAATTCTCATCAAACTTGAACCTGCCCACATTTTTCATAAGGAGAGAGAGGGCAAATTGCTCTTTGGGATTTCCCACCCAGTGAAAATAATGTATCAAGTCCAGTCAGAATCTTGTTAACTCTTGCACTCATTTGGCTTTTGTGCTAATTAAGAGTTGAACAAAACTTTTGTGTAACTCTTTTGATTGGCGCAGGCTGTAGTTTATGTCTGTGGTGGTTAGGTTGCCTAGTGGGCAAACGTGTTGGAAGTCAATAGATCAGAAACTCACTGGCAACCATTATGTGACTTTACCTTCCATTTGCAGACTGCTGCTTTCATCGACGAAACAAAAACCAAAACAAGACAGGCCCTAACTGATGCTCAGAGGGAAAATGAGGCCCAGTTGCAGGCTGCAAAATTAAGGAATCCCAAGCAGTTTGGTCTCCCAGATAACCAGAGGATAATTGATCCAAGAAAAGGACCTGTGAAAAAAGTGGCTGCAGTGCGTAAGCTACCAAAACTAGAGAGTTCTGGATCAGGAGGCAGTGGATCATCAGGGAACAGTCCCAGGCATAGTTAGCATACACTGACAGACCTGAAAAGAAAAGCTGTACAAATGTTTCCATGTTTCCATGGTACTGCCAGACCATCCCTTGATAGAAATGGAAAAGGGCTTCTGTCCCAGCGACATGTTCATTACCTGTAAATTTGTACATTACAAAACTGACAGGTGAAAATTTCCACATATTCTCCAACCACTGAATTTACCATCTGTATGTGATAAGGTATCTGCTGACTACGGATTAATTGTACCAATGTAGGGAGGTTCTGTTGGCAGTTATAAGCTTTTCTGAAAAAAAATGTGTAAATATTGAATAAGCATTAAGAAAATTTCAAAAAATTTCCTGGATTGTTATTTATCACTGCATGTATGGATACCTTGTATTCTTCAAAATTAATGAATTTACATTTGTTATGTGTTGAAATAGATATTGCCAAAGTTCAGTGAAATAAACCCAAATGCCACAAATAATAGACAATAATTATTATGACATGATCAGGGCTTATTCAATAGTGTTATACTGTGGAATTGAACCCATAGCATTACTAGAAGGATCTGTATGTCAAATTACATCAAACAGAGTACACAAGGTTTTGCTAAAGCAGCTAATTTTCCTGTTGCTCAAAGATTGGCATTTCAATATGTGTAGTAACTTTCCTTGAGCAAGATCATTATGTAAACCATTCTATTCTTCAGTCCTTCTGAAACCTGACCTTGTTCCACTACAAACCTAATATACCTCTGGCCAGAACAAGTTACTGTACATGTTAAACATAAGCTACAGTGTATGTCTTCTAGTTGGCAATGAGGTTTTGGACCCTGGTCTTGTGGGGGTGGGGCTCAGGAGTCCCAACTGACTGGTGCATAATAAATAATTTATTATGAATTATTCATGTTTACCATCCAACCTTCAGAAAGTTCCCTGTAAAATCTGAAAAATCCAATGAAAGCAGATGTAATTGACATCGCAGCATGGCCAGTTGTAATCCTGACCCTCAGCACCTGGAATCCTGATTTGCATCTTGTACAATAGTTTAAAAATGCATCCAGTTCTTGAGAGCTCATCAGATGTGAAGATCCCCTGTTCAATTTTTCATATTTGCTCAAATCTCCGAGTCACAAGGCTTGTAGATACAAAAGGGAATGCAGACTGAATGGAGACAAGCCAAGATGCTGTCACTTCAGATAACCAGATTTTACTAACATCTTGACCTTTTGGTAGAAACTGAATAGTGTTCATTAAATCAAGTAATGTTAGGAGTATTATGAATCCAAATAGTGCAATATGAGTAGCAAACCAAGGTGTCAGTGACTTTGATATCTTTTCCGCATAATTGAGAAGACATTCGTGAATTTTCTTTGCCGAGTTCAAATCTGTTGGATGTGCCATAAGTAGATCTTCGTTGAAATCAACATGACGTGAGATGCTACGGCATACAATGTAGAAGGCACCACAAGCGAGTATGGAGCTGCAGTGGGCCCAGTTAAGTACAGCCAAAGCTCCATAATACAAGCCCCCCTGGACATCACCAATTTGAGTCGTAAATTTGTGCAGATCAGTGAAACTGAAGAAAATGTTGACTTGCAGGGCATTATAAAGAGCAACTCCAAGACCAGTGATTGCAAATGCAAGAAATAAATTTACAACCAACCAGTCAATTTTCTTTAGTTGCACATCCTGCTGTTCCCCTAAAGGAGCAAATTCAAAGCCTGGGATGAGTTTAGAGGACTCCCCCGAGAGATGGAATCTATTGCATGGATTAAAGAAGTACGTGATCATGATTGTGAATGATAATGCTGACGACAGCACCAAAAAGATGACAAGCAGAACAGAGCCAATTGGTGGGTGCTGACTGTCAGCATGACCTTGGTTCCGTAATACTTTGATGATGCGCATTTCCATGCCAAAAGCCATCCATATGAGTACAACCACAAAAATTGATGGCACCATTGAAAAATTAGGAATCCTCATCCCCCTGGGCCAGCTTGGAGGAATGGCATAGAAGATGTGTATAAAAATTGTAAGCAGCCTTTTTGATGCGACAAGATCTTTGAACTGTGCTGGTAGGCTCCTCCTCTCTGGCACTGTCAGAAAATTGGACAATATCATGATGAGAGATAGAGGTACCACATGTCTGTCACAGTGGCAATGTTTCATTTCCTGGATTCCTTCTTTCTACCATTGTCTGGCAAGAGAGGGGTCAACTGACTCAAAATCAGGACCAGGCAATAGACAAAGAGTAACTGAACTTTATTTAACTGGCTTACAGTTCATCAGAATTTGCGATCAAAAGATAGCGTATTCTTACGTCACGTAAGTCCTCACACAGATTTGTCTTCCTGTGGTATGAGACTTGTAAGATACGAAGGACTTTTGGGGCTTACAATCCTCCATTTTCAAGGGCTTAAAGTTTGACTAGTGTTGGTCAGTATTGGTGAAGACAGAAAAGTTTGTTTATTCTGGGGGGGAGGGGAGGGGGAGTAGTAAAGGCCACGAGTGCCTCCCCTGGCGGTTCCCCGGTCCTCGAGTTTCCAGCCGAGGTGAGGCAAAACAGCGCAGTATATCATGAAGGAATACCATGCCATGGCTTAATCAGGCAGGTAGTATCGGTTACTGGAGTGTCAATGGTATTCTCCCGTGTCAATTAACGGTTGCGTGACGTACTGAAGCACATTGCGTGACGACCTGTAGGGCCTCAAAAGTTAATTCAACGCGTTGATTGTTCACAAGCGTGGTTTTGTAAAACGCGAGAAACGATATAGTTTCAAAACTTTCTCTGCGAACAACTACGGCAAAAATAAATCGGTGCTAACGTTACTCAAAGCTATATATGAATGTTACGTGCATTATAAATTTTAACAAAATGGCTTACGTACCTGAACGCCATTCTCTCTCGAGTGGTTCAAGATGTGTTTCTGACTCTTGACGCTCCATTTCCGACATTGTTAAGTCTACCAGATAATAATAATAATATAATAATAATCACTTTATTTAAGTCTCAAATGTATTTAGCCGAGCACAGATGCTCTACTAATTGGGGAGACTAAATCAAATCAACTCTAAATAAATCAAATGAAATCAAATGTTGGTTTTTGGGGAGAGGGGAAAACCGGAGTACCCGGAGAAAAACCTCTCGGAGCAGAGTAGAGAACCAACAAACTCGCTTACCATTTACACGTTCCACGTTCCAGATCTAATGTTAAGAAAAGTTAACAAAGATTTGCCAAGAATCGAATATAACAGTGTTTGGGTTTCACTCGCAGAAATTGTCTTTGTCATTTGACACCGGAAAGCGTGATTGGGAAACAATACGAGACGTCAGCACGAAACCGGGTTCCGGTTTGCCAAAACATGAAAGCGAGGCCGCCTCAGCCGCCTTAGCCTCCTCCTCCTCTTCCTCCTCCTCAACTTTTTACCAGTCAGTTGTCAGAAATGACTAAGGTACGAGTATACTATACTTACTAATTGTTAAGCTTCTCCTTTGTCTGAATGTTTTTTCCCCGTATCAATAGGCTTTTGAGTTTAGAGGAATGAAATCCTTGGAGCTTTAAGTGATCATTTACCTACTTTACTGTTTGCCTTTTACCCAAATGTTGCCACAACTATGGGCTCTTTGGGATGATCCACTTATGCACATGTCATCGGCTTCCCTGTGGGGTTGACCCCCGGGCTAACCAGGGGGATTGTAAAATCAGTCAAGTAAACTTGAGGAATTTCCCTGGGGGGTCGGGAATCTTTCAAGACAAAGCCCCCCTGGGTGAGGTGTCTCTCAGCTGAAATCCCCGTGACATTCTTTTCAAACTTGTGATTTCCCCCACCCCTAATCTTTGATCATAAAACAATGTCAAGATTTCCCCCTACCCTTGGGCAAAGAATCACATCCATCTCCTTATATTCCCCCACATATCTTCCTGGTAGGCCCGGGGCTCGACCCCGCGGGAAAGCTGATGACATGTGCATTATGCCAACTCTCATGGATACGGAACGAATCTCCAAAGGCGCTTACCATTTACACGTTCCATCCAAGTGGAAATTTTATGTGTAAACATTCAGTGTTTCAGATTGTCCAAATGAAAAATGGACAAATCACAACATGTACCAGTATTAATTAGAAAGCTCAAAAAGAAAAGAAAAAGTGCATTGATTAAGTCGATGGCCTATAATTTCTGAAACGTTCCAAACAGAGTGGTATGCATAATTTCATTTTCCAACCAGAATTTCCGGGTTTACCGTGTAAATGGTAAGGACCCTGGTCTCCCGTATGGGTAATCAAATCTCCCGGATAAAAACAACTTTGAACCTTTTAAAGACTTCTCTCCACTGTAGACTCAAATCGCATCCCCAGATTAAACAAATTTCAATTTTTCAATCTCTTCGCTGTTTCTCAATGCATTTCTGCATCTCTGACTTTCAAACACGTATGTGATTGACAGAAACTAAACACAAAGGAGGGCCTAATTCGATTCTGAAAAGATGGTTGATTTCATTTGGAAAGAAGTCGTTGGGGGAGGGGGTGGTGGGTGAGTTTTTTGGGGGAGGAAGGAGTGGGCTAATGGAAGGAAGTGAGTGGGCTGCGCCTGCAGGGTGGGTGGGGGGGAGGGGTCCTGATGAAAAAAAATCCCCAGATTTTAGATCTTCAGAGGTTGGATTCCCAGAGTGGATTCCTCGGTTCCTTTGATGCACCATGATCCGACTGATCTTGGATCATTGATCCTGTTCTGGATCATCCCAAAGGAATGCACCCTTAACGTTGTAATGTATCAGCTTTTGACTTTGCCTGGTCATGCGACACATTTATCACTTGACTGTTGCATAATCTGCCTCTTGTTTGGTACAAATCTAGTTTATGCAAATAAATAAATTTGAAGACTTCAAAAAGTTGCTCTCCCTTTACAAACACCACCAGCTCCAATATAAGGGTCAGATACCACAGCATCTTTTAGAACAGTTTCATGTGCTTGCAAAATGTACCAGCAAATCTGATTGCCTCATTAAAGAGATGCTATTCTTATGCAAACTCAAACCAGAACTGAATGTGCAAACTGACTGAATTTGTGCTAAAGTGTTTGTGTATCCATCTATAAGAAAATTTTTGACATTAGGTAAAACATCAAGAGAGACATCCTCTGAGAAACCTTATGCCTAAACTGAAGGTCGCAGATTACAATCTAAGACATAAATCCAGTCTCCGGCCAAAAATCGAGCGAACTGAAATTCTTATTTTAACTGCCTAATTTTAAAATATGACCTAGCTTTGTACCTTAGTATTTTTATTATTAAATACTTTTAGTTAGGATTTAGCTGTAATTATTTCGATGTGAACAATTTTAAATTTTGAAGTTTTGTGACATAAGATATGTAGATTTTTATCTTATGAATTAATAAAGACTTCTAGAGTATTACTATTTAGCATATAAACATCAGCTCAAGCCTGGCCTACTGGTACTTAAATATTGTAATGGTTATACTTAATTTACTCTTGTTAATGGTGCCATGATGACTCCAAAATGTCAAGCAATAAATCTTTCCTTAATTTTTGCAACTGAGATAAGAACAAAAATAAGCATGTATATTAGCATGGTTTTGCTCTACTCCAAGGAATTTGAATTTTCCATAACAACAACTTGGGATGGGAACCCAGTAGGCCACAGCCCTGTGGGATTTGTTGTCAGTGCAGTAAATGAGGACTCAGTTAAAGTTGAAGTCAGTGGACCTCTGTTTAATGATCCTGGACCTCCCCCAGCTCCACCAGGAAGTCCCTGTCCTGAACTGTGGGAGTATGAAGGTAACAGTTACTCACATTTCTGCAAGTTGAATTTGGAGTATTTAACATTTACGAGTACTGTAGATTAGTAAGGACTATTATCTAGGTGAGAGTAAATGCAGAAACCAGGGAAGCAGGGTTGGTGCGGTGGTGAGAGGGCTCGCCTTCCACCCATGTGTCCCGAGTTTGATTCCTGGACTCAGTGTCATAAGTGGGCTGAGTTTGTTGATTCTCTACTCTGCTCCAAGAGGTTTTTCTTTGCAGAGTACTCTGGTTTTCCCTCTCTCCAAAAACCAACTCTTTAGAAAATGATCTTAAAGAATCTACGGTAATTCTCTCCACTCATTCAAAACGAATTGAAAACAAAAATTATATGTGAATTATTAGTTAAAAATCTTGTAGTAAATAGTTATCTTTCTTCACATGTCTGATATTATTTTTATAGTCATTGTTACATGTACCATACTTTGTTTTGTCAACTCAGTCTATGTATTTAGTTAATTTATACTTACCCTCATTGTATTTTACTTTCGATCCTGGCCTTACTGTTACTGTTAACTTTATTTTTACTCTGAGGGAGCCCAATGTCTATAAGCCTCGTGGTTTCCTTTTGGGCCTCCTCGCCACTTTCATTTGCTTTGTGTAACTGTTTTGTTTTATCGTTATTTGTATTTGTGGT
>JAEMWC010001007.1:207500-245000 GCA_016490735.1 Pachyseris speciosa | reverse complement strand
ACATTTGTTTTATTTACATTGAAAATTGTTGCAACCAAAGCAAAAAAGTGAAAACACGACCAGTAAAACTGCCCCATGAAAAGTTTGACCTGGGTTTGGAACGATTAATGAAAGCTAATGAATAGATAAGCGTGTGCTATACTGTGAAGTGACAACTTTTGCTTGAACTGAGGTTTTTTTTTTTCTTTAGAACCATTTTGTTAGCCACATGATAAACAATTTAATAACCTCAACCATTCAGTCTTTACTGAAAAATCTCAAACCTTGGCCTTGCTGTATTGACCTCACTATCACTCAGTCAATACAGCAAGGCCTCAGTTTGAGATTTTCCTGTAACGACCTCACTCTCAGCTATTAAGTAGTTATTAATGAGAGATCATCTCACTCCTTTTTTTCAGCCATCGCCTTCAGTTTTTCCAGGATTTTAATTTCAGTGCAATGTTTCCTGCCACATGGAAGCAGCCAGGGTCAACATACTGGACTTCAAAGTAAAAGGGATTAGCAAACAATAAAAATCAACATTAATTGATATAAAGCATTATTATTATAACCTCGATAGTGCATAAGCCATAGACTTGCATAGCTAAAGACAAGATTTCTCTCTCTTTTCTCTTTTTCTAAATGATGCCATAAATGACGTTAAATGACGCCATAAATTATGCATAGCAGGGATGCACCATGCATTTGTATGGAATTACCTTAAATTTGTTTTTAAACAACTGAAAAAGTGTGTCAATCTGTATGCTTTTATTAGGTAGTTGACTTGTGCTATAAATCCAGTTTTCATCTTCAGTGAACAACCATCAGTAATCAGCAAGAATACCAAGTTTGAATAAAATGTACTAACCCTAAATGGTTGAAATCCATCAAATGCTCAAATGTGTATGTTGATGAGTACTATAAATAGTTCCTTTATAGCCTGAGGCTAGCAACACAAATTGGGATGATGCAAGAATGCCAAGTTTGAATAAAATGTTCTAACCCTAAATGGTTGAAATCCATCAAATGCTCAAATGTGTATGTTGAATATGAGTACTATAACTATGCATAGCTGAGGCTTGCAAAACAAATCGGGATGATGCAAGAATGCCAAGTTTGAATAAAATGTTTTAACTCTAAATTGTTGAAATCCATCAAATGCTTCAATGTGTATGTTGATGAGTACTATAACTAGTTCCTTTATAGCCTGCTCTCTGCATAGCTGGGGATAGCAAAACAAATTGGGATGACGGAAGAAAAAAATGAGAGTGGACTAGAAGTGGAGACAACATTTTTTGTTCGTTCTCACTTGCCCAAACTATTGGAGAGCTTGGAACAGGCTAATTCATTTTAAGTGTTGTTCTGGAACATTGCATACCTCTTTCAGAAAAAATGCTTTAGTTTCAATCTCTCAAAATTCCAATTTCGCCTCATAGTTTCCTTGGAAAGATTTTGGCCTTTGCCCCGCTCTCTATACCATCTGGATTTCCAAACATCTCCACAGGGGAAGGGGGGATATTTGCTGAACCCATCTAACTGCTGACATTTCCACTTTGATGCTAAAAACCTAAACCAGCTTTTCATCCAATAATTAACAATCATGAATACTGCAGAACATGTTTCACTTCAGGAAAGTATTGCACTCATTAACACTGCACTAAAAAGAGCCATGACTTGAATGGCCATGAAAGGATTCCACATTCCCCAGTCTCCTCTACGTTGCACAATCCAGGCGAAATAATTGAGACCAAAATACATTTATGAATTCATTCTTTCTTAGCATTTCTTGCAGAGAATGGGGATTAAGTGATTTATTTCAGGCAGGCAAACTGAGTTGCCTCTTACATTGTAAGTGGTTGCCCCAGCAGTGTGTACATGTACTTTTGTCCTTGTGAATTTGCAGTTTGTTTTGTGATGCACTGCCTGTCAACTTAACACCTTCCATGAGAAATTGACAGTGTATTTCCAGCTCCAGTTTACCGTTGGATCAAGCTGAATGATGGCAATCAGGAAATGTATGGTACCAGGTGCAACCTCTTTTCTTACAGGTGTCCGCTCTGAGACTTGCATGTTACTTAGTGACAGATGAAGCTGAATTGTGTATGACACAAAACTGCAAGAGTTTGCAATCTCAAACACCACTCCAATCTTATGTTGTCGTAAAAGGACGAAGAGACAATTCTCATGCATATTGTCTGCTTTTGTGGCAGAATGAAAAATCTCACCATAATGCTGCCATTCAGGTGACAGAGGTGCTTTGCTTGATGTATGTGTTTTGCTATTAACAGAAGATAAGTCACTTTTCGTGTCCGAAGTTTGTTCACAGATACAGAGTCTTAAGTCAACTCCTTCATCTGCGCAAGTCTTATAAATCCCATATTCACTGAGCCTTGTGAACTTCATCAGTTTCATATCTAATAAGACGCCTCCAGTGATAACTTGAACCACAACTGCAAACAGATCCTGGTGTTGTACATATATGTCCAGTGATGTGATTAGGGTTTCACGTACTCTCTTTTCTCTGACATTTTCAAACCTCTCCCCTCTGAGTCGTTCACAAGATCCAAACCCTGAAACTTGCCTATTTCTCTTATAGTTTCCAAGGTGCTGACTTTGAATCTTTTTGTTTAGTTCACCAAGCGCAAACTCTGCAACAATAATATGAAATGAGTTTGTAAGGACTTTTGTTTCCCATCCTTGACAAATGCAAAGAGAAGAAGTAAGAAGACCAAGATCCTCACAACTTCTGTTTCTTGAGATTGGCTTAAGTAGACCCTGATCTTTATACACTGATGATTCGCTGCCAACAAGTGCAGCAACTGTCATTAAAGTATGATGCAAATCAACAATGGACACCAGTCTTTTCTGGTTTTGAATTAATGCTAGCATTCTGTCTATGCCAAGCAGGTTTTGAACCTGATTTGGAATTATCATGAAGAGGTGTGGCTGAAATATTTCAAATCTTCCCTCCATGGTTGTGGGAAAAGAACCATATGTATTTCCATGATCTGAAAGTATTATGCTCAAGGTGTTTGGGTCAGAAGCTAAAGCCTTAACAAAACTAGCCAGAGTCGAATCTAATGTCTGAATTCTTAACCCGCTGTCTTCATGACCCACATCTAACAAGAGAAATGAAAACAAGGGCTTTTTGAATGGATCAGAGTTCACTTCCTTGATGAAGCTGTTAAGGAAATCCAAAAAGAAGCCGTGGTAGTTCTTTCCTCCATAGCATAACTTAGAAGGGCCATGAAAGAGCTCTGGAATTCCAAAGGCCTTTAAAACTTCACAACTTGAATGAGTGATTCCTGTAAAATCAATGGAGTTGTTCTTTAAAATAGTTGTCAAGTTGTGCCATACTTCTTTTAAAGGTCTACTTTTGTTCATAACCTTGAAGTCTCTAACCATTCCCCATTCATATGTCCAACACATATCTTCTTGCCACATTGTTTGATAGCCCAAAGATTTAAATTTGTCAAACATGATGCCTGCCTTGACAGGCATTGGGTTTATAAACTGTTCCACTTCCAGCAGCTCACCAGAAAACAGAGCATGAATAGTTTCAAACGTTCTTGGTTTGATGGCATGAAATAGCTCAAAATCTAACACCCTTGAGGATGATTTAGTGTTGATGGTTCTGAAGGTTTTCACAGTTTGAGGGAGCGAGCGATAAAAGTGAGGTCTGGAGACGGAATCTATTAAAATGATGTTAATGTTTATTGGATGTGCTCTACTTTTACTGCGCGGTTTGTCAGCTGTGGCAGCCTTAGGTGGCAAAATAAACAGCTGAGTCTTAGCCTTCGGATTCCAAAACTCGTCACATCTCAGAAAAGCGAAAGGGAAATACGCCTCTGAAGGACTGTCCTGAATATAATTGTTCAGAGTTCTCTCGACATCTTGAAGAAACGAAAAGTGTCGCCAACTAAGAGAGCCGTCGTGTGGATTGATGAAGCCCACGGAGATGATATCTGACGACCCACATGATGTGGTATGACATTCGACAGCGCCGTGCAGGGTTTTCTCCAGTTTACACAAATTCACCTGGGAGTTATTACAAGCGTTATTCTTCGGATCCGTGGTGAAGACGGACTTTGCATATGAGCAAGCATCCCCTGGTACTCTGGGTAAGACACAGATTGCCGGAGGCGTCGACAAAGGCTTTCGATGGATGGAAAGTTCTGGGCATGACGAAAATGTCTTGTTTTTGACAACTTGGATGAATTTATACCGCAACGCCTTAGGCCAGTCTTTTAGCGAATTCCACTTTCGATTCTCATCCTGGTACTCTGTAAGGAACTCTGATTCGTCCAGGAACAACGCTTGGTAAATCAAAACAGTCACCAAGACGGATGTCAAAGAGATGAAACAAAACAGCCATATCTTTTTAACCGGAAGACGTCTGCAGGAAAGCCGAGGAAGCATTGGCAACTAAAAACAGAATCCTTGGAACATCGCAAAATTGGACAGTTGCGGCTGTATTGCGAGGTATGATACAAAAGCACCAGCTGTTCTTTCCGGAAACACCTTACCTAGAATAAAGTCAAAACAATCACTGTTTCAACGCGTTCCGCATTCCCCACCATCTTGAAACCGTGACTGTTCTGAGCCCGCGCATCAAACCGCATTATAATTCAACATGGCGGAATTTCTTGAGGAACACGGTGAAAATTATTCACGAAAGTCGAGCGCAGAATCAAACGAGCGAATGCACAGAAAGTGTAAAGAGAGACTTGCAAAAGCCTGTCAAGCTTGTAAGTACCCTGGAACAATGTAAGACTCTTCGCTCGACCTCGTCTTCTTTTTTAAAAAAAACAAAAAAAAAAAAACTTTGAGTGGCGTGATGGCGTGATTCGATCACAAACAAGCTAAGGCTTGACAATGAGTCCCTATATTTAATTAATCAAAACTTCTCTTATTTCCATTGTTAGCGGCTTATGTAAAATTCATGCTGGATTCAATGAGCAAGCTGGGATGGTAAGTGTCTCAAAGAAATCGTAAAATCTAAACTAGGAATGCCACACTTGTACTTGCAGAGTCTCCTTTTCCAAGTCTTACAAGTCTTACTTGATTTTACAAATTTTAACCGACAATCAGCAGACATGTCTTCTTAATTAGATCATAATGGGATTTGATGACAGATATCATTAGGGACTGGTCATTATTTATCGGGAGGGGGGGCTGGTGCAATGTAAAATATGCCTGCTTGATTTTTGCTGACCCCCCTTTTACTTTAACATGATTTTTGCTGACCCCCCCCCCCCCCCATGTCCTCCGGTATGCATGAAACAAAAAGTATGTACTTTATTAAGTCACCATGTCCAACTGATAGGCATTCTATTTAAAGCTACCTTAAATTTGGATTCGAGTTGCTCTTCGCCCAGACCGTGTGTAGACAATTGTCGTATTGACATTAAAGTTCTCGGTGCTCTTAATCATTTCATCTTCTTCAGTCGACTCCTCTTCCTCTTCAGAGCTTGAAATACCAATCTCTGCAAGGACACAGTCTTCATCCTCTGAGTCGTCTTCTGATTCACTACTGAGTGAATCAGAAGATGACTGATTGTCGCTCTTCCCATCGTCCTCTCTCTCAATGCGTTTAGCAAGTTCTTGGATGATATTTTCTTTAATTGCTTCCAACTTTGCCTTTTTTGTTCCATATTTTCCAAGGTTATGGTGTGCTATGTACTTATCTAACTCGAAAACTTTCAATTGTGAAAGGCTCCTCTCATGAAACATTCCTTCCCAGTCATAGTCTTTGTATGTCTTTCTAGCTTCTTCTTCACGTTGCTCGGCCTTTTCTTTTGATCGTTTTTCTTTCCTTAAAGATAGAAGTTTCATGTGATTGACATACAACTTATTGGCAAACTTATAAAAGTTAAAGAAAGGGTGATAGAAATAGAAGAAAGCCTTAAGGAAAAGTTAGAGAAGACATCAAATATGTTCCAATATGCCCCCCATGTGAATGTAAAAACCAAAAAGCGTTCTCAGAAAGAGAACCGAAGGAAAGCCAAAAGAAGGAAAGTTTCGAGAAAAGCTGCCAACATACAGAAAGTGCGAGAGTTTATTTCGAATGCTTCTGCATCTGAAGTAATTCAAATCCAAAACCTAAAATTGGAAGCTCTATCTACATTATCATTGTGTCAAGTAAAATATCTACAACTTATGTATGAAGATAGACAACTATCTACTGAAGCTGTAAACTTGATTGGTGAATATGTAGACAATTTTCCAAGAAAAGAAAACACTAACCTAGAACCAGATAATGCCCATGATGATGACAGTAATAATATGATGATGATGATGATGATGATGATGATGATAAAGACAACAATGATATTGATGATGATGCAGACAATGATGACAATGGTGATGATGACAACAATGGTAATGGTGATGATGACAATGATGATGATTATTAAATGTTGAGGACAACAACAATGATGATGATGGTGTTGGTTACGTTTACAGTAGAAATAAGATCAATGTTGTAAGATACTGATTTATAAGTGTTAATAAAAGTTGTTGTTTAAAGCGATTTTAATAGGCTGTATTTGTTGATGGCATCCAGATGCAGCTTTTAACATTTTTGCTGGCAAAACGTTTGCATATTTTTTAATGGCCCCCCCTTTAAGCCATGCATAAAAAATGGTGGCCCACCCCCTATTTGCACCAGCCCCCCCCTCCCGATAAATAATGACCAGTCCCTTATGTCACTCAACAGAACGAGTGAATGTACGTTTGGTTGTCAACACAGGGAAATTTTCTCAGGATTTTTGCTGTTGCTACGGATAAAGAGCCAACATTTAGCCTTAGTGACTTAATTTTGCATCTGTAATTTACACGTATTCGCTTTTTGCCAAATTTGATTTCTCCGGTGATGAAACCCCTTTACTGTTTGCATAAAAAAATTATACGGTAGGCACGGAATGCGTGCAAAAACATTTTGGTGCAAAAGTGTTTCATGCAGAATCAGGGTTCGAGACAAGTTTGTAAGGCAGGGTGTCAACAAGGAATTACATCGGATCAAATTCCCACTGCTCCCACTAAACCGTTCTAAATTTTCTACAAATTTGTCAGGTCATGAAGCTAACCTTGTAGGGTTTTTGACCCGATATTCCCCTCTTATCTGGAGCACTGCAGAATTACCATGGTCTCATTTGATTGTTCCTTAAGTATCAATTAAAAGTTTCAGGAGATTGTATAGCCTCCTTCGCAGACGTCTCTGGGCTCGTCACGCGTTCCTTGCCCACGAACGTCTGCTGAACTGAACTGCCACTTCCGTTCGTCGGCGGTTTATAGCCTTTGTTTTGAAGAAACCAATAACGAGCTGCGTAAGAATGGAAATTGACACCTGATTCACGTGCATCATCTGTGAAAATAATCCAGGGGTCGAAGTCCTACTTTCCATAAATTGGAAAACGAACTATGATTGGCTAACCGCCGCGAACGGAAGTGGTAGTTCAGTTCAGCAGACGTTCATGGGCAATGAACACGTGATGAGCCCAAAGACGTCTGCAAAGGTGGCTAGAGATTGTAAGGATTTACTTGTTTCCATTTGTGGTTTGTTTTTGTAGTGTGGTGGATCTAGATAAACACATGATTTGTGAACCATGTGATTCGAAGCTTCTGGGAGGTTTTGACCCTGATAAAAAGGAGGTATGTTGCAGTATTACTGAAATAGTGTCCTTGACATTCATGTTTCTGTTGATGGCAGGCCAAGAGTGTTTCAGCTAACTTTCCTGTAATGAACTGACTGTCAACTTTCCATAAATTGACATATGGCTATTGGTGTTTAGTAAGTTTTTATTAAGTATAAAATGAATGGATTCTTTTTGTCATTTGAACAAAGGAAACTGAAATCAACCAAGCAAGTATTCTAGCTAATTATTGTTTATATGAATGACAAGACAAATTGCTTTAGTTAACTGATTTTGATTTAAACAATGACTTATCAGTCATCTGATGATTGACATCTTAACAGAAACACATCTGATCAAATGTATCTTGTTTTAGATCACTTTTCAATTTGTTAAGTAACGCATTGTCTTTTACCTCATTGTCTTTCTTTGACACACACAGTCAACATATAGTTCATACACAGTCAGTGTAAGGTCAACAACATATATTATTTTTTTTGACTTAATACTCAAGGATCTACATGTACCATTCAGAAATGCACTTCTTGGAATTAAGTCACCTGTTAATGCTGCTCGTAGCTGCAATGGAAGGCCACTTTACTCACTGCATTCTGGGGTTTCAGGGATTTTGCAGACCATCTGAGTGACAAATTCACAAGTCCATTTTTACTCTCTGCAGATGTTCCTATGTGAAAACACAATCTATTCCCAGAGGACGATGGAAGATGTACTAACTCATGAGCTCATACATGCATATGACAACTGCAGAGTCAAATATGACCCTCAAAATGTGAAAATGTTAGCATGTACTGAGGTACTTGTAGTCTCCACTGTTGCCATTTGAATTTTGTTTTTTACTAGTTTACAACTACAAATGTCTACACAGCAATAGCTGAAATGCCACACAAAAGGAGATTTATTGCAAGGGGTATTCTAAATTGTGAGAACTCCAAGGAGGATGAACTAAAATACGAAAATAGACAAGGAAGCACTCATTTGTTGACTAGCAAACAAGTTATTTTTTCCTAAAAAGCATTTTAAGATTATTTTAAACGTATAATTTTAGGATAATGTTCAGTTAATTTTTATCCTTTACCTTTTAAATTATTTTTATCACAAGATAATTTATATGGCACATTTGAATATATTTAATATAGATATTTGTGCCTTATAAATTTTATATTTATTTTATTAAATTATTTCTATTATCTCTTACCAACAGATTCGTGCTGCAAATCTCAGTGGAGATTGTTGGTTTTCTAAAGAGACATTTGGACGCTTCAAATTTGGTTGGAGAGGCCATCAACAGGTATCTTGTCAGCCAGTTATCCCTTCTGTATAGCTTTTCAACCACTTAGTTATTTTAAATACACCTCACATGGTGGATGTCCAAGTCAGTGTCTGTTAGAAGAAATGCTTTGTTGACGTATCAACACTGAACTAAAACCACTCACTGTCTATAACAGCAAATTTACTTCTTTATTTCTCAAATGTTGTTTGATTATGTGCCCTTAAAATCATGAACGAGTACACTTGTCTGGTAACTCAACAAAGTACATCTGAGGTGAAGGGCATGTGCTTTGAGGACAACAACATAACTAACATCTTTTTTGGAGTATTTCTTGCAGGGCCAAAGAGAGGCAACAGTTTTTATCTTGTAAAAGGAAATATGTTATAAGCCTGTGGCAGGTGAACAGTGGTTAATGTCTTTGTCTGTTTTGTAGAAATGTGTTAAAGAAAGAGCTGTGAAGTCCATGCTGTGTGTAAGAAATATCAGCAAGCAAGAGGCAGAGGACGTCGTTGATAGTGTATTTGATGCTTGTTTTAACGATACAGATCCATTTGAACGCATTCCTCCTTGACACAAAGGAAAAGTAGTAGTGGTCAATTGTATTACTAGTCAGATTATGAGATTGTCTTGCTGCCATTCTCTCCAAAAAGAGAGACATACCAGGGCTGCCATAAGGGTTGTTACCCGTAACATCTGTTACGGTTGAGTTCAGTCAGTGTAACTGGTGATGGTTGGTTTGTAAATAACCAATGTTTGTGGAGCAAGATCAGATATTACAGTTGATAAATTTCATGTTACGCCTGCTTCAAAACTTAATGACAGCCCTGCATACCATAATGGTCCTACAGTAACATTAAAGGAACTTCATCACTTTGGAGTCTTTATGGTAGTGAACATTTTTGGACTGTATTTTGAGAAGCATGTCAGAATTGTGCCTTATGTCTTTTTTAAATAAAAATTGACAACTTGTTCTGGTCTGACTGTGTAAGATTTTCAGTTACCAGTAGATCTGCAAACTTGCTTTGAAAACTGTCTTGCAAGTTATTATATAATTTTTGTCTGCTCTATTTTCATTCTTCAGACCACAAAGTTTCAGAATGTTAACAAGCATAAATTGAGAATGTAATGATCTGAAATGGAAAAACACTCAGGCAAGAAGAAAGGTTCTTACTGCTTTCTAAAATTATTATGTGCACCTAAGAAGCTACATCTTTGGAGCTGGACAGTGATGTTTACCCCATGGGATCTCCATGAGTATTGTTCCTCTTGTTTAAACAAAACTTGCACCATCTTGTAGCAACTTATAAATTTAATATTCCATTTCCAACCTCCACTGGTAAAAAATATCTGTGCAAAGGTCAAGATGACTTTTCTCCATTTTCAACTGTTCTTTGTAATGGTATGACACATAAAGAGTTCTTGGCATTTTTAAGCCTCCACCATCGTCCCAGCTTATGTTCCTGTCCCACACCAGCAATCAGTGTATGTCCATCACTGGAGAACGCCAAAGCATTTACAAACCCAACCTACCAAGAGAAAATAAATTAATGACTCAACAACAGTACCCTGGGTGCCAGAGGGTTTTTTTTCCGCTACCCAGGGTACAACAACTGACACAGCTGCTCAGATTCGTTAATCATGCATAATTAGAAACAAGGCTGTGCTCTAAGAAAGATTTTTGGGGGCCCAAAAATCTGAACCTTTGAAATTCAGACAGTAATTTTGTGCAAAAACTAAGATTCTTTGTCGCACAGAGGTGCCAACTGGGCACAGTCCTGAGGATAGTTTGCGGAGATTGAAAAAAATGGAGGCAATACGCCAAGCATCTGAAGAAGACTTTATAGAACAGTAGCTTAAAGTGGCTGTGTAAGCAGCATGATGATAGTGCTTCCTTCAACACTGACAGTGCCACCTCCACAGGCAAAGGAAACCCACTTTTGTCTTCACCCCATTAATATACCATGGCCCTGCGGGAGAGCCCCTCAAAAGAAAAACTTTGTAGCACAACACAAGGCAGCTGAATGTACCTATCTTCCAAAACCATATCAGCAATAGCTGTTCAGTAAATCTCACCATTGGTATTGAGAAGAGCTGTTTGAGACTTCTGAAGCCATCACCACACTCCCACAGCTTGATGCAAGAATCACAAGATCCTGCTGACAAACCAAACAGTCACGTCCTCATAATGTTAAATATCAAAAGATTTCACTGGTAGATTTGGTGAAATGTTATGTCAGTAATACTGCTACCAACATTTTGGACCTGTTTATTCAAATTTTGTTTCAATAACAACATTTAGACAACAACTCAGAAATTTAAGCCCTGGTCAAATGGCGCATAATAGTCGATGATAGTTGAATAGTCCTAAACTATCATCAACTATCATGCGCATGGTCAAATGGCTCGAAGAAGTTTGTGATAGTCAATGATAGTTTACCGGAAGTCTACGCAAGCTAACATGATTCTTGCATGGCGTTTGCATTAGTCTCTGTGAAAATGGCATTGCAAAAAGTTGTAAACACGTTTCTTTTTCTGTTGTCCGTCTTCTTCCTCATCTTAGTCAAGATTTTCACTTGTTTGGTCTTTGTTTTCTTGATTTTTATTATTTGCCTTCACACTTCCTGACCATAAAACTATCATCGACTATTGTGCGCATGGTCAAATGGCAAATCTATCATCGACTATCACGAGATTTTTGAGCAGGTTCAAAGTGAATGATAGTTCACGATAGTTAACTATTATTCACCGAAGTGGAGGTAAATATCCACCACCTTCACCGACACTGAGATGAATAATATTATTGTTTTAGTAAATACCACACAAACTGAATAACTAGCGGGCCAAAACATTACTTTAGGTATGACAATATACCGACAAGCGGCCGGAAATTTTAAAATCTCGTGTGCCGGCTGCTCGGGGGTGAACAGTACTTTGCTAATCACCTCCGAGTTAACCGATCAGAGCGCGTGAAAAGCACTATTCTCATGTGTGGTATATACTAACTGATGATAGTGCATGATAGTTGGGGGTCAAATGATAGCACGCATTTCAACTGTCATCGACTATCATCAACTATTATCCACTGTTTGACCAGGGCCTTACTCTTGAAATGTTCCACTGTTGCGAAGCATGTTTAGGTTCAGATCCAAATTATGTGACAGAGCCCCTTTAAAGTGACTATGTCATGGTCAAATTAAAACCAAGTATCCTCAAGTACCATTGCTCATAACTAAAATACACCCAGAACATCACAAGAAAAATTAATATATAAAGCTATTTTCTCAGAGGGAAGCAAACCATTAAGTTGTATGTGGCTATTTTCTCCACAGCACAAGAGGAGAACTTTAAAAGTTGGCCCAATTTTTTCAAGTTGCAATCCATTTCAGTCCTTGCCATCCTAAGCCAAAGAGGTTTATTATTGTTTTGCTAAATTAGTAAAATAATTTTAAACAAAACTAGACCATTATTTTTGGGTTTTCTTTGCTTCCAATTAAACTTTTTCAGCTTTTCAACATATTAAAAACTCATGACAGAGCCCCTTTAATCTCTTACCTGAAGCCAAAAGATCTGTGCTGCGCAGTGTTGCAATTGAAGTTATCCAACTCTCATCTGGAATACTCTCCTCTGTGCTGCTGCTTGGTTTACAGTGTGCTTTTGGTACCGTGCATAATGGCTTCTTTTTTGAAACATTCCATAATGCAAGTGAGCTGTTGATGAAAATAATGAAGCTTCCAGTTAGAATTCAAATCACCAGTATCTTTAGTTAGCAAACTTTCAACAAATGAAAGGACATACCCATTGTCTGCACCAGAAACCATGTACTCTTCATTAATTAAATGTATACAATCCAGTGACCCCCTAGAAACAAAAAGGGGAAAAGAATCAGTAATAGTCGCTAACGCGAGACTGCTATGACATCAATCCAAGTAATGGAAAGATAGCAGGCAAGGACTGGGTCACCTGGCCCGCCAATAACAGGGGTGGATCCAAAAAGAGGGGGCTGAAGAAATAAATAAAACCCCCTGATGTACAAAACCACTTAAAAGTTGGTTGGTTACAGAAGCTTTTTAAAAAACGACAGGGAAAGGGTGGGCCTTGGTCCCACCCCTGAATCTACCACTGAATAAAGTAAGTGGATCAAGGTAGTAGTCCAGTACTGTGGAACCCTACTCTATGGACACCTGCTTAATACGGGCACCTGCTTATAAAGGCCAGTTTTCTTTTTTACAACAACCAAAAAGGTCATATTTTCTCTTCAGTTAGCCCACTTAATGTGGACACCCGGATAAGGTGGTTACTTTGGCATTTCCCTTTGCTGTCCGTATTAACAGGGTATAGTATATCTACAGCATGCATGAGCCTACTTCATTTTATCTGGTTAGGAAATAAAAATAATGTAATTTATGAATTCTATATCAAGAAATCATGCCGATTGTTCTTTGTTATCACACACACCCTAAGAATTTAAGTTACTTACATGTTCCCCTGTGCATTGAAAACCAGTTGTGACTCCTCAACTACTTTCCACACACGAAGAGTTCGGTCTCTGCCACCTGCAGTCACGGCTCTGTCACGCGATAGGCTGTCAATGGCTGTCACACTATCCTCATGTCCAAATCTAGTACAAAATCTCTTTTTTGAAAAGGGAATGATGCATTTATAGTGATTACTAGCAACAGTATTGTCAGCAACACCATGCAAGACCCAGTCTAACATTGTGTGGTTCCATACCCACCTCAAGGGGATTGACTCATTCAAATTTCAGGGGGGTGGGAAGTCCGAAAAGCCAAACTTTTTAATGGGAAGTACCAATCTAAACAGGGTGGGGAGGGTGGGTGGTGAAAATAAACCGCTTTGTTATGTGGGGGGAGGGAATAATTATTATGGTAATTTTCTGGAACAACACATCAAGGATATTAAAGACAACATTTTACAATCCTTGTGCCAAACAACTATAAGTAAACACTTCAACTCAAACACAAACTTATGTAATTTCAATAAAAAAAAGTATATCTCAATTCCTATATACTCAAAGATCACTTACAGAGTTTCAACATAAGCCATTTCATCCAAATTCCAGATTTTCAAGGTGCGATCATGAGAACAGCTGAACAGTTGATGAGTTCCTCGCCTGAAAGCCACACCCTGACAGAAATTTAACAATTTCAGTCCAGAAACAAGCCGTAATCATTTATAATTAAAATATACTGGAAGATGCTGTGCGTCAAAATGAAATTCAGATCAAAATGATTTTAACCTTGGTCAAAATGAAATTCCTTTGTCTTCTTACTTTAATTATTTGTGATTCATAAATAACTAAGGTTAGTCTGACAAACAAATTTCATTTTGACTTGGGTGAAAATCATTTTGACCTACAACATAGACAAAAATGCGGAAACAAGAGTCAAACTCACTGATACTGCATCTTTGTGGCCTTTGAATGTGTGAAGATGGTGAAGTGACACGGGGTCCCATATATGAATTACTTTGTCTCTCCCACCACTTGCCTAAAACATGAATACAAGATACCACAAAACATATTATAAAATACTTGAAATTGTGTTCTTGACTACTATAGTACACTGTTTTAATTTAATCCTTTCAAAGGACATTTTGACATATTGATTAGTAAGTATGCTGTTTTAATTTAATCCTTTCAAAGGACATTTTGACAAAGTCATATTCATCTATTGTTCGCCAAAGGCAAAATAAAGTTAAAATTAATTAATTGAGTATTCTTACCAGGTATTTGTTATCAGAAGTAATAGCAAGGGACAGCACATGTCCAGAGTGGCCCTTGCCTCCTTCACTGCCTTTATGACAACCCAAGATCTTTCCTTCTTTCTGACCTGTTTCTATATTCCCTTTACACAAACACAGAAGCAACAGTAAAAAATAATTAAAAATAAAACAAAAACAATGTAGAATAACCTATGAAAGATGAAAAAGTAGAAAACACAGTCAAGCTAACAGTTTGTGCTTTGTTTCATAGCATTCTGCAGTTTGTTTGGCCATGAAAACTGAGTAAAAGAATCCAGTGAAAGGCTTCTTGATAAACGCTTTTTGTTTCATTTTCAAAGGGCCGTGGTATTATACATCTCACAGTTTAATATTAAAAATAAATGACTTACTAATATGGTGGCAAGCAAAATGGTGACGTGGTGCCACAACTTGTTCTGAACTGCACAGACATGCCGTTTGTAGGAAGCATGCAAATTTTCTACATGTACATAATTATGGGTTATTGGCCAAGCATGAGGTCAAGATGGCGGGATATTGGATATAAAGTTATTTTTTTGCATGTTTATGGACCAAGATGAACTCAAGGTCCATAAACATGCAAAAAAAGAACAAGGCCAAAATCCCGCCATCCTGACTGAACAAGCTTGATCACTATTATATGGGATTTATTATATGGCTCAAAGGATGCTATTAAAAGACAGTAAAATGCGGGTAGCCAATCACAGCAGGAGAATTGATTCATCTTAACCGCTGAAAGAGCCAATCATTATAATAACAGGGGTTAACAAGGAAGGGGTGACAGTGCAAAACTTACATTTGATAACGGAACAGTCTTTTGAACCAGAGAAAACAAACTTGTCATCAGGTGACAGACAGAGACAAGTGACAGACAGCTGATGACCTCTCAAAACTCTGATGGCAGCTGAAGAGGGCTGCATGTACTGTTGAAACAAAAATAAATATTAAACAAGTTTCACTTTGTTTGAACAGCATTTAATGCCAGTGACAGTGCCCTGACTGTTATTCATGGTCTTCTGGTATTCACTGCAAGTGAAATGAAATTTAAAAAGTTAATTTTTATTTGGAATGCTTGAATTATTCATCTATGAAAGGAATCTAGCCTTTAAAAATCATGTTACTTAACTTAGACACTCTTGGTTTATATTGCAATATTATTGTGACAAGAATATTTAAGATTATTGTACTTCAGCTTTAAATATGTTCACATAATTTATAGTGATTGTCTATATACAAGGATGTGAATAGATTACATAAATTATGCAAAGTTGGTGTATTTTGTGTTTTTCTGGAAACATTTTAAAGAGAAGCAGTCACATGTTTAATTGATATGTTTGTCTGATCACTGCGAAATTTCTTGTTGAAGGAACGATTTATTATTTCACTGTTTCCATACCTGAAAAGCTATTCTTTTCTGTAATCTGCCAGTTTGTTCAAGCTGTCAGAGATAAAACAAGAAGATAAACGTGTATAGAAAGTGAGACTGCAATGAAACAATAAATATCCACAGATTTGATGTAAAACAATAAACAATAATTGTTATTGGACGAGGTTGAGCAAAATATCGTGATTTGTCAGTGGCAAATAACTGATCTGCAAGACACCGGCAAATCACGATATTTTGTGAAAACCGAGTTCAATAATGGTTTTGTCATTCGATTGCCGAGCTTGTTTTTCATAATTATTTTTGGGAAGCATGAAACAATCTGCCTTTTTTCAATTAATTTGAAGAGCTTGGACGCGTGGACACAAGTACACATGAGCAGAATATTATTTGAAGCAAAATCACAGTTGGACAGTACTGCGCATGAGGATCAGACCATTATTTGTAGGCAGTTATTTGTAGGTCACGTGAAAGGCTCTGCACCAATGAAAAGGAAGGGAAAAAGTATCAAATGATAATAGATATTACTCACAACATCCTGTTTAAGTCTGTGAGCTATGGCATCATGATCAATATCATCAGAGTCTTTCTTTTTCCATTCTGCAGAAACAAAAAAAGGAGAAATTGAAAAAGAAGTTTTTCCTGCACAATCTTTCATGACAAGAGGCAGGCACACATAATTATGTTGGGGTTTAAATTTGCTGTTGGTTTCAGCATTTTCAAACCAGTTCACTTTCTGTTGTCCATTACCTCATAATAAAATTATTCAAAACCAAGATCTGCAGAAAGGGAAAATACACTGAAATACATTATTGTCAATATTTCATTTGATCTGAAAGACAAGAGGAACAGGAAACTTAAACCACATGTTGTCTTTCCCTACATTACCCCACTTGCTGCTCTATAAGCTTATGGTTCAGGATGCCAGGCTTTACCTTCACTCTCTAACTGTGCTAGGTACTGCTTTGCAAGACGTAGTCGTTTCTCTTGCACTGTCTCAACATCCACATCTTCTTCCTGCTCATCTAAGGCTTTTTCCTTATCACTGTAAGAAATAAAAAAAACATCCAGTAAGTTGTCAGGAAGAAACTTTGCTTCTTTTAATGTACTTACAGGGTCACTAGATCACATTCTTCAAAGGAAGGACAACTCTTAACAGTACCAAGCTTCCATTATTTTTCATGCAACTAATTTGCTCACATGTATTAACCAGCAAATTTCAACCTGATATAATCTGAGGTACAATATGCAATTTATGATTAGATATCAGTCTCGACATCAACATTTACTGCAAACCTGCCAATAATCATTAACCTGACCAATCAAACCATACACCTTATTCCAAAATGGCCTCCAATTTATTATTCTTTTGTTTGCATGTTAATTAGCCCTCTTTGCCTTGTCAGCATGTACAAAATACAAAAGACTTTTGAAGTGAAAATGAGGCAAAGAGGGCTAATTAACATGCAAACAAAAGAATAATAAATTGGCCACCATTTTGGAATAAGGTGTATGGTAAGGAAGATTTATTGACTGGTTGCATTCATATTTTTAATTTTTTTTATGATTTCTAACTTATTGATGTAATATTGTAGGATTTTTGGCTTTTTAAATATCTTTTTTAATGTAAAGCGCCATGGACAAATAGTGGATTGAGCGCTACATAAATATTTTATTACTATTACTATTACAAGTTCCATCACTGCAAGGATGTCATCATTCTCCACTGTGGAAAGTCTCAGGCCCGTAGGGAAGGGGAGTGCCATGGGTACATACACCCCCCCCTCCCCCCTCCCACAGGCTGCAACAGTCTGTTGACAAGTAAGTTAAAATTACAAAAATGGCAAATGCAAAGTAACTGTACTACTCGTGTCCTGACTCGCTTATTGTTTAGTTTGAAATGAAGCCCAATTTATTGAGCCGTTTTCATTTTATCTCCGCTATGTGAACTTCTACTATGTCAATACTATTAAATTGCAGGAAGACTATTTCAGATACAGCTCGAAGCCAAAACAGGAAAGACCCAATACCACTGCAAAAACCTTGAGTATTGACGTTTTTATGTTTGATTTTGACTCGCTGATTTTCTATGTAATGTCCTTCAAAGCGCCCAAAATGAAGTCTTGAATGGTCCAATTTTTCAATATTTCCCGGGTGAGCATGCCCCCGGACTCCACCCCCCCACCTCCCCCCCTCAAAACTTGCGCCTACGGCACTCATAAATTCGAACCTTCAGCACTCGAACGCACCTCCCCATGCAAAAACCTGTCTATGGACCTGCATGATATATTATAAAGCTTTGCATAACTATTTTATACCATGCCATAGAAAATACAGAGCCCTATACCAGCAATATGGTGCATGATGCAGAGGTTCGGTGGAATAGCAACGAATATACAATGGCTTCCTACATTCTGTATGCATATGATTGGCTCAGGCTGTATTTTCTATGTCGTGGTATAGAGGACAATACAAGACAAATTGATCACGGCTGATACTGCAGCCTTGAAATTGGAGTAACTGCAGAATACCCTGCCACTCTGTGCCACTATTAACGAACAATGAGTTTAGTTAATTCTATTTAGAAGGGGTAAGTTCGATTCACATTGCAAACGCAGTATTAAAGACTTACTATCCACAATCACATTTACCTTGCAATGTCTGAATCGCTCGCCAACTCATCTTCATCGATGTATTCGGGTTTCTTGTATACCTTTTTCCCTTTTTGCTGTTTACTTTTGGAGCCTGAAATCTGCGAAAACAATAACGGTGTGTACAGGATTTCTTGAAATGAAACCACGTGAAAAGAATCGAACTAGTAACCGATTTAATCGTAAACGAAGCTATAAATGTACTTGGGTGGAAGATGGCCGCAGTCCACACTGCGAAATTTCATAGCTGCTTCGGCAAAGTACTCACCTGGGACGACTGAGCGCGTCGTTTCCTAGAATTTGAGGAAGAACCTTTCCTTTCTGGCAAGAAAAAGCCCGACATCTTTGTTTTTAGTGACCGACGAAACGTGGGATCTAAGAAACCGCTGACATTCAATAAAACTGGCTCACCTTATCTGCTTGCCCAGGTGACCGCTTGCCCACGGCTAAGGTGCGGGTAGCGGGTGCAGGGTGCAGGGTGCAGGTTAGAATTTCACTTAAGCGTGGTAGGAATAGCCCTTGTTCACGTTCACGATGTCAGCCATCTTAACGCGCGCATAGTAAACTTTCCCCGGCCTTAACTGGAGTCATGGCTACTTCCGTGTCTACAGAAGAAAGGAAACCATTGAGTTAATGCGACAGAATATCTTATGTACCCCGCAATCATACACTGATTTAGTTTTCAACTGAGTTTAATGGCCTAAAGAGCAATAAAAGGCCGGTTCACTTACTGTTCGATGAAGTCTATTGTGCATGGGGAGCAGGGATGGCGCAGTGGTGAGAGCACTCGCTTTCGGGTGACCAGAAAACACTGACCCCCGGTCCATGGACCCCACTACGGACGGGGTCCATGAACTACCCCTACTGACCCCCCCCCCCCCCAACCGACCCCCAACATAACGATAGTAAAAATGACAAATTGAGATTCGACGTACCGTTTGTCAGCTGGATAGGCCACTCGCGTGGGCGAAATTTCAACTACACGTATTACATGGGGAGGGGCTGGAGGGGCTTTAGCTCCCCCCACTTTTCAACAGTAAAATTACAGGTAATACTGAAAAAAAAAAATTCGAAAGTTACTTTTCTATTTAACGTTTCATTGAAAACTGATTATTCTTGTCTGTTTGTTCTTGTGTCTCTGACCTAAACATTTAATCATCTTTTATTTTCACTGACTGCCTGGCATTTTTACTCGGGCTGCCCGCGTCTCGCGCGGCGCCCGGGTCTAAAACTACTGACGGTTCTTCTTTTTCGTCGTCGAGTATCATCCACAAAGCTTACTTCCGGCGTTTCTGCGCAAGCGCTAACTATTTTTAACAGAGTGATGCCTGTTGTCACGTATCGGAAAATGTCGATTCACCTTGTGTCTTTTGAAGTCTGAACAAACAATATGTTAAGAGAAGTGTCTATGCGAATGTTTGCAAGTTCAACGGCGAGAAGAAAGCTTTTAACATGAGTAAACTTAACTCCAGATGGACTGCCGTGTTTCCTCGTGTCTGCTTCAGTAGACTGCGAGTAGTCTCTAATTTTGGCGATGGATTGTGAGGCGGGCGAAAGACACGTGCGCGCGCGAAGTTGCGAGGAGACGCGACGCGAGGGAAGCGCCAAAAATTAGAGACTACAGACAAAGGGAGTTTGACCTTTCACGGCCGAGTGATTCGGAAGTGTAAATCTCATATCAACAGCGAGAATGATGCCTGTTGTCACGTATCGAAAAACGTCGATTCACCTTGTGTCTTTGAAATCTGAACAACTAATATGTTAAGAGAAGTGTCTATACGAATGTTTGCAAGTTCAACAGCGAGAAGAAAGCTTTTAACATGACCAAAATTTAACTCCAGATGGACTGCCGTGTTCTCCGTATCCGCTCCATTGAGATGTACATTTTGTTGAATAACTCAAGTACGGGATATCACACACCCCTGAGACTTTGACAGGTAGTTTATTTACTATTTTCCCACAATATCTCAATTTCTGGACTTTAATTTTTGAATGATAAGCGATTAGTTTTTACAAATGTACTAGCGTCACTTGAAACTGTCCAGAAACGTTCCTTTCTTGTGTTTCAAATGACCCTGGATTGACGTATTTGTAAACAGTTTCACTCTGCTAATTAATTTTCTACTCACATTTCACCGAGACTCCATTAACGTTTATGCGAAAAAATCCTACATCGTTCGATAAGCGTTTCCTTTCTCAAACAATTATCCATGGAAGCGAAAACAAGTGTGCTTAGTTTTTTGGGGGGAATCAATACACTATTTTTATCACCTTGCACAACGATAAACCTCTGTGGCCTAAAGGTCATTGTTCCTGCCTGTGACGCAGCTTAACCGGGTTCGATGTCTTTTAGTGGTATATATCACGGGCTTTATTTTTTCTGTTTCTCTTTGTCTTGTTCTTTTAGAAATATTTTTTACAAATGTTATAATTATTGTTCTCAATGGTTGAGCTGTATTTTAGAGGAATATATGTTGATAGGGGTCTAAAGAAATAGACTCCAACACAAGCTAAACACAATGCGTCCGATGTAAGAAAGACAGACTTCCCTCTATTCTTTTGTTTAGCGCTAAGTTAGGGATACAATACTGTTTTTTGCAAGCCCGAGTTTAGGCTAATTGTAGCCTCTTGTTAACTTTTAGGTTATTTCGGGCAGCCAGCACCCCTATCATCTGCCGTATTATTATTATTATTTTTTTTTATCTTGTAGTAATTATGGGGTGAAATAAAGTATTGTTGTTGTTGTTTTAAAACACCGCTGTTTTGTTGCTGAAAGTATATAAGTTTCACCACACCATGTTAGTTTTAAATACATTTCCAGCCATTTCAGCGGACTTTAATTTAAGAATTTTCCGGGGGAGCATGCTCCCCCGGACCCCACTAGTTGACTCACGCTAACGCGTTAGAAATGAGGCTCCCCTTTTGCAAACTTG
Organism: Pachyseris speciosa; assembly: GCA_016490735.1. Lineage (NCBI taxonomy): Eukaryota > Metazoa > Cnidaria > Anthozoa > Scleractinia > Pachyseridae > Pachyseris > Pachyseris speciosa. The sequence goes on along the minus strand of JAEMWC010001007.1, from coordinate 223,368 downwards.
CTGCGCGGGCCCTGTGAATAGGAGTGAGGCTGATGGTGACCTTGTTGTGATACAAAAGTTGCTGCTTTTGATATGTGAATTATTCTGTTAGCAGTAGTTTCCATTCTCTATCACTCATACCAAAGTAGCCCTGTTTAAAGATTTGGCAACTAATCATCTTTCTTTGCCGAACGAGCACTATCTTGTGAAGCCTGGGACAAGATAATGAACCCGCGGGAGCCCCTGCGGGGGAATGAGCCGAACAAAATGGCGGAGGCAAATAATATACAAGGATATACACAAGTGAAACTAAGTTGTCGGTTGTGCTCTTTTTTCAGCTCTCAACGCCATTTGCAAGTTGGCGATGTTTCGAAGTACACTGGTCCTCCATACATCGCCAAAGTGAAGGAGGCGGCAATAATTTGTGCAGCGTAATAGTCGAAATTTCGCCCTCGCGGGTGGCCTAAAATCCAGACAAACGATACCGCGTCAAATCTCAAGTTGTCATTTTTGTTATCGTTATTTTTTTTAGGGGGGTCAGTAGCGGGGGGTCAGTAAGGGTCGTCCGTGAACCGGTCCATAAAGTAGTCCATGGACCCGGTCCGCAGTGGGGTCCATGGACCGGGGATCAGTGTTTTCGGGTCACCCCTCGCTTTCCACCAGTGTGGCCCGGGTTCGATTCCCGGACACGACGTCATATGTGGGTTGAGTTTGTTGTTGGTTCTCTTCTCTGCTATTTGATGCCGCGATCGGAGCATGTGGAGAGTTGTTCACGCACTTCCAGAAATTTCAACATTAGTTGTTATTATCATCGTCATCGTCATCGTCATCGTCAACGTCATCGTCATCGTCATCGTCATCGTCATCGTCATCGTCATCGTCATCGTCATCGTCATCGTCATCGTCATCATCATCATCATCATCATCATTATTTTTATTATTATTATTATTATTATTATTATTATTATCATCATTACTCTTGGTTTTCACATGACGTCATAAAAAATAAAATTCAAAATTAAACAGACTTTTGCATTTTTAGCCTCATCCCGTAAAAGACATTTTAGAAATGCATCCGCTTGCATGTTTTCAGCTCGGTAGCGTGCTTTGTTTTGAAAATAGAGCAGAATTTTAGGTTTTTGTGGCTAGTGCCTCGTAAGAGGCCAAGCCACTATGTTACGGCCTTGTGAAGTGTGGGAGAGTGGGAATCGGAGTATCTTCGTATATTTCCGTTCGGCAAGTGTTCGGAGATCAGGGTCGGCAGTCATCGGGTGGAATCGCTCAGCTCAAAGCACGCTTTCGTCCAGTGATACAGCAGGGTTGTAGCTTGCTGTTCGTTCGCGAGAATTCTTTCCATAGGACAAAATAAGAGTAGCATAAAGAATACAGATTGAAAGACTCTTGTTCGGTCGGTGAGATGTTAAGCAAATATGTTGAATATTAAAACTCCACTGGGAGTGTGCATTCGCCGTTAAACTTATTCTTTATATTGATAGGAAACTTTATCCGATGATTATTTTACTTTATTCCGATGTATTTCTTTGCATTAGAAAACAGATGAGTGTTGTACTAAATGAGCGAAGATTCCAATAAAATCTCCGATCAGATAACGCTGGGTATTCATATGATCTGTCTTTTGACATTCATATGTGGGCTGGGTGGGTGGGTGAGACGCACGTAAACGAAGTGTTCTCGAATTCCAGCAAATAAGCCTGAAAATCGGCGAGATGAAATTGACTGGATAAACTGCGAGCGGATGCCAAAAATTTGCATAACACAAAAACATTTGAACACACTCGTTTATTTGCATATGGTGACGCAGCGCACAGTTTGTTCAAAATTATCAGGGGCACCCGACGACAACTTTCGGTAGATATCTGTTCGGTGGAGGGTAATTCGCCTTGGGTTTTCGGCGTCGATTAATGAGTGCACTCGGATTTTCGTAACCAAAACGTGCCCTAAAATATTCGCAATTGGGAAATCATAGCTCCTGAGATTTTCGGAAAGGTCGTAATTGCTGTATTTGGTAGTCAAAAACGTCAGCTAGCATTTTCGGAAAGAAAACAGTTCCCTAGAAAGCCCGTGGAAAGTTCATTTCAGCTTGCATTTTCTCAAAGTAAGATTTTGTTCCCTAACATTTTCGGGCAATTAAATTTTCAGCTAGGGAATCCGAACAGATGAAATTTTTCTAGCTTATGAAAACATATCTTTAAACAGACTTCAAACACCATAAGGTACTTAAAAATGCCTTTCTACAGCTTTTGGTTGATTTGGCTCGTTGGGTGCCCCTGAATTATTTTGCTCGAAGCTGCGAAGTATAGCAGCTCACAACGAAAACGGAATAAAAGAGCTATATTTTTCAGAGGCTGTCGAAGATTCAAAATCTTTTGACAATGAAAATCGTCAGAGGTGCATTTCACAGGAGATGATTCTCGCCGCGTTACGCTTGATTGAACATATCACTTCACTACTGTTTGTTTACATGTAATACCTTTCGGCCAGCATTGGATGCGTGAAAAGACATTTGGATACTTCTTTTTGTCAGTGAATGAAAGCGAAAATGTTTACACAGCAACCACGAAGAGCCTATGAGTATAAGAGTATTCCCTCTACGGGCGTCTGGATCATTCTCACATGCCGTCACTTAACGTTCGGAAATACGCTATTCTTATTAGATGAAATAGTTTTAATTTCCCAGCACACGAAACACAACAAGCCCGCCTTTTGGTACTAGACCAATGTGATCAACCTAAAAGTGATCGAAAGCTTTCTAAAATCAGATAAATAAACTTTTTAGCGAGAGCGGATGAGAGTTATTTTGAAACTGATGACTTTACTCACACCGGCAAAAAAAATTTGTCTTTCTCGAGTAGATAACTCAGGGTAACTCCATCGGTCGATCGGGTGAGAATTTTCTCAGAACGGATGGTCGGTATTTAACGAAAAGGTATGCTGCTATTTATTTTATTTTTGGAAAATTGGCTTCAAAAACAGGGCGCGTATTTTATACGGTTGCGCATTGTATACACGGGTAAATTTCGAAAAACAAAAATCTCTCGTCAGATATCGCAATACGCGCTAGGTTGTAAACAGCTTGCCTTGCGTGACTCGAGTGACGAAGCTCAAACGGCAAACAACTGACAATCGTTTCGTATCCCTTTCTCGTGAAAATGAAAAAGCTTCAGCACCAGGCACAGCACTTCACTTCAGCACTAGCCACATGCAGTCAGTGAATGTCTATTTTTTCACAGTGCGTGACATAAACATGTCTGCTCACATGCATGTCACGTACACGAAAACATCGATTCAGCTTGTGTTTTTGAGGTTTGAAAAGCCAACATGACAGGAGAAGCGTTTTTGTGAATGTTTGCAAGCTCAAAACAGAGAAGAATTCCTTTGAGATAGCCAAAGTAAATTCCAGATGTTTTAACACGTTTCCAGTCGCCATATTTGTGTCCCTCAAAAAAAAAATGCGTTTCCATGCTAAACTCTATAATTCTGAGTGGTCCATTTTGCCGAATAAATCGCACAGTCCCGAGACTTTGGCATGTTGTTTATTTATTACTCTTCTAAAACATCTCAATTTCTTGACTTTATCTATCGAATGGTAGATGATTTTATTTTTTTACTTGCGTGACTGAAAACCAAGAATTGTTATTATTAGCTAGCCAAGCATGTATCTGCTAATTTTAGAAAGTCGATAATGGCGTGAGCTTGTGATTTAGTATTTTAGGATCTTTTAATATTTTTATTTCATCAAAATTTTAGTCTATGATAGTGGAATGTGAATTGGTCATATGTTAGTAAATATTTATAATAATTAATTTATTATTATTATTATTATTATTATATCAGATAATGCGGAGTGTGGCACGCCAATCTAAGCTCTATTATCAAGCTCGGAATTTTATCAATATTTTTTACCTCATGGCTGGTTCCTTCGAAGACTCAACTCTAGGTTGAGTCGGTAGACTCAACTTTAGCTAATCTACGTTTATTTTGTGTCTTAAATGGAGCCATAGCGAGAAGAGAATAAGGAGAATATACCAGCGAACGAGATGTCTACGAAACCACGAGCGAAACTCAAATGGACGGAACAAATGAATTGGGATTTACTTGAATGTAAGAAAAGAGCGAAGGAACTTGTTGGATCAGAAACCCCACCATGTAATGCAAATGGCAGAAAAAAGGTTACATTGAGGTAATGAAACAGTTGTGGGAGGAGAAAGGCTATGAGCATTTAGGAATTAGGAGCCAGAATTTACGGGGTCAAGCGTCTAGGCTTGAGAAAATGGAACACGGTTCCGCGGGGAAGAGTCAAGAGGATGGAAGCTTCTGGTGTGATTGTGTTCGAGATGACTTGAACGAGAGAACCATAGATGTTGAGCATGGCTCGTTCACGCCGCTTGTATTTACAACTACTGGAGGGATGGGGAAGGAATGCATAAGATACCATAGTCGACTGGCTTGCTGATAGCCGCCAAGAAAGGAGAACAATACTCACAAACAATTTCCTGGATTGGAGCAAGGACATGCTTGGGGCAACCCTAAAACATGGAATCCGGAAACCGGAATCCGGAATTCGGAATCCGGAATACTTTAGGGTTGCCCCCTTCGTTCGGCCCTGGTTTGCCTTCGAGGATCGCGGGTGAAGCGCCGCACTGCGTTTGACTACAACAATTGTGATATTGAAATCGCAGCTGCCGAAGGAGCCATTGACGTTGTTTAGTGTTGTTTAGTGTCCAAGAAACAAAGGGACACATTTCATCTTAATCATAATGTTTTTATATGACTTGCAATTTTGCATATATTAACAACGTTTTCAAAAAGTATCATGCGAACACTTTTTAATATGAATTGAATTGAAATGGTTTTAATTCAAATTAATTGTAGATAGAGAAGTCAGACCGTGGCGGATTGGCGTGAAGTCTTTCACTTAAATTGTTGATAAGAAAGTAAGAAACACCTATTTAATGCTCTTATTTGAGTTTGTTTTTTTTAGCAGAATGTATTTTTGTAAATGTTGTTTCTAAATGAGTAAATAAATTATTATTATTATTATTATTATTATTATTATTATTATTATTATTATTATTGCTAATACTCTCAGATCAAATCTGGTTTTCATTTGCTCCGGTCAGCAACCAGCTGTCTAGGGAAATCAAGAAGCGTCCTTCATTATTATTATTATTATTTAGAATTTAGCACAGGGATTTTCCCTGGGAAGAAGTATCCAGTCATGTCTCATCCAGAGACCTCAGTCTGAGGATATGTGCCAATCCGAGGAGTGCCGACTTTTGCATCGTTCTTGCTTGGTTTTTAATTCCTAGTTACTCCAAGTGGCCTGCCAGCTTCTTTGACACTGAACCTAATGCGCCTACAACCACTGGCACCACTTTTGTCCTTGATTTCCAGATCCTTTTATTATTATTATTATTATTATTATTATTATTATTATTATTATTATTATTATTATTATTATTATTATTATTATTATTATTTTCCATTTTGCGCTTTCGTGATGTGTAAATGTCAAACAACATGAAACCTGCAACCTCCGAACAAATAAGCAGACCCCAGTCCTACTCCAGTGGACTTATTCCCTTCATTTACTGGGAAGCCCCTCAGTGGAAACTCTCAAATCAAATCAAAAAGTATTCTCATCAGTTACACTGCGTACTACTTATTTGAGACTAGTTACAACTTTCATAATATTAACTATCTTTATCACACGGGAGCCGTGTTTGATTTAGACTGCTGTCAGTCCCCTTTTTGGATAGTCGAAAAGCGCCATCCATTAACAGCGCGGTGAGCAACACAGAACAATGCGGACCCCAGTGCGGTGTGAAAGGGACTGCTAGCAGCCTATGTTTGATTAAGCAATTACATTAAAAAAGCCGCTTCACCAGCATGGAAAGCTACATTCTAGAGATCGTGCCTGCTACAAGTGAGTTGTTAAACTGTCCCAACATGCCAAAGTGGGACATGCCAAAGTGTCCGTGTTATACTGGGTGTCCGTATTAAATGTAAGCGGGCTCTCCGAAAAAAACGTCACGGATTCATACTTTATCGATACAAAGACTAAAGCAGGCAATTTTACGGCAACAATACGTTGTTTAATTTCTTAACAGTAACTGTAACTATAACAGGTTCAAACTAAAGAAACTTTGCGGTAGTTTATCTGAAAATTTCTTCCTGGATAAGAGGGTTTCATTTTTTACAAGGCCTGGTGGACTCCTGTGGACTCTTACATGCGGTTGAATTTTACCTTTAATTATGCAACCAGAGTGGGAAAATGTGGAGGATAAAAACGCAGTTGCTGTGTCAAAAGAAAGTTGAGTTATCGGCCTCGTACCATTTCACTTTTCGAACACCAAAATCCTCACTCATTTTACTTCAAAGTCTACAAACCGAGTATCGGTAGAAGTACATGGAAGTAAGGGACTATAGTACAAGGATCAAACACTGACAATAGACAGTGAGCAGATAACCAGTGCCCGTAAAGCGGGGTTGAAGATATGTGAGAGTTTGTCACTCGGGACATAGAAAAGTGTCCATTGTCCGTATTAACCGGTGTCCGCATTAAGCGGGTTAATTTTAGAGAAAATGTATGAGCTTTCCGTTAAGACAAACGAAACTGTCCGTAATATCCGGGTGCCCGTATTAATTAAGCGGGTGTCCGTAGAGCGAGGTCCCACTGTATCATTAGTTACAATGTGTAATATAACGGGGTGGGGTGGGGGGTATATTGTGGCGTTAATTGTAAGCTTCTGGTTTATCTGCCATTTAGTCTGCAGTGATTTCTGGTAGTGTTATTAGACGTGTGATCAAAGTTCAATGCCAATGTTTTTAGCCGTTCATGCAATAAACGTGAGGTCCTGTTGTTGACAGCTTGCCACCTCCTTGACCCTTGGCCAAGGTCCACCAAAGTTAGAAATCACATTAAAACACCTAAAACTACCCTTTCGTTTGGTTGGTCGTCCATAATTTATTTTCTGAGTTCAGTTGGGCTGTTGGTCTTTTAGCTTTCCCAATCGCCTCCTTATGGAAAATACCAGCAAAGCAGAAGAATATTACAATTCAGATTTCCGCATTTGTTTTTATTTCAATGCTAAATGGTTACAAGCAAAAAGATACAGTGTACAATGAAACCCCACATCACCACAATCTTGGATAAGAGGGTTTCATTTTTTACAAGGCCTGGTGGACTCCTACATGCGATTGAATTTTACCTTTAATTTTGTAACCAGAGTGGGAAAATATAGAGGATTAAAACGCAGTTGCTGTGTCAAATGAAAGTCGAGTTATCGGCCTCGTTCTATTTCACTTTTCGAACACCAAAATCCACACTCATTTTACTTCAAAAGTAAAAGCATCACCAAAGAAAGATACAGTGTACAATGAAACCCCACATCACCACAATCTTGTAAAAGGACTATCCTAGCTTCAAGGATACATTTTATGCGACGAAGTTGTTTTATGTCGGGATCACATATGGGGTGCTTTCATGTTTTAAGCACAGTAACTGAGGCGCCCTCAGCCGAATATTGACTATGAATAGCAAGAACGATCACTAATCAGCGGTCCCGATGGCCCTTCTAAAGTCCAGCTAAATAATAATAATAATAATAATAATGATAGTTCATTTAAGTGGATATATAGTAAGTATATTGATGGTGGAAAGAGAAATTTTCGACAATTGAACATGCTCCCACAGGGCGTCAGTTTGAGGAATTGCGTATAACTATCGAGCAGTTTTCAGTTGGTATCGTTAAACCAAGACAAGAGTAATCGCTCAACCAATAACGTAACTGATCAATAAATTGAACCAATCAGAACACGAAGCGGATACAAAAGATGAGAAGCGCGGGAAAACGCGTGCGAGCAATGCACCATGTTATCATCGGTTTACTTTGAACTGGTTGCAAAAGAGGAGCGAGTCTTTGGATGTTTACCATTTAATCGGAAAAACCGGTTGGTCGACGATTGCAGTAAATGGGACGCATCAAACACCTAAATAAAAATTTCCATGGGACGCACGTGTTCCACTTCCACAAACATTTCCAAAGGTCGGGTTTTACAGAGCGATCCAAGACGAAAGACCTGGAACCGGTAGAAATGAGCAAATGGAACGCACATTTCCGTTTGGGGATTTTGGACCACCATTCAAGAAATCCCGTTTTCTCCGAAAGTTTTCCGTTTGGAGAGACCAAAACAGGCTTCCATTTACATTCCAACCGAAAGTTCCTGATTTTTTTGGTAAATGGCAAACATCCTTTGTTCGCAGCGATCAATTTGGGAGTGCAATAACGCAAAACACAGCAATCCTCTTCGACGCTCAATTGAAAACTGCTCTTATTCTTACAAATCTAGAACGTTTTGTTAACAAGGAGCATCTGTGGGTTCAATCAAGATTTCATTGATAGCACAGTGAGCCGGCTGGGTCACTGCATAAACAACACAATTGGCAACATCGACTGGATCAAGTCTCTTGATGGCGTCACTAACTTCATATTTCTCTCGAGCCTGGAAAGACAATCAGAAATGACACCAGTTAACCACAGCTTTGATAATAAATTCAAAGGTTTAAAAATTAGCTACACAATTGACAAACCTCTGCATCAGTGTTTCCTATCCCAAAATCTGTTTGCACATCACCTGAAAGCAAATCAAAGAGACAAAAACATTATGGATGGTACAAACGAACTAGACTGCACGAGAATGTATATATGAAAATCTGAACTGATTAGGTAGTGTTCAGAACTGCGATGATCATTCACATATTCAATCATTAATCCACAGTTCAAATATATGATTTTCATATATTCATTCTCATATATTCACCAATCACGGGTATATTACGAACCAACAACACGACCAGCTCTCAGATGGCTTGTTAGCTCAGTCGGTAGAGCGCTGCACGGGTATCGCAGAGGTCGTGGGTTCGAATCCGGTACAAGCCTGAATTTTTTTCACGTTTTATTTTCACTACTGATTAGGTACTGGTCTAGGTGTTTTACTCGTATAAATGGTTCCTTTCGCGTCTTATGTAAGCCACGGCCAGAGTAAGCCGCGGCTTATTTTCTCTCGTATAAACAGCCCTATTGAAGCCCTATTGAAGCATTTAAGTATTAAGAACCAGGGGCCGGTTTTTCGAAAGCCGGAGAGTTTATTTCTCTATCCACAAACGTTTTTCAACGATGATATTCTGCAAAATATTAGATTAGAGAACATCAATTCTGAAAAGCGAAAAGCGCCAAAAGAAACTTTCATCCAAAAGTATAAATCCTGGATTAAATCAATCGGCTTTCGAACAACCGGGCCTTGCAGACGTAACACCAAAACGGTGAATCTGGAACTAAGATTAGATTAAAGCTGACAAAACTTATCGACAGATCGCTGTCTTCAACAAAACCGAAGCGATTTTCTTTTTTCCTCCTTACTTGTATTTATTCATTCTTTTCCCGAACGCTGTTTTGCTAATTGTCCAATCAGCAAGCGTTTGTAAAGGTAATTTCGCAATGTTAATGCCGCTTGTCGAGGCCTTGGCTTCCAAGGGATAGAAGCGACAAGCGACATGGCTCCCGGCGGAAAACAGGCGACAATCTTTCCTCAAAACAGCGACAACCGACAGAAACTGACAGAATAAGCGCGACAGTTTGCGACAGCGACAATTCACTTTCCATTCCTCTTTGATTTCTTTACGATACTGACACTTGCCTCCAACGAAACAAGCCGAGAGACAGAGTGGTAAACGAGCCACAAAGCGACACCAGCGCGACCCTTGGAAGGCCTCCTTATCATTTGTTTTTGTTGTTGTCAACCTCCCGAGTCTTTCAAACAAAGATCATCAGATATATGGGTTATTGGCCAAGCGTGAGGTCAAGATGGCGGGATATTTGATATTTTTTGCGTGTTTATGGACCGAGACGAAGTCGAGGTCCATAAACACGTAAAAAAAGAACGAGCTTGGTCAATAAAGGATTTATTAATGACTCAAAGGACGCTATAAAAAGACAGAAAAATGCGGGACGAACGGGCTATCCCGAGCGGTCAAGATAGCTCCATCTTGACCTCGCGGGTAGCCAATCACAGCAGGAGAATTGATTCATCTTGACCGCTGAAAGAGCCAGTCATATAATAATTTACAATATTGTACACAACCACAAACAAACTAATACCTGGTTGGATGGATGTCACTTTCACTCCGCTTCCCGCTATCTCCTGCCTCAGTCCCTGGCTCACGGCTTCCACAAAAAACTTTGTGGCAGAGTACACAGCCATTCCAGCAAAAGCCTGAAAGGAAATCCAAAGCTTCCTAATTAAAAAAAAAATACAATCCCTGTGTGCTACCTTTTATTTAAGGATGAAATCTCAAAGTGCACTGCTAAAAACAAATAAATATATTGAGACTGACTTTCAATGGAACACATGTTTTGAAAACGAAATACTCTCGGAGGAAATGGACCTAAGAACCAGCGCGCAGAATAGTCTGGACCGAGCGTGTGAACCTCCAGTGAGAAGTCGGAAGACCTTAGATAACAATCACCGAGACCAGATTCAGTGATCAGCGGTTTCAGTGAAAACATGGGTTTGTGGGGGGTGCTCATTCTCGCCGGCTCATAAAAACTGGTTGCGGTCGTTGTTATCAAAGGATTTCCTGAGAAGTCACGGGTTTGGCGGGCCGCGCACGATTTTCCCGCCAAAACTTTCCCAAAAAGAATGCCTCTTCTGTGTATCCTGATTAAACCGTATTCTGTTGATTCTGTTATTGTGGACAGAACGAACAGAATATAACAGTCCCCAAAAAACGCGAATACGGGTGTTCCGTATTCTGTTGATTCTGTTATTGTGGACAGAACGAACAGAATATAACAGTCCCCAAAAAACGCGAATACGGGCGTTCCTATTCTGTAATAGTATTAAAAGAACGAATTTAACTCTAAAGAACGTCTTACGCTATAAACTGAGATTTTTTTCAAAGGTGGAGAGAACGATATCTTTCTTGTCCTCAACAGGTATGTTTAACAGGAAAATATCATTCAAGCAGTTGACTGGACAGTTGTTCGCTGAAGCGTAAATTGTTACCTTTCTGCCAGCATTTGATGAGATGTTGACGATGTGTCCCTTCTTTCTTTCCAGCATTCCTGGAAGCACTGCACCGATGCAATTCAAAACACCCTGGTGATAAATAGAAAAGAAAACAAGTGACTCATTAACCTACATCTTACTTCCATTTAACGGGATTATCAGTCAAGGTCAATATGAATTACTTTCAACACTCAATTGAAAACCATTCTATCCACAAGCACGCGTTAATTGCCCAGGATCATACCATATGATATAAATATGGTCAGGTGGATAGATTCAAATTCATGTGCCACAAAATCCGACCCAAATCCCCTGCTAATTCTAATTAGCAGTCTCACTAAGGAAACTAAAATAACAGGACGCTTCGTATGACCTTGGAAAGTGCTTACTAGTGAAGGATTAGCTAATTTCTTGGTCATAGGTCGTATTACCTTGCAGTTGACATCAACCATCCTTTCCCACTCATCCAGATGGCAGTTCTTCATTGTGGTGTAGTAACCTAGACCAGCACAGTTGACGATGACATCCACCGGACCCAATGTGTCAGTAGTATGGGACACCAGATCTAGGACCTTGCCATTTTCGTTAAAAAAGAAAAAAAGCAAAACCTTTTTCTTAAAGATACGACAATCGATATCATTAATTCGTCCAATAATCAATACGAACTGAACGCTTTGTATGCAAATAATAGAACATCTGATGCACTCGTCAGTTACCTCCTGCCTTTTGACAACATCCGTTACCACTGAAACCGCCACATCACCCAATTCTGTAATTTCATCTCTTATTCGATCCAGCCTGGTAAAGAGATTCAAAAAAACTGTTCAACAAGGTGAGCAGTAAACGTCTTAAAAAATGTGATTTATTCGTCTTTATATAATAACAAAATCAATATGCTATGGTTTATTGTTCCAGTAGACTCATGGATATTTCGCGCGTCTTCCGAATTATTATATAAAAGCAATATACCACAAGTTTATATGGTTTATAGGCTGACAAACCACTTGGGATGTTGGAAGAACACTCCGCCGAAGAATTCGTAAATCACGAGCCGCAGTCGAGTGATTTACAAATTCTTCGAGTGTTCTTCCAACATCCCGCGTGGTTTATCAGCCTATAAACCATAGAAACTTGTGATCTACTGCTTAAATATTGTCACACCTATAGTCGGAAAAAAATTACGAGTTCTCCCATCAGGAGTGGAACCTATGACCTTCCCATTACTAGTTCAGATGCTCCACCACTGAGCTGCAGGAGACTTGCTGGGGCTGAGCCATTTAACTTGGTCCATGTGGCAAACGGCCTGCACGCTGCTGGGATATGCAGATCGATAGGTGGTATATTCAGTTAGTAATGAGAGCGAAGTGAGATGACAAGTTTTCGGCGTGGTAGATGAAAACTTATTTACGGGAGTTTTAGCTCAAAAGTAACTCTGAAAGCTCTCGCTTTCACCAAAAACTCGATAACCTAACCTAACTCAAATCAATGATTCTTAAATAGGTTTCCAAGAAGGTTCTTCTATCAATTAAACTAGGCACCTTTCTTTTCTTCTTGCAGCTAAAACAACCTTCGCTCCATTTTCTGCGAGGGCTCTAGCTATAGCTTCGCCAATACCACTGGAAGCACCTGTTACTATGGCAACCTTTCCTCCAAGGGATCTGGGACCTAGAAAAACAGTCAATAGTTCGACAAACTGACAGAAATTCAGTTAGTAATCACAAGGCTTCGTTTGAAATGGTTAAACGTTTAAACTTTCCTTTTAGCGTGCAGTCCTAGTTTTGTTAGATCTGGAGTGTCTTCGATCATAGTTGCTCTATTTTCCTTTTAATTGTTAATTTTTTTGGTTGCCCAGGGCACCCATTTATAACAGCTTCAGCTGACGGGTTTACCCTGGTTAAATATGTTGTTGTTGTTATTATTATTATTATTATTATTATTATTTTTATTATTATTATTATTATTATTATTATTACTATTATTATAATAAAAATAAGCGAAAGAAGTTTTACACAACGTTTCGATGACTCCATGTCATCATTTTCAAGTGAACAGAGAATAAAATTTACAACATAATATATACCACTTGAAAATGATGACATGGAGTCATCGAAACGTTGTGTAAAACTTCTTTCGCTTATTTTTATTATAAGATGATTACTATTATTATTATTATTATTATTATTATTATTATTATTATTATTATTATTATTATTATTATTATTATTATTATTATTATCACCCTGCTCTCGCCAGGGCTTGTCATAAAAATTTTGATTTTGACAATGTTCGTAGTTTTTAGAAACTTACCGATGAGGGCATCTATTTCTTCTGTACTGCACTTAATTGCCGCTTTCTACACTCTACAACTTTTCTCACCTTCTACCCTTATACCCTTGTCTGCAGACAACGTAAATGATTCCACCTGACCTTCAATTTCAAGAGAATCTTTCTCGCTGTCTAAATTCACGTTGGCCGCCATATTGAATTAATTTTCCTGAGCCCTGTGTGCGCATGTGTCTGTTTTACAACTACTGAACGAAGTGTTTAACTTTTGAGAACAAAGAAATTTTATCTAGAGCTGCAAAAACCGTGGACAATGATTTTATTTTGACATGTCAATTGCATAGCTACCAGTGAGAAACGAGATGAAACCACAAAAATAATAAACGGATTAGTCACTAAGCCGTTTTTATCCTTTTTTCCGAGAAAATAACGATCTCCCCTGCTCATGGTTGTTGTTTATCCTTTCAGCTATGATGTTGAAAAGACAATCTTTGTCTTTGGCGAACCATCGAAACAAAATCCACTACGGGAACGGGTTTGAAAGGTCACGCCTGAGAGCGTGCTGATTGAGATAGGTAGATTTCAATCCCAGTCTTTTGTGCGATTAATGTATTTGAAATCCACCGGATTTTAAGAGGCGCAGAACGATAGTCAACCTCGTGTTTGCCCAAACTTTCATCGACTCACAAGACGTAAAGAGAAAAGAAAAACTGCAAATAAAGGATAATTATATTTTCTTACGTGACTAACCATCCGTTTACTTTTCTTGCGGTTTCATCTCGTATGTGCTCGGCAGCTAGGCAATTGACATTGAATAAATTCAAAGTGTTCACGGTTTTCGCAGCCTGACGCTGAGACGATGTGGAATGAAAGTTTTAACCGAATTATATCTGTTTAAACATCCTTTCAGCAAGCTTTCAACATTTTTTAGCAGTTTAAACAATATTGGCCGGCTTGTTTAAAGGAGCTGTGTCATGGCGACGTTTTGTCTTGGAGGTCAAATTAAAACAAAGCACCCTCAAGTATTGCTCATAACCAAAATGTCCCTAGCACACCACAAGAAAGATATCAAGCTATTTTCTCCCAAGGGAAGCAAACCATACTCTGTATTTGGCTGTTTTGGGGGGGGGGGAAGTACGGGGTGACTTGGGGGACAGGAGGCCGGGGAGGAGAGGGACGGAGATGGGAAGACGGGGAAAGGGGCCAGACGAAAATCGGAACTGAAATCCCGATGACGAGAAGTCATCGGGACTCGGTTGGAGTCTTGAAGCTTACCTCTTATCTTCTTCTTTGGGGGTGGCAAAACACCCTGCGCAACCAGGGCAGAGAAGTAGCTTGCAAGAAGGTCAGCATTGATGAGGGGAAAACTGGCTTTGAAGTGTTTCATCGCTGCTTCAAAATTTGTCGTGGTGTAGGTGCTCAGATTAGAGAGAAATGAAGAGTCCCTGAACACAGATGGAGCAAAATTAGAGGAAGTGCATCACAACAATTCAGCGATAACCAAAAACAAGGACATCTTTGATCAAGGACGTCTTGTGATCACATTCTAGTTTTTATTTCAAGTCAGTGGACTAAATAGGTAGGGCTATGTAGGAGAGGCTGAGAGAGGCAAATTTAAACCTGGGCTGTGGGGCTTGGCACTCCGTTAACATCCTCAGTGGATGGTGTATGAACCAAAAGCGCCATATATGTGATGTAGCCACTCATGAGGTTGTGTTATATCAGCAACAGCAAGCCTCGTGGTTACAAGTGCAGTCATTCATGCTTTTTGCTTATGGATTTTTTATGCGTTATCAAAGGTCACGCATCATGATCCATTAAAATTCGACAACCACATGATTTTGGCTCAAATTATGTGTTAGTTGTATACCTTTTGTTATAACTCATCGTGCATGGCGGTTATAAAGATAAATCAAGTTATTATTTCATCAAGGGAAACTACATTGATTGCAACTCCAATCGCCTTGGTAAACCAAACAGCACATTAAATCTATGGCACCTAAACAAAGATAGGAAATGTCAATTTTTACCACAGTTTGTACAATCACGGCTTTTTACTTTGGCAAACGAGATGGAGGCTAACTCGATCACCTCGCGGCCCTATTAGCCTCCATGCACAAACTATACACCACTGTCACCTTTAATTATTATATATGTATTTCATTTTTCTTTTTTATGCTAATATTGTAATTGAAAAATGTAAGTGCAAAAAATGAAGTGAAGTGAAGTGAAGTTGCAGTTGACTGGAACAGTCTTCTTTAACCTTCTTTAAAACTAATTAATTGTTCAAAAAATTACAGAAGCACAGACTGCCTACGTGTAGCAAAGCTAATCGAGGCAGGTGGTATAAAGACTTATCGCTTACATTATTACAATTACAAGACAGGAGAAAAAAAAACAGCAATATGGCCACAGCAAGATAAGTTAGATTAAACTAAGTTGAAGGGAGGGTTTCACGGTTCGGCGCATGTGCACACTATAATAGTAACCCATTCGATTCTATAGTTTCTAAAAC